>JASDQU010100574.1:459290-507007 GCA_032191745.1 Picea mariana
GATTGGTCCATGATCTCTATTTAAAGAGCATGGAGGGTCATTTGTCGATGATCGATTGTGAGAAACTCTCTTGTAAAATCTCTCTGTAATCTTTTTCTTTGCATTAATAAACTACTCCAAGTGGTCGCGTTGGCTGGGGCCGTGGATGTTTCCCTGTACGGGTTTTACCACGTGAAAACATTGGTGTGTTGATCTTTGATCTGGTTATGTGTGTGGTTACTGAAGATGTTCGTCCTCTGTTGGAATACCTGTGTTGTCGAACAGTTTTTGCTTCCTGTAGAAGCTTCCTATAGAAACAACACAATTTTTGTAGAAACTACACCATTCTTGTAGAAAGTGTACAATTCATGTAGAAACTTCTTGTAGGACAGTTTTAGTTCTAGATTTCATTTCATCTTAATCTTCTTTTCATGAAAACATCCATAAATAATAAAAAGACATATGGCTTGCTATTGATCAAGGGATTAGACAAATTAGTTTGTTCTATTCATGCATTAGTTTAACTCTTCTTTAATTACAGTTTTTTGTCATAACTTAGATTGAATTCATCTTCTGCTTTCAGTTTGCTCTTCATGATTCAATATTATTTACTTCCGTTAGAATAATARTAATAATAATAATAATAATTTATTTTTAAGGTCACGACCAAGCCAGACACCAAATTGGTGTATGAGACCCCCTCCGCCCAACAATTTTACTGGTAAAGACTACAGAGGTATACATACTCTACCCCCCTCTGGATTTGAATAAGTTCCTTCTATGCAATTTAGGTTGATTGTCCTTTCAAGTTAATTTGTTTTACTTTGAAGCAGTAGTTTACAGTTTTCTTGTACATTTTAATTCCCTGCACAACTTCCAAACCCTGATTAGTCTCAGACCTATACTATTGTCAATGTGCACTACATATACATTGCACAACACCTCTTAAGTTTGTACGAACCTCGGGTTGACAAAGTAAACTAAGAAGCCAAGGATACAACAATATTATTGTTGTTATTCCTAGGGCCATCAATAAATATTGCCTTAAAATAAACCACAATTCACTAATTTAGGTCAAAATAGGTCAATATAAATAAACACACCCATAACTTTATAATAAAATAAATGAATGCAAATTAGCCTCTTTAAACCCTCTTGTTCATTGCATTGCACTTCCCCTTATACTCGACAGACGTCCAAGTAGATATACTTGCATGAAAATAGGTCTCAATGGTTTTGATCATGGTGCCATAGACAGTTTCTCTTAATTATAACAATGACAAGTCTTCATTCCATAACCTCTAATTAATGTCTTCCATGGCCAAAGCGCCTCTACATATCATTATGTTATACATGTGTATATTCAATGCTTGTACCAAATTATGCATATACTTTATTCCATGGAATTTATATACTTACCTTGGTATTGTATCATTGTTATACATCTATAGACTTTGTGACTTTCAGTAGAGATGATTTAGATGATGATTCCCGATGTAGGAGAAGAGCGAAAGAGCACTCAAGAAGAGTGGGTAAAAAAAAAGTAGTCGGAGTCAATTGGGTTTAGCTTGGGTGGCTAGGAGGAATGATTGGTATGTTGAACTTATGCTTATACCGAGAGGGTGGGGGGGTAATTGGTATAAGATACTTTTTACTTTAATTGAGCATTCATCAATCATTCATTAAATTTAAAACAATAAATGCATGTAAACTCAAATAATGATACACAGAGTTTAAATTGGAAACCCTTGCGGGAGAAAACCACAAAAAGTTATCTTTATAAATGTTCGTAGGCACCAACCTACTTTCACAAATGTTGTAGGCACCAACCTACTATTACAAATATTGTAGGCACCAACCTACTGGAGACACCGATCTTCTCAGTTGAGCACCAACTCAACAATATATTGTGTAGGCACCAACCTAATGGAGACACCAATCTCCTCCGCCGAGCACTAACTCAATAAGACATGTATAGGCACCAACCTAAGATATCCATACACATAGTACTTCTGACTTCACCTACATGTTTCATGCTTCATGTATTTCATAGCATCATCACACCCTTAACTTTCATGCTCCAATGCCTCTCTTTGCTTCATACCCTAGGCATAGATTCAAACCCTAGTTAGATTTAGCCTTCATGCCCTATATTCAACTATAGATTCAAACCCTAGGGAACCTCATAGCATCATTCCCATAATATAATGCCAAACTTTAGCATCACAACCTCAAAACAACTCACTTTGCGGCATCGTAGACCTTATTCCTTCACAACGCACTCATAAAACTCCAAGAAAACTCCTCTTGCACATCTTTAGATCCCAAGAATACTCTCCATCTTCTCTTGCGCACCTCGGATCTCTTCTGCACACCTCGAACTTGATCTTCTTTCTTGGATGTTCTTTAAATGCGCACATCTATCCTATATCTATAGTGTTTTTGTGCTCACTTTTAGGGCCAACTTGTAAAGACTGGTTGGGTCGACTTGAACTATTTGGCTGGGTTGTCTGACATAAAAAATTATATCTCCTCATTTCGAAGGAGTTAAAGGGAGTGCCATATATTGTTGGAAAGGTCTCGGAATAAGCTTTCCAACCATATAACCTATGCTCCCATTTGGTCTAAGTATTTAGAGTAAAAACACCTTCAAAGCTAGGGTATCCAAACTAAGCATCAAAAATCCAAAAACAATATGTCAAACAGTCTCCATCTTGCAATCTTTATCTTGGACATCTGCAGTTTCCCCCTATCTTTGACATCAATGACAATAGTATTTCCAACATGTTATCCCCCCCACCGAGGTACAATTCCCACAAGTGACATGTTGAGCTCTTAAAGAGTATATTATTGTAATGACTTCAAGCCCTATTGTTGACCAACATTGTGCCCTAAATATTCTAGGGTTTACCTTGGGTACCATCCTCAAAATGAGTGGAAGCCCTCAGGGGTTTTTCCCGAGCTTTGTAACTTGGAAAAAAAATTGATGAAGGAAAATCACCTCGAGTGAGTTATAATTACATACTTCATGATTGTTATATAATTTTTAAATACATGTGTTTATTTTATGAAGAGTTGCATCTAGAATTCTAATTCTTACAAATAATATTATGTTTTCTATTGCATACAAGTTTAATGTAAAAAAATGGAAATTTTTTCAAGGGGTTGGCATCGGGTAAGAGATCACTTGTAGATGAGGATGGCATATTTGAGATGGGATTAAACTTGATGAATCTTAGTCGGAGTCATTCTACACATGTTAGTTGGGGTATGATTTATCCAACATTTTTTATGGTACTTAATCATTTTATGACATGCATATCAATGTTTGAGTACGGGGTGAAAAGATTATGATGAACCGAGGTGAAGATATGTTTCAAGGGATGACAAACTACACAAATCAACGTATGAAGATATACAAGCTTATTTGACATGAGAGGTCCTAAATTATGGAAATGGCTTAATTTTCCACAAATAAATTTTTGATATTATCACGAAGGAGTGGTCAAAATTACACCACAAACCTTGGAGTGAAATAAGAATTAAAAGTAAACAATGTGTAATGAAACATGTATGTGAAAGGTTCTCTAACACCTAAATTAGTGATAAAAAGATCCTTCATAGATTATACGATACCGTGAGGAGGAGGAGATACTACATTAGGTAAAATATGTTCGAATTGCTCTGGTTTTTAGTCACTCGTGTTTCTAGTTCTTTACCTTTTCTATTTCATTGTGTATCTTCTTTGAATTTTGTAGTTGTCTTCATTTTCTATTGTTTTAAACAAATTTAGGAAGTTCCTCAATAATCTCCTCGAAGGGGAATGAAAAATGAAAAGCAAATGAATATATATTGATAAAATTGTCTTTAAAAGCATCATTAAGACTTTCAAAGAGAATCAAAAGATCTCTTGTGAGAAGGTAGAATGGGGAGATGACGCTCAAACACCACAACAAAAGACAACAAATGTAATAAATACTATATAATTAGTTGCATAATTGATTAAAATTTGCCTATAACTCATTTACCATTGATTGTTTGACTTCTACATAACCAATATACAATAATATTGTACTTTTTAAGTTAGTTAGTTGCTTAAGCTTTTAACTATTTATTTACGTTCTTTGGCATTGATATAGGGGTTGCCATTACATTCCCACATTCCATTAACCTTATTTTTTGGTTATTTGTCGGACATTGATAAACTTATCTTATTTTATTTTATGAACAAATATTAATTGACACTAAGAAAATAAAAATACACATTCTACGTGTTAAGCAAGGAGGTCCTTGAATAGAGGCCACTTTGTAAGTTTATCAATATAATATTTGTTATTATAGTATCTGCAAACAATAACAACCAATAATTAAGGTGATGTTAATATACTAGTTTAATATATGCTATTATTAATTATGATTATCTCTTATTACATACAGTTAAATTTTTATAATTGCAAGCCAACTGATGATGAAATAAAGTACATCCAACTGATGATGAAATAAAGTACATACTCAAGCATGATTATGAAAGAACGATGAATGTTTACTAGCTCATACATTTGGTGATTAATTGTTAATTATGTGTTAAATTTTTAACTCGTATATAATTTGAATTATTACTTAATTGAATCATAATTATACTCTTCCAAACTAATGGAGAGTGGTTCAAAAGAGGGTATTAAGAATTTCTTAACCTAAATGCACTTTATCACATTTATAAATGTTATAAATTTTTTTGAACTCATGTTCTTTTATCACATTTTTACAAGGGAACCTGACGAGGAGGGTTGAGAAGATGAGGAGGGCACTAATAACAATTCAATCAATTTACAATACAAAAATCATTTTATTATATGTGTATATATTTTTCCATGCAATGTCGTATACCAAGTTAATGTTTCCCTAGGTGGTATTGTACCACTTGTTACTAATAGAAAAAAAATACATGGTTGTTTTTCAATTTAATTTGAAATTTCGTAGTTGTGTTTATCTATACAAGGTTTTTCACTTTCACGGTGTGAAATTAATTGAATTTTAGTGAGTAACTTATATGCATGCTATTAATCAATCTCCCTGATATTTATTAATTAAAAAAATAACAATTTAAAAAAATGATACTAGCAATATCTTGGAGTTGACCTTCATTGGAAACTTAACTAGACCTATAGCATTGAGAAAATGGTTGATGGCAGGGGAAAAGCCTATTTTGGTCTTAAGAACAAATTGTGAATCAACAAATTTCTAGTTATGGGAAAAAAAGAAGTTCCTCTTTGAGACACATGTTACCTCAATTATCTTATCTAGATGTGAAGTTTGGGGTTGCAACTTCTCTAAAAAATCTTGGAGGAAAAGCAAGCAAACCCATGAACAGTATATCATTTTCAATCTTATGAAATAAATACACCTTATCTAATCATCATCTTAGAAGTTGATCTTTCACCTATTGAGAGGATGGCTATGATTATGTATCTATTGTACAAGCACAAGATACTTGTAACATGAAAGAAAAGAGGCTTTCTAGCACTGATTCAAATTCCAATCAAAGTCACTTGTAGCTTAGGAGAGGATGACATAAAGATGTTAATTCTTGGCCAAGCCATTGGAAAATAGAATAAGAGGTCACCCTATAAAATATTCATACCATTAAAAATACTATTGCATCTAGATCTAAAGAGAAACTACGGTGCAACGAAGAAACAAAGAATACAAGAAAACCAAGGTATTGTAAAGAGGTCATTAATCCCAATCTAGAATATCAAAAGTGTCTTCCTATTAGAGCTAGCTTAAAGAAGAAAATCAACATTTCTAAGATAAGAACAAATTTTCACAAGCTCCATAGTAAAACTATGACTTGGGATGAAAGGATTTGTCATCTCCATGATACAAAGAAGGTGGATGATGAAAATCACTTTCTCTTAGAATGTTCTGTATATCCACATTATATCTCAATTTCAAAATACTTGTAACACCATGGATCTTCGTAACTTGTTAACTCATCAAAACTATGGAGATAGAAAGCTTCTTTGCAATCTCTTGGGTCATAGAAACAAAATGCTAAAGCAAACCAATTAATTACGTACCGTTTTTCTTAATGTCTGGTAGACTAAACTGGTCTTGGTGGATGATAATCATCATCACTGTTTTCATTGTGAACAATAATAATAATAATAAATAACAATAACATAAATTAATAATAACAAATTAATTGAATTAATATAATTATTAATTAAAAAAATAGTATAATAATTTACATAGAAAAGATGTAAATAATGATGCAAAGCATGTGTTTTTCTTTAACACAAATTTCGACAACTATGACATCAAACAATGCAAAGTACAACATCCCTTTATGTGTCACGAAAAAACAAAAAAAATTACACTGCCATGAGAGCCTATGGCATTGTATTGTCGCAGTGTAACCATAAACAATGGTCCTATCAACAAAAATAAACAATGGAGCGCTTAAAACAATAAATGACACTTAGAATCAACATTGTAATACAAGGTTGAAGGAGTGGATGTAATAGAGAAAAGTTGTCCTATAGATGGGAAAACATTGAGAAGACCTATTCCATCGTGAAGCGAGATTCATTGTTATGACCTTAAGGGAGAGATAGATGGGGTCAAATGTATATGTGATGGAGTTGAATGGATATGTAATGGGGTTGAATCTATATGTAAGAGGGGTCGACCTAATGGAAGGCCCACATGTACAATGGGTGAGTATATGTATATATAGAGGTTAATAGAGTCATCATCCATACATGAATTTACTTATAAATGTATTCAAGTTATTTGAAGGAGATTATCTTATTAAATAAGAAGTTATTGTGTAACTCATATTTACACTGAAGGCGTTATTTAAGGGGAGGTTGTTTTGGAGGCTTCGTCGTCTGTCCAATGCCTATATAACTTGCCACCTGTTCATTAACCATCGACCAATCTGTTGCCTCCATGTATCGTGTATCTTGTCCTTGACCGACTCTAAGGCCACGACTGCTAGGTTCCTTCTTCATCGTCGTCTGTTTGATAAGAAATTGCAATTTGTTCATCAACCATTGGATCCACTGTCCACGTGTCTTCTCTACCGACCCAACTCTCATGTTTTCTCCACCGATTCCAACCGCCTATGTGTATTCTCCACCGACCCAACTGCACTTATCTTCTCCACCAACTCCAACTTCCCAGGCAAGTGAATTCTTAGCTTAGCTTCCTTGTTCATTGATCATCCTGAATCAAAATATTCGACTGCCAATGGACATTGCATGGCAGAGGACAATGCAAGGAAGATTTACGAGAAGAGATAAAAATGAAGAATTTAGCTAAATTAGTCACTGGACATTGCAATGCAGATATAAGAAAAGAGATAAATTTTAAATAACAAAAAATGGTCGAAGAGTAGCCGAAGTTGCTTGGACGACTCCGGAGAGGGGGCCAATTAACCACACAGGCGGGTACATGAATCTGCAATCGACATAAGGGTGGCATGAGTGAGGACGCCAATGAACGCTGTGGGGCCATGGGCATAGTTGGTAAATCCGTGAACGCTGATGATTCAATTTTTTTTCCATATTAATATTATTTTATTATTAATAAGTATAGATGTATGTTTTATTATCAATAAGTATAAATTTATGTTATTTTTGGATAAATAAATTTTATGGGTAAATTTGGGAAAGTTGTGGTGCAAGTTGTGGGGCCATGGGCATAGTGGGCAAATCCGTGAACGTTGATGATTCAATTTTTTTTTCCATATTAATATTTTTTATTATTATTAGTTAGTATAGATGTATGTTTTATTATCAATTAGTATAAATTTAAGTTAGTTTTGGATTTATTAAATCAAAATTGAAAATGACAAAATAAATTTATGTTAATTTTGGATTTATTAAATCAAAATTAAAAAAATAAATTTATGATATTTTTGGATTTATTAAATCAAAATTGAAAATGACAAAATATTATATTTTGAGGTGTGAATTTTTTTATTAGTTAAAATGGCCGCAAGTTCGAGAATGGGTTGTAGATGGATCTTACCCATTTACATATTTTCGATAGAATTTATCAAATGTTGGTTGTGTTTAGATAATATGGATTGTCTTGCTAAGATGAAATATCTTATCGTAATTTCCTTCATGTGAGCAAAAGGAACCAAACACAAAATGCATATCTAAAAGTGTAATACCCATGCCACCTACATGTGTAACACCCGTGCCAACTATAACACATCCTTGATCTGCCTAAGCTTCAAATCCTCATTATCTGTGTACCTCTTTATCCAAAATACTAATTCAAAATCAACTCTCCAATGCGTGATAGATATTATGGGGTTAGGATAATTTTAGCATATATGGTGCTAATGTAGCAACATGCCTCCTCAGGTCATTATGTTTTTTAAATTGATTAAAAAACATAGTAAATGGTGAAGTTGGTCCATTTGGATGTGAAATACTAAGAAACTACTCAGTGTTGTCCCAATTTTTATGAGTAAATGGTGAAGCGTTCTCGGTTTTGATTTTGAAAGACTCAAACAACAATTAAAATGGATAGTGTTTAACATTTTTCCAATGGTGGGAGAAGGTCCCTTAAGTGCCAGTGTTTTATAGTTGGTATTTATCTATTTTTATTGGACTTTTTTTGTTATTTTAAAAATTAAGTATATTTTGTTATTTAAAATTTAGTTAAACTGGGAGTTGGTCAATTCCTAAAACACCATGGGACGAAAGAGTGTGTCACCTTTGTGACACTAAAAAGGTTGAAGATGAAAAGCACTTTCTCTTAGATTGTCCAGCCTATACCCATATTAGATCTCATTTTCAAAATATTTATCACACTACCAACCTTTCTAACCTCTTAACTCAACAAAAGTATGGTGATCTTGGAAAGCTTCTCTTAATGCTTTTCGAGCACATAAACAAAATTCTAAAGAATCACAAGTAATCACTTACCCTCTTAAGGTCCAATAGACCAATTCGATCTTAATGGATATTAATCATCATCATCATCATTATCAGTTGAAATTTATTATTTTAATTTAGCTTTTTGTTATTTTAAAATTTAAGTATATTTTATTATTTAAAATTTAATTTTATATATCTTAAAAAAATTATTATTATTTTTTATTTAATTTTATTAATGTGCTTTTCATATTTATGTATTTTGATATTGGAGTGTTGACTATACTCTTCTCACGTGGTATGTACAAATATCATAATTCTATTAGTGTATTCATGGCATTCATAAACTAAAAAAAATGATTCACGGTGATTTAAACTTAGAGAAAGGCTTAAAAGTTATATTTAAGTTTAATTGATTTACTAAATAAGTTAAACTAGTTAGACTATTTAAATGGAATGCGATTTGAAATTTATTATGCATTTAGTTTAATCTCATGTATTGAAATGTGTATTTAGAAGAAACTAGAGTAAATATTAGGTACTTCGTTGTTTAAAGGTTATATTGTCACATAGATATAGAGGTTAAATATGGTTTCAAGACTCATGTTAAATATATTTTCCATTTGATATCAAACTATATTCTGATTGAATTCTATTTAGCCTTTCAAAAACATAAACAAAGACAAAAACATTTGTAAATGTCAAATTGCATAGTATTTTGAATTGCTTTTACAATGGATCAATTATTGTAAATGTCTTTCAATTTTTTTTAAATGGTCAAATAGTTCCCTTGTGAAATAGAATACATCAATATCCACCTAATCCATTGTAATTTGGACAAAGTTTTTTTTTTTTTTTTAATGTTTCATAATTGTAGATCTTTGTTCTTTTTGGTTTTGGGATAATATGATATTTAAGCTTATTTGTACTTGAGTTAAACTATTGTCTCATTTTGTCCCATCATAAAAAATTTTTTTAGCTCAAAAGAACAATATGGGTTTGCTATTCTAAAGGTGCAACAAGAAAGTGGTCGAAAAAAAACCCAAATACCATCCACCTTCAATTTCTTCAACCACTATCTGTTTTGGAACAATATTCACATGCAACACAATTTAAATAGTTAATAAATATGAATTTTAGGAAAATATATTAAATTTTGAAGTACAATATTTTTAATGGGGATTTAACTATATAAATTTGAATCCATACATATTTTCACATTCTACATAATTTATAATCTTTAAATAATGTAACTATTCCAATTCACTTCCTTTTTTTTTTTCCAAGAGAAAATTGCTCCAATTTATATAAAGTATAAATTTTTTACAATACTAAGCTGCCTTCAAAGCTGAAGTTCGAACAGTCCACCTTCCGGGAGGAACCAAAACCGGCAAAAACTGTCAATAAACAGCCTAAAGAGAGAAGGAATAAACAGTCAATACATCCTCAAAGACACCAGTAGAAAAGAGAAATACATCCCACATCATTCAAATACATTTATAGATGTGGATGGACTCTCAACCCCTCTATCCCTGTGGAAAACCGTGAGGCGACCAACAACACCCTTTAAGGCCCTTTTAGAGAGGGTGTCCGCCTCTCTGTTGAGAGATCTAGGGATATGGAGAAATTTTACGTCAGTGAAAGTTTTTGACAGCTCCATCGCTTTGACCTTCCAGCTATCATTGTGGACTGTTTGTAAAGTTGTCTTTTGTGAGATCCAATCAATGATAATGCGCGAGTCACCAAGGACGTGAAGGTGACTGATAGACCAACAAGAAGCAAGATAAAGGGCTGCCCATAAGCCCATTAACTCAGCTTTATTGTTTGTGCCAACACCACAGTTTAAATACCAGAGAGTGATCCTAGATGGGTGTGATTTGAAGACACCCCCCGCCCCACAACAGACACCATCGGGCAGCGCAGCCCCATCGAACCAGGTTACTGTATAACCATCCAATAAATGTAAATCACAAACATCAAGCTTAGGAGATCTTTGTAAAGGCTGTTTCCAGTTGAAAGTAACCAAGACTTTTTGTAACACCTCTTGCTGGGAAGGAGGACGGGCATAAAAAATGGCACGATTTCGGACTATCCATATCTGCCAGGAGACAAGCGCCGGTAATGAATTTGGAGCCGAGGCTTGTGCCAGCCACCTGGTGTAGCAAAAAGAAAGAGTGGTGCCGCTCCAGATCAAATTCAGCCGAAGATTATTGAGCACAAGTGACCACACCGACCGTGTGAAAGGGCAATGAACCAATAAGTGATGAATGTCTTTAGTCGCTCTGCTGCAGAGGAGGCAGATTCCTGGCCCCTCCCAACCCCTCCGACGAAACATATCCCAGGTGAGCAATTTCTCCTTTACAGCAAGCGAAAAAAATAGCTTGATCTTAAGGGGGATTTCCCAGCGCCAAACAAGTGAAAACCAAGATCGGTTAACGTCAGAAAACCTCTGTTTGAGAAGTGCATCATATAGATTCTTAACTGTCAAGTTCCCCGTGGCATCTCCACCGGCCCAACGAAGTGTATCAGGACGAGAAGAAAGAGTAATACCGGCTTCTTTGAGGGCCGAGATGAATTGGTTCCACTCTATAGCTAATGGATAACTTAAGTGTAAATATCCACTTTCCAACCATCTGTCAGGGAGGGTGCGGCAGCCAGGCTGTTTTAAGATATGAGCTAGATGTGTAATATTTTTGTGCCGGAGAAGAGACCTTAAATCAGTGGAAAGGAGGGACCGATCACCCAGTCCGAGTACTTTGTCACAGCCTATACGAATCTCAGAGCCATATCCAGGAATCCACACAAGCCAATGGAGTATAACATGAGTTGAAGTAACCATCCCTTTCCAGAAAGAAGAAACCGATCTCAGCTGAAAGACAGGCTTACGGATCCAGCTAGCAAGCGGCCTTGAGCCTAGATATTTATCGGCTATAATACGGTGCCAGATACTGTCATTGGAGATAGCTCTCCAAAATGAGTTCGCCAGGAGGGCCGTATTGAACAAGGACAAATTCATAAGCCCCCAGCCTCCATTCCTCCGAGGTTTTGACAGATCGGCCCAGTTGCACAGATGGAATCGGAAATGACCAGGATGACTATTCCAAAGAAAATTAAAAATGAGTCTCCGTAAAAGTATAATGATTCTATTTTGAATTTTTTCCAGTGACATCCAGTAAACATGAAGAGATTCCAATACCAACTTGACCAGGATGTATCGGCTGCCCAGGGACAGCCACTTAGTACACCAAAAATTTATCCTTTTTTCAAAATGAGCCACCAGCCATTTCCAATCTTCCGGAGAGGAGGCTCCCAAATTTAACTGGAATCCGAGATACCTGAAACCTTCACTCAGATGTACAAAGTTATAGGGGACTGTTGCCTTGAGAGTGAGTAGCTCAGCATCCGAGATACCCCAGTAGTGTATGGAGGATTTGGATACATTAATGGATAGACCTGAGATGGAACAAAATAGCTGCAGTACCTCAAGGATTACCAGCCACTCAGGTAAATCAGCCTTTGAGAAGAGAAGCACATCATCAACGAACAAGAGATGAACCAATTTTATAAATTTAGAGACTTTAATACCAGAGATGTGGAGCTCGGAAATTTTTTTGTTGAGAAGAAGGCTGAGACCCTCCATAATCAGTAAGAAGATATATGGAGAGAGAGGGCATCCCTGTCGGAGCCCTCTCTCACTTTTGAAAAATTTGGACGCCTCACCATTAATCATAACAACAAAATTTGAGCTAGAAACACAGGACATAATCCACTCGATGAGCAATTCGCCAAACCCCGCTGAGAAAAGAATCAATCTCAGAAACTCCCAATCGATACAATCAAAAGCTTGTTTGAGGTCAAGTTTCAAAACCAGGGCTTTTAAATTATACTTTTTGATGCTGTGTAGACCTACGTGAGCTGCTCCAATCGCGTCCTGTATCCTTCTGCCCCGCAAAAACCCCATCTGCTCTGCTAAGAGACTCCTCTCCAGGAAAGGCTTTATCCGGTTTGATATAACCTTTGAAATTAACTTGTAAATAAGGTTGCAGAGGGCGATCGGTCGATAATCCCCAAAGGATAGTGGGTTACCTTCTTTCGGAATTAAAACTATAAAAGTAGAATTAAGACTTCCCACAATCTTGCCAGTGATTCGGGAGTTTTCCACCATTTGGAGCATATCCGACCCCACAAGATCAAAAAAATAACAAAAAAACTCTGTTGACCAACCATCCGGCCCGAGACTCCTTTCCGATTTGAAATTGACCAGTATTTGTTTTAACTCAGCCAGGGTGACCGGTTTGTAGATGTCTGCTGCCTCAACAACAGAGACAAAGCGAGGAAAGAGGCTGGTTGTGGACACCATCCCCTGGAGATCAAGATTAGAAGATTTTTTGTAAAGGCTACTAAAATGTAAAACTGCCTCGTCCTGGAGAGCTCTCTGACCACTATGTAATTCATTATCACAGCCTTTAATCGACCATATGAACTTTTTATCTCTGTTGTAACTGGCCACTTTATGAAAATATTTTGAGTTAGAATCACCACATTTTAACCATGTTTCACGGCTGCGTAATCTCCAACTTTTCTCCTCCGACAGAAGTATGGAAGCCCTGTTTTGTTCAAGTTGTCTAAGTGTGGCCGACTCCTCAGGAGTCAAGGCGGCTGTGGACGAGGAGTGAATGAGTGAAGAGATTTCCGATTCCAGATTAAATAATCTTGATTTTTGCAAAGCTTTAAGATCATGAAACCAATCTTTCGATTTGGTTTTAAGAATCTGTAGTTTCCAAACAAGGCGCCGTTGAGGGTTCCCTTCTGTTTGAAAACGCGGATCCCTCTAGATTGTATGCACTAGATCGGAGTATGCCTCGACCGATAGCTAATGATGATTAAATTTAAATGGAGGAGAAGGGTGTAGAACAGGAAACCTTAGCTGTAGAAGAACAGGCGCATGGTCCGACACAAATGGAAACTCGGCCCATGATGAAGGAAATCCCGACGAGGACACAATACTTTCAGCAACCAGGAAGCGATCCAGTCTTCTGGCAATCGCAGCAGGTCCAGTTCGCCCATTCCTCCAGGTGGGAGTTAGTCGATACGACCGGACATCAATCAAGTTATTTGCATCAAAAATTCTTTTGAAGAAAGTTTCCAAGGGACCAGGCAGGAAGGAGCCACCCCAATTTTCATCTGTCGAGAGAATTAAATTAAGATCACCTCCAATGATGAGGTTTGGAAAGGAGAGAAGGCCAATGGAATCAAGATTTGTTCAGAAACATTGTTTGTCCACACAGGGCCCATAAATATTTAATAATGCAATGTCCTGCTTTGAAGTTAAACAATGGCCGAGGAGCAGAATACCCCCACTGGTGAGGAAGGGTCTCAAGTTGAAGAGGCTGGGGTCCCAAGCCACCAGCAGACCTCCCGAAGATCCAATAGAATTAACCGCTGTCGAGACCCACGAAGGACGAAAAGAATGCACAAAATCTCTAGCTTTTTGGTTAGCCGAGAGGGTTTCTTGGAGAAATAAGACATCAGGCTTAGAACACTCTGGTAATCTTCTAAAGGAGGCGGTCTTAAGAGTACCTCCTATCCCCCGTATATTCAATGAGAGAACTAACATTACTTGGATCGAGCCAAAGCTTTCAATGCTCTAAGGGCTTTGCTGTCAAGAGTGGAAGGAGCTGGATCAGAATGTTGCAGGCTCATTAATTCTTTTTTTTTTTCTGGAACTTCTGGTCTGGAGAGGAGAGAGTTCAGAGCTGATTCCTCGCGACCAGGCATATGACTTGGCCTCCGTGTCTAGAGGAAGGGAGGATGAAGCTCCAACCTCGGAAAATGGCAAGAGGAGTTCTTTACCACGGTATGTCGGGAGCTGCACTGTATTTGCCGGAAGATTGGAAGAGTGTGGATTAATATTAAAAACCTCCGATAAAGGAGCATCCATCTGCACTGTCTGAATGGAACCAGGATGATCCGAAAGAATAGTCGACGTGTGTAACTCCTCCAAAAGAGTATCATCCCCCTACGCAGGCTGATTGTATCCTGGGATCACCCAAGAGGCAGGGTTCGGCTCCGGGTCGGTGAGAGGAGAGCTAGTGGGGACAAGCTGCTGTGAAGAGGTCCGCGGGGTCGGAAGGGAGGCAAGACTTAAAGGATCGGCAGCAATATCAGGATTCAGAAAGGGGGCAGTGGCAGGGGGGAGTGTAGATGCAGAAACAGGGAGTTGCGCCTCTTCAGGAGAAGGATGCAGATTAGCAGACAGAGGAGTGAGCCATGGAAATCTTTCGATGGATTCCTTCTCAGTCAAGGAGAGAGAAGAGTAAAGAGCGGGGCAGATATGCTGAAAAATGGACCGCCTGGAGGCTTCAATAGAGGAATCTGGAGGAGCGGGAGAGTCCATAGGAACTTCCAGATAAGCAAGGGCAGGATCGGGAGAAGTATACTCCGGTGGGTTGAGGAGGAGATCTGTTTCAATCGATGAATCAAGTGGGGGTTTACCGGGACAGGAGTTACGAAGGTGACCTGTTTCCCGACAAAGATTACATCGAAACGGAAGCCCAAGATAGTCCAGCCTCTGGAGCAACTTTCGACCCCTCCAATCAATCACCAAGGTATCAGCCAGCCCTGCAGTAATATCTATTTTGACCAGCACTTTCCCCATCGTCCTCAATGAGCTTTTGAGAGTCTGTGTGTCCAGAGCTATAAAATTGCCTAAAGAATTACCAATCGCTCTTAGGGCTCCTTCATTCCATAGATGCAGAGGGAGTCCCGGGAGGAGCACCCAAAGGTGTCTGTGTGTAAAGTAGTCAGTATCAGGATTGAAGGCCAGCCTCCAGCGCTTGAGCATGAGGCTACTACCACCGAAAGGCCAATGAGAAGACAATAAAATAGTTGCATCAGACGGTGATTTGCAGTGGAAGCATAACCAACCTTTTTTCAGATATTGAACCTTCGGCGAGTAACCAAGAAGAGGAAACCATGTATCCTTAATCCATTCCTCCAGTGGCAGTGGGTTCAAGCTCTTATATGAGATCCTTCCGACCAGAGCGCAGGTAGACATTTTGCACAATTCCTCCAAACCCACACCATCGCCCAGTACCAGTCGAGCCGACTTCCTTTTGGCTTTCCAAACTTTTCGACTATTCACGGACTTTTTGATAGTGTGGGGGACATTTTGGTTTAGGAGGGAACTGTCAGAGACCTGTGGATCTATTAATGGGTGACAAAACTGATCCACAGAGGGAAAAGCGGGAGAAGCGAGGCTTCTTGAAAGTAGGGGTTTGGAGGGAAGATGGTGTGAGTTTGTAATGAGTGCATCAACCTTTTCAAAGAGTCCCTCGTGGAGCCAGTAGGGATCGTCGGAAGATTCCAACAGCTGATGTGTCCGAGAGTTCATATTGGGGATTCAGATGACCCACCGAATCACTAGAAAAAGACAGAAAAACAGAGTGGAGGAGGGTAGGTGGGCCAGAGAGCTGAAAGTGAGAGGTATCGGGAGAAAACAGCTAATGGTTAGTGGAGTCAGATCATGACAGAGATTAAAAAGGCAGAAGACAGTGTAGGAAGACAGTTCAGAGTAAAAAAGTGAGTACAGTAGTTCGGAAGCAGAGACAAACAAACAAAGCTAGAGTAATACTTCGCTCGCCTACCAGGGAACACTAGAACTTACTAGAACTACAGCAGGTTGTATATAGCTGTATTCTCGGGCAAAGACAGAGCTAAAGTCCAACTTACCGTAACTATCAGTCACGGGGGAAGGAAGGAGCAAGACGTGGCCACTGCAGTAGCTAGCACAGTATCCCAGTAGTTTGTCTGAAGGAACAAACCACAGAGATACACAGTCCGAACGCCAATGATCAATACACGGAACTGGTGGGGTAGATCGATATTCCCCCTGGTGTGTGCACTATATCTAAGCCGATGGTCGGAGGGAAGTCTGTAGAGATAGAGTCAATCCGCGAAGAAAAGAGACAATCCAGACTGTCTAAAAACAAGCAAAGTTAAGTCGCCGAAAGGGTAACGTCGACCAGATTAGGCAGTGGGAGTGGCGGCTACAGAGGCGCAAGGGATGCGAGCAGAGGCTCATCTGTCATGGCGCCCAAACTACAGTGCACCAGTTCAAATCTGTCATGGCGCCCACTACCTTTCCTCCTTAAAGTTACGAGTAAGTTTAATTATTGGTCCAATTCACTTCCTTGTTATGCCTCTGGCTGTATATAGCAATAAGTTAGCATTGACTTTTATATTAGTTTTCTTTGACTTGAAAAATTTGTATCAATTTTAATGTTGAACATAACAAGTAATTTTTTTTTTTTTCTAATATAACAAAAATAGTATTTTTCTAACTTCTCATTGGTCAATAAATTGATAGTGTTATTGCAACCTTCGCATATTTCTAGACATTGAATTAATGGGGAAAGATAGAAGACATTGAATTAATGGGGAAAGATAGAATTCCCAACAGTCAAGTTTCAAATGTTCCATCCACATGAATGCATCCATCCACATGAATGCATCTCCTTGCAGACGGAGAAGTAGAGAGCATGGGCGGGTCTGGCCCCAAAACCCATGGCAGCGATGCCCCTGTAAAACCCTAGCGGGACTTCGCTCTTCATCATGGAGATGAAAGTCCTACCCACGACTGTGTGGAGGGAGCCCCCGATAGACGCCGCAACCTGCATACGGGTCTTCAAGGTATCCATGGGGAACATGGCCATGTGCTCTGCCATGCGAGCCACAGAGCCCGCCACCATTAATAAGCCGTCGTTGAAGAAACTGAGCAATAAACTGGATATGTAACACTCTAAAGATCAAATTTATTCATACACAAACATTTTTTATGATATAAAAATTAGTTTCGAAGACCATGCTACACTTGTTTGCTTTAGAGTATGCTAGTTAGTTATGATGTATTGGGAAGTTGTGCTTCACACTCACACTCACATTTAGTTTTAGTGTACATGGTAGGTATTTTGGTTTATTATTATCTTATTTTAAGAATTTGGTACGTATGGTAAAATCCGATATGAGAAATGTGTAACTTTAGTGCCTAACGCTCATATGACACGGGGCATAAGTTGACTTTATCCCCAAAAAATAGCGGAGAGCGTAAGCATCTTAATCCCATTAGGGTAATTAACGTCATGATGGTTTAATAAAATCTCGATTCTATTATAATCTTATCTATTGAAAGCTTTGAATCACATCTTGATCGAGTTTCCTTCCTCTACGAACATTGTTTGTTGCAAATACGCATGCACGAAGGATTAAATGCTGAATGACATCTTATACTACTATAAAATCTCTCGTTCCCAAATCTTTATCACTATTTTCTATAAATTGGTATACAAGGTGGGTTTTTTCTCTTTGCGTCAGAAGAAAGTTAACGCAGCACAGGTCGGAGGGCATATTCATTTCTTCGATTCTTTATTCGTCTGACACAAACAATCCGAGGAGGTAGCTGGTGGATTTATTATCAAAATTGTCATAATACTCCGAGAAGGTTCGGTCTCAGCACTTCCCTTAAACACCTTTTGTTTTTCTTCACATCTCTGTTTATATTTCAGCAGCAGACACGGGCCAAATCAAAATACCCTAATACGGCTTAGTTCTCAGTCTCGCATTGTGGGGGTAATCTGTTTTCCTTTTTTGTGCTCGATGGTTAAATGTCGAAGAACGAAGCAGTTGTGTTTCTGGGCTGCTTTCGGACGGTTTTCGTAGGTTGGTTTTCGAGATTTTTAGGGTTCGAAAACTGGTTTTCGACGGGAAATCCGCCCATGAATTCGAACCTTAAATTGAAACTGTGCACGGTTACATCCAGTTTCTTTTTCGAAAATAGAAATTTTTTATTATTCTCTAGGTGAAGATTGCCCTATTAGGTCTCTTATCTGCTGGACTAATCACAGCAACACTAGAAATGTTTGTTAGATGGGAAGCCGAGAAAATATTCGGCTCTTTGATGGTTAGTTTACATTTAAAGGCAACGGAGCAGCTTTTTTTCATGAAGGGTTTGATATCTGAGGGTAGACAAACAGTTAGTTCGAAAGGATCGGGTGACAGTAACAGCTTGTTTGGTGGACAGGATCAGGCCCGATTTCGTGTCGACCTAGACAACTTCCGGGAATTGAGAGTTTGAAGAATTTAAAGAGGCAATCATTGCTGTCAAATTACCGGTTTCTGGCATTTAGGGTTTCTTGGTATCAGGTAAAGCCATGGACGTCGAAATCTCAGGGAAACATACAGGAAACAAAAGAACCTACACCCGTCTGCCAAGGCAAGTATGCGTGTTTTGGCAGGAGGGCAGATGCAATAGAGAATCATGCAATTTTCTGCATGTCGGAGAACCTGGGTCAGTCAAAAGGGGTGGAGCAACTAATGGGTTTGCTCCAAAGAGATCATATAACGGATCGGATGAGAGGGAAATGCAGGCAGCAGGACCTCCCGGAGGATCGAGAAGGAATACTTCGGCTAGATGGGGGAGGGGACGAGGTGGTAGATTCATATCCGACGAGAGGCAGAAGATTCGCAATAAAGTATGCAATTACTGGCTTGCAGGCAATTGCCAGCATGGAGAGGAATGCAAATATTTGCACTCCTTTGTTATGGGTTCGGATGTCAAGTTCTTGACTCAGCTGTCTGGCCACGTTAAGGTTTGTTCTTTGTTTTGTGAGGTAATTTTAGGTTGTTTTGGCCGTTATCTAAGGACCTTGATCAGGATAACTGTGGTGTGTGTTTGCATCCGGCAGGCTATTCGAGGGATTGCTTTTCCTCCTGAGTCAGGTAAACTCTATTCTGGAGGCCAAGACAAGAAGGTTATAGTGTGGGACTGCCAAACAGGAGAGGTACTTTGAGATTTGACTAGACTCTTCTCTCTCTTCTTGAAAGAGGCAGGATGAATATCTGCTTTAAGTTCATGTTACTTGAATATTTTCGTAGAAGCTTACTCTACAGTGCGTTATTGTAAATATATCTCAGTGTCTTTGTTTAAAACATGTAACAGGGTAGAGACATCCCATTAGATGATGAGGTTGGATGCCTCATGAGTGAAGGTCCATGGATTTTTGTTGGCCTCCCTAATGCCATCAAGGTGATCTAACAGGATTAGGTTTGGAATTGATTCAATCTGATTTGGGAACTTAATTATTTTCTTGCATTGCTCATTCTTTCACAGTGGAAAAATATTTTTGCAGGCTTGGAATACTTCGACCTCAACAGAGCTAAGTTTAGTTGGCCCCAGGGGACAAGTTCATGCCTTGGCTGTCGGTAATGGAATGCTTTGGGCTGGAACACATGTAAGGGTCACTGTGGGATTAGAGTGTTTTAGCTGATTTTGTAATCATACACCTGATGTGTTCTGCCTTTATAATCAACCACCTGATGTGTTTTCCCTTTATAATTAACAGTGTGATGTGTTTTGCCTTTTTAATCATCTGCCTGATGTTTATTGCCTTTATAATCATCTGCCTGATCTGTTTTGGGTTAATAAGCAAAATCTTGGTTATGAGGGGTGATGTAAAAAATGCTAGATTTTATAGTTGATTTCATTGTGATAAAAAGAGTTTGCAAAATAATTATATCTTCTTCTTTTCATTGCACAGGATGGCAGTATATTGGCATGGAAGTTTAGTCCTGCAGCCAATACCTTTGAGCCTGCAGCTTCCCTTGCAGGGCATACACAACCTGTTGTCTCGTTAGTCTCAGGAGCAGACAGGCTGTACTCTGGTTCCATGGACAAGACAATAAGAGTAAGTTTCTTTGCTTGCTGTCTATTTTTAGTTGATTATGATTCAGAGAATTTTTTAAGGAACTGTGTTATTCTTTTAAATTTAGAAAGCTTTAGCAAATTTTCACATTCCTCAAAAAGTCAATAATGAAGATTTGGTGACGCTTTTCTAAAATCTTTCAAATTATTATTATATTTATATATGCTGTAAAAAGGTGATAAGATTTTCAACAAATTCAATTATAACCTATATAAATCTGGCAACTATTCATTTTTAATCTATGAATCTTTTGGGCAAAATCAGCCAAATGGTAATACTAGATATAAAAAGTTTACCTCTTGTGATCACTATCTACGTTGTTTTTATATCCAATAGATTTTTGCTTATGTTTTTTTCAGTAAGGTGGTTTCGAAGGATATATTGATTGCACAAATTCTATCCTTAGGGTTTTGAACTGGTATTTTACTATTAGTTATAGGTTTCATTGCATTTTTGGCCACACCTGATGTCAATAGTGCTTGCAAGATTTTTTGGATGAAAAAATATTTTTTATTTATATGTAAACTCTCTTCGAGGTGAGATCCAAGTACATCAAAGTGTGGCAATATCTTGTCAGTCGGTGTAGGGAACGCAATTTCACCATATAGTTTTTTGGCTTCCAAATCCAATAGGGATGATCTTACATTTATATCTACTTCGAACCAAAAAAATGGATTAAGAGGGAGTGCTAATAGTCATGTGCTAGTCTGCCATATAGCAGGTTCTTCAATGTATATTGGTGGTTGGCGAGTGAACAAGTTCTCTACCAATTCTCAGGTTGCGAATGACTCATTTTTTTAAAGCATTGTCCACTTGCCATGAGTACTTGTTTGTCCAGATTCCTTATTGCCACCATTAGTTGGTCTAGGGACTTCATCACTGTTTGCTTGAAATTTATGTACCTTTGAGAAAGCATATCCTCCTTCCCTTCTAATAATTTCTAGATTGTGTAGTGCATCAAGGATTTGTTCATTGGAAACTTTGCTTCTTGTTCTTTTCCCTCGGGCAAGTGTATGGACCTCAAGAACTTGCATGATGAAAGGGTTGATTGCCCGAGAATGTCCACCCTGTGGTTGGAAGGTCTTGTGCTCCTGCATAATGGATTCCCCTCTTTGATGTCCTCTTACTCTATGAACTAAGGATACATCCCCCCTACTCTAGCAATCCTAGGCTTCATCAAAACTATACTTATCCACCCTTTAGGGGGATCATTCTATATTTGTCGGTCAACCTTTTGATTGCCTAATAATCCTAATTACTGTCCTTTAATAGAAGTTGAATCTTTTAAAAGCTTATATATTTTGTGGAGGTTGATTTCTTGTTGGCCATTTTCTCTAATCTCCTCTTTTTTCCTTGCCCATATATTTTCTAGAATTTTGCTCTCTTGAATCTACCCAAGTTTGATCAGGTGCGCATGATTTTTCCTCAAAGACCATTTTTTTCCTAGCTTTCCATAAGAACGAAAAAGGGAAACACAGAAAGGGAATATATCATTTTTAGTGCATCTAATTTCTAAAGATATTTTGGCCATTTCGAGATGTCTCTTCCATCAAAGGTTGTAGAGGTGTTGTATACTTGCATGTCCTAAAAAGGATTCATAAAGTTCTATAATTGTTTGGTCACATCACAATGTAGGAGGATGTGGCTATAATGTTCTTCACTTGGAAATCCGTTCCATCTTATTAAGCTAGCCAAGCATCTTTTCCTTAGTGCTACTTGGGAGGGAACTTCTTTCCTTAAGCTTGGCAAAGGTTGATACCTTTGGCCAAGCAAAGGGGGTCCATGTGCGTTTCTATGTTGGAATTTTTTGTATTTCTTCATCTTCCAAGAGGCTTAAGGTATATCCTTCCTTGAATGAGTAATTACCTTTTCTAGACCACCTGAACCCAAGAATTAAGGGTTTGCTACTATGTTTCCGATTCTTGTTTAAAAAAGGCTTGTCGTGATCTCATCTCTTCTTGCAAATTAGAAGAGAAATGCATAATGATAAAAACTTATCTCCATCTAGAAACATATCTTCCTATCTGAACTAAGCACCCTCCATCTATTGTAATAAAGAGCATGACCTTAATTTGAGGGATCTGAAAGATTTACTAAATGCATTCCTCCAGAGAAATAAGGTTCATCTATGTTAAATAATTTTCTAGAAGATTATTGTCAAAGCAATGACATTGCCTCAGTATTTATATCTATTTAATAGATCTTCATAGAAGGTAATCTTCTCACAAAAATGAATATAAAAGGTAATCTTTGGAGCCCTTGCATTTCGTTTGGATTTAGTGCTAAAATATAAGTAATCCTTTATTGGTTTTTTGGTACCATGAAATTATTGTATGAATCTACAATTGAATTGCACATCCCTTAGCAAAAATCGGAATATCACACAATTTTGCAATGGACAAGCACCCAGAAAGTAGTGACAATACATAGGGTTTGGTTTGCTTTGTAGTTTTTTTACTTCTTTTTTTTCGAAAGAAAAAGATATGTAATTTTATTTATAAGAACAAAATTACGATATATAAGATGTTGAAGCATTAAAAAAGGCTGCTCTTACAACCTATGAGATTTCTAAATATCTCATATTCTTTTCCAACATGTTTTGTATACTGTAGCCAAACAAATATCACAAGTTTTCTTTCTCCAGTTCAAAGGAAAGTTTTCTTTCATCAGCTCAAGAACCAGAATATAAAGTTTTCTTTTTGTACACATATTAGTAGGCATTGAAATTTATAAAATCTCAAGCAAATTTGAATCAACCACATGCGAGATGGGTGGAGTTCACATTTGTGGTCAAGCACAAAGCATGAAAAGATAATAAGGTCATGGATGCTTCGAGTAGAAGAGCGTTGTTGTTGGTGACAATGAAGAATGAGGTGAATGGATTTGAGTAGATCAAGGATTTGTATGAGTGTAAGAAGCAACTTGCAAAGCTTGTGTAGATGTGAGGGAACTTGACTTTGTAGGTCAGGACAACGTAGTTGAATTATATCTTGTAGGATGGCTATTTGTTCAAGGGAATACAATGGTGTATCCTCGAAGGATTTTTAAGAGAATTTGATGTAAGAGTTGTGTAACGATGACTCAAGACACCATTTTGTGTGTGATAAGATAAGAGCGTTGTTGGAGGAGAGGTATGACAAATTGATTATGAAGGATGTCAATAATGTTGTGGAATGGGGCTAAATTTGTTAGATGGAGAAAGGAGTGTGAGTTGAAACACATGATTGTATACAATATTGCCCAGATTGAAGATGGCTTCCAAAGACATTAATGAATTTGTGTTTGGATTGTGAAGAACACAAGGTGTATATGTTGACAAGTTTTTTAAGATGGTGCACTTTTTGCCTTGTAGGAAGACTAGTAATGCAAGCTATTGCACAAAGCTTTTATTCAAGTATATTGTGGATAATCATGGATTTCAAAGTCATTTTTGGAGGATGTTGTGGAAGACGTGGACAAAGTTGCAATATTATTCAAAACATCATCCTCAGTTCGATGGACAAAAGAGGCCATGAGCCAAAATTTCTAGTGAGATCAAGCTTTGGTGCATCTCAAGTTCTTATATAACAACTCTATTAACTAGCTAATAAGATTTCAATAATTTAAGATTATGTATGGGATAGATTTGAGAGGAGTTGCAAACTTGGTTGATTTTTCATTTGATAGGAAGAGAAGCAACAATGTGAAAACCTTTGTAGAGTTTATGGTACAATGGTTTACATAGGTCCAACAAAGATCATATGCAAACGGTGTGAAATTATAAGAATTGTAGCGATGCACATAAGAGATTTAATTTACTTGAGGTTGGAGATAAGGGATGGTGCACTTGAGGAAGGAGTGTTATCTTAAAGGAATTTACGACATGTTGGATACAAAGAAGATCATATCAATGTAGGGTCTAGAGGAAATTCAATTATGATGGATGTAAGGTGAAGTTACAAGAGGAGTATAACATATCGTCCATATTTAGTGTTCCAAATTTATACTAATAAAAGGAAGGGGAGATCATGAGAAAGGATGATGAAGTAGAAGAAGAGTGTTGAGGTAGATTGGAGAAAGTAGACGTTGAAAAAGAAATCAAAGGAGTTTGAGTGAGTTTTGGCGCAGAAGATGTTGTGGATGTGAAGTGGAAAGACATGGCATGAAAAGATGCATGAAGATTTTTTAGATTGAGTATCAAGAATTTGTTGGGGAAGATCAACATAGAGGATGTGGAGATAGTTAAAGGACACACGATGTTTTTCCTGCAAGGCGAAGTTGATGTAAGGGCAACTGTGAATATTCTGAGAGTGAGTGTAGATAGTGTGTGATAAAAGACTACGAAGAAACATGTGGACGAATTATTTGGAATGGGAGAAGATGGATGGTTGTAAACATAATTGGATGCAATCCACATTTTGGTTGGAGGAAGAAAGCGAGGGATAATTGAGGATTGGGCATGCAAAGGATGACATCAACAAGGAGTGCGACAAAGAGAAAGTGTAGAAGCACACAAAAATGGTCACAAAGAAGTGTGTGTTGAATGGTGTGATGATGAGCGTGTAGGGTGATTGGGATAGGAAGACATTGTGACAAGGGAACAACACGACCAAGATAGACATGTCATTGAAGGAAATTGAAAGGTTGTGACCTAGAAGATGAAGCTCAACAATCAAATTGGGAATTTGAAGAATTAAAGATGATGCTGAAAGATTGCCAAGGGAATAAATATAATGGTAGATATTAGGAGTATGTTAGCCAATTATGTAAGCTAGTTTGATAATAGAGCTGAATTAGAGTTGATCAAAACCCATGTAGTGAGTAGAGATCTAAGAGCTCCATGTTGTGATTTCTAATATTTATTATGAGAATTAATATATAAATAGATGATTGTGTGCACATGATTGTAATTTTGTTATGTAATTGAATGTGTGTTCTATTGTGTTAGCACTATCTTTGTCTTTCTATTGAATTGCAAGTCATTGCATGATGGAGGGGAAGAATTAGGACGCCATGCATAATTGGTGTCATTAGGTAAAGGAATCAAGTTTAAGATAAGAAAAGTTTGTATGCTAGAGACAATATTGTCATTTTGAAGCCAAAACTGACACTTCCACAGTTGCAATTGATCGAAATTGGAATAAATTGAGTATGCGATGCCATTCTTAGCTATAATATTTAATTGAAGCATAAATGGTGATAAGGTGAGATCCCTTTGTTGTCATTGAGTTCAAACGATGGGATCTAGTGTAAGATTGAATAAATTGCATATGTTAAGTTGCAGTCTTTTGAGTGAGGTAAAATAAAAATCAGGTTAGTCTCTTTTCGATTTTGTTACATATTTTATTACTTAGTCAACATTTTTGCTTGAATCTTGCTGATATATTTGTTTGCAAGGAAAAGATGAATGTTGAGGGGAGCCTTTATTTTTAGAAAGGTGGTGGTACTCCTCTTTGTAAATTATTGATATTCTATTGATTGCTTTTTTGAAATAATTAGGGGAGTGCTAGAAATCATTGAATTTTCTTGCTAAATCATTAGTTTGCTCGAGAAGGGATCAATGAATTCAAAACACCATAAATCAAATAGGAAGGAGAGGATTATAAAAGAATATTTGCTCAACCCTAAACAAGTATGCCGCCATAATATATGATGACATAGATTAACCCAAGACAATACATTCAGAGGGAAAACACATAGGTGACATAATTCTAATAGAAATCTTTAAATGGTTTATCATTAATATCATAAAGATGCAGATGATCATATACTCACATTCTTGCTTTCCAATAGAGAGTCTAGAAATGCTAAAAGACAATACAACCATCGATAACTTTATGTGGAGCTTTACTAATAAGTAAATCCCAAAAAAGAGGTTTTGTTCATGAGTCAAGAATATTGTTTTCCATAAAGGCTTTAACAAAACTCTATCGTGTTGTGGACCCTTTTGTGTTTGTTGGCTATTACTTCTGTGTTTTCCTCCCAGGGAAGTGATCGAGTCGGCTTTCCTAGAGGAAGTAGTAGTATCCTTAGTTGTTCTTGATACATAACCACCCCATCCACTTACTCTTGACCTTCCTCTTCGCTTGATTGGTAGGGTTGGTTCATCAACAATGTTTTGGATTTCTTTGCCTCTAAGACCTTTCTTCTTCGCTCTTGTATTTTAGCTAACCAAAGTATGCAAATCATCTTGTGATGCTATTACACCTTTCGGTGATTTTGTCACCACCTCCTTCATCTTGATGGTTGGGCTCAAGAAAATATGAGCCATACTTTGCTATCATATGGTTTTGAAGATTGCTTTGGGTTCATAACCTCAAATGGTCTCAACTTCCTTCAATTAAAAAGCCTGAAAACCTTGTATAACCTTCGCCAGATGTGTTATAGTCCTTCCAATAAAACCTTGCACATTTAAAATGAGTTGAATAAACTGTTTCCTCTTCTTTTCAGCAAAGAAGATTGATCATCATTGATATCGTTGACAAAACTCAACAAGAAAGAACCTGCCACAAGCAAATCTAGGTAAACGATAAAGTTTCCCTTCGAACCCATGAAGACGAACGTAGGTAAACTGCTCCATAAAAATACTCTCCCCTTCACATGAGGAGGGTTCGACTTTCCAATGTCGACTTGTCCTATATGCCCAACCATCATTTGCCTAAATCTTCCAACGACATCTTTAATCCTGTAAAAAATGGAATGGTGCCTTATATATCCACAATGATGAATACCAATTTGAAATTGGCCCGGTCTTAATATTGACATTCCCCTTTCAAGCCAATTTCTCAAAGGAATTGCAGAAAAACAATCCATATACAAGATATGAGGACATGAAAAACTTTTTGGTCTTCTACAAATTCGACAATTGATGGGCAACTTCATTGGATATGAGTTCACCCAACGTTATCAGAACCGGATTAGTTCGGGCAGAACTAGCTGGTTTTACTGGTTTCAGGGTTGTACTAGTTTGGTTGAAGGAATTGCAGAAAAACAATCCATATACAAGATATGAGGACATGAAAAAATTTTGGTCTTCTACAAATTCGACAATTGATGGTCAACTTCATTGGATATGAGTTCACCCAATGTTATCAGAACTGGATCAGTTCCGACAGAACTAGCTGGTTTTACTGGTTTCAAGGTTGTACTAGTTTGGTTGAAGGCTTCGACTTGGCAATGGCTAGTTTTGTATGGAACCGGCTATAAATGCAAAAACCAACTAGTTCTGCACAGAACTGGCCATTAATGCCAAAACCCGCTGGTTTCGTATGGAACCGTACAGCCAGTGATGGGGACCCCACTTAAACTCAATTTTCTTTATCAATAAAATAAAAAAAGTTGAAATACTAAACCTAACCTTAGGCCCTCACCCCTCAAATGCTTTTAAAGATGTCCCCATCTTCCATTTCAGTCACACAGTTCATTTGAGCAATTCGGAATGTTTGAGCAGAGTTTCTTGGTCTGATTTGGAGAGCTGATTGAAGGGCTGATTTGAAGAATTTGTTGGGCTGATTTGAGCATTATTGATTGAAGGGCTGATTTTGAGAGTTTTTGAGCTGATTTGGAGAGTTTTTGAGCTGATTTGGAGAGTTTTTGAGCTGAGTTTCTTGGGCTGATTTGGAGCTGCTCAAGGGTTTATTTTCAGAATTTCTTTGGTTGATTCTACTCTAGAGGCCATTTAGAGCCTCTTTTTTGATGTATTTTGGTTTAGATATGGATAGCACTCGGTACTATTTTGGTTATATGCACCCTTACTTGCTATATACATGAGAAACTTTTCATATTTGTGTATAATGGTTTGGATTCAGATGGATGCACATGAATATATATATTTTTTCAACATTTGAATATTTTATGTATTTTTTGGTTGCCTGGTTTTGTGGTCCAGTGTTGTTTTCTGTTTTTGCCTGGTTTCAATCTGGTTTTGGTTTCTGGGCTTGACTGGTTCGATGATCGGTCCAGTTTTGATAACATTGAGTTCACCCCATTCAAAGATCACACCTTTATGTGGAGTGTAATATATAACATGCAAAACATACCTAGGAACCTGTGTACTGGTCCCTTGGTGATTCGGATTATTTTCGGCACGAAATGAGATCGGAGATATAATAAAGAAATGCACAGAGATATCGCAAATATTCAATAATATAACAGAAATGTATCGGAGATGCATTCATAAACACAGATATACAGTGATACACGATTTCTATTAATGAAAGAAATGTACAGAGACTGTAAAAATACAGAGTGAAAGACTCGCTAGAATGGTGGCAGCTTATCTCTGAGAAGAGATGTGACGGCTACTCGCATTCGCAAGAAGATGATTACAATGAGGCTCTGAAGGCCTTTTTACAATAAGCAGGAATGCCCAAAACCCTAGACATCCAAAAACCTAACCCTGGGAGATGAAGCGCTAAAAGTCATGTGGGCCCTGTTTGGGTAAGTGAGTACATCAACTTCTCGGGGTCGTAACTTTTGCATACGATCTTCGTTTTAGGCGTGTGATAGCTCGTTGGAAAGGTATCGTTGAGGAGATTCATTTTGGGGGCTCAATCATGCCTTCGGCTATCATTGAGAACCTCGATCTCGAAAAACCTTCATTTGGGCCCTCAAAATGGCCCCAGAAGTTAAAACCTGCTAAAAATAGTAAATTGCCAAAATTGCCAGAAAGCCGTTTTGAGCCATTTGGAAAAGGTGGGTGGTCACCGATATCCACCTGGATCAATCCTCCCTCCTTAGGAAGTAATGGTCTCCATTGCGTTGAGTTCCTGGGGGAGAGGGAAAATCATTTGTTGAATCTGCATCTTGGTGAGCTGCTTGTCTTGTTGGAGACGTTGCTCAGTTTGTGGAAATCTGTTACGAACCTGTTGCGGTTGAGGCTCCTCAACAAGTCGAGATACATGAGAGGACGATGTGCAGAAGGAATCTTTGCACTTTGCTGCAGCCTTGTCGACCTGCTTCTGTTGGATAGAAGGTGCTTGGGGCGAGGCTGTAGTGGTTGCAGTGTCCTTTTGTTCTCCTTTTGAACAGATTGTGAAGAAGCTGAATTTTGCAGTATGAGATATTTCCTTGCGGCACTTTTTAGGTGGAACAATAGTCGGAACTACCTTTGGTATTCTGTAGAGATGACCCCCCAAAGTAACGATGACACTACGAGGTCGAGACTCATAAACAACATGGCATCTCCACATATATGGTTGGCCCAAGAGAACATCACAGACATTCAGTGGGGCAACATCACATAATACCTCATCCTTGAAGGGTTGGATGCCGTATGACAATCGACACTGTTGGTTGACACGGAGATCTTGTCCTTGCCGAAGCCACCCGATGTTGTATGGCTACGGGTGTGGTGTTGTCAACAATCCCAACTGTTTGATGAGCTTTGCTGAGATGAGGTTCTTCTGGCTTCCGCTATCAACAATAAAATGCAGTGGGGTCCCCTTCACCCACATCTGTGAATGAAAAAGGTGCTCCCCCTCTTCAGGATCTGTTGGTTCTTCTGGTTGAATTGTTGCGGTCGCGACAATAGCAGTGGGGTCTGCGTCAATGATCTGTCCTTTACCATTATTTTCAGAATCAGATTCTGAATCAGGGTTCGGCTCTTTGTCTTTGATCTCGGCCACCAATGACTATTTTGAGCGACATTCATCGGTGTTGTGTCAGGGGCTTTTGTGGAACTCGCACCATTTTCCAGTGTCCTTCTTTGTCTTCCCATGACCCTTCTTTTCTTGTGTCTTGGACTAGTTTTCGGGAGACTGCTTGTTAGGGCCGTCTTTGTCATACTTTGGTTGTTGCGGATTTGCAGACCCGAATTCCCGTTTGTTCTGGTGCTCAAATTTCTGCTCAATTTTAACAACATATTGATAAGCAGCACTGAGTGATGAGATGTCCAGAAAATCCATTTCAGTTTGGATGTATCTGTGTAGAGCTCCACGGTATTTCAGAACCAAATGTCGCTCGGAGTCTTTGATACCCAGCTTGGTGCGCATTATGGAAGGTATTGGTGAACTCCAGAACTACTTGGCCCCTCTCTTGCCGCAGTGTGGTCCATCTCATGTACTGGTCCTCATAGTTGCCAACAGGGTAACACTGTTCTTTTACCGCATCCACAAAAAAATCCCAAGTGGGATCGACCCCATATATTTCAGACTCCTCAGTGGAACTTTGCTCCCAGTAAGTTTCCCACCAATGTTTGACATGAGGGAGAGCTTTAAGGAGTGCAAAGGTGATCTTTTCTTTGTCAGAAAAATTGTGAATAGAGAAATAACCTTCCAGTAGAGTTAACCATTTTTCTAGGGCTTCTGCATCTATCTGTCCTTCAAATACAGGAATATCAAAATTAACTTGTACCTTGAAAGGCGAGGTGCCTTCAAAGTGGCCGCTTGATGAAGATGCGCCTGATGCTATCGACAGGCGTTGAAGGATGTGGGCAAAATTCTCCATCATTTCGTCCATCTGTTGCGTGAGAGCTTGCTCAAGCAACAGATTGATAGGATCGTCTACTCCGTCGTTTTTCTTTTCTTCTGCCATTTAGGGTTTTTTGGGTGTGCGAGAGCGATTGTCTTCAAGAGAGACAAGCTCGAGACCCAACTTGCTATACTCGGACCTCGTCGGGGACATGCACTAAAAAAAAACGATCAAGAGAAGCCTGCTCTGATACCACTGATCCGGATTATTTTCGGCACGAAATGAGATCGGAGATATAATAGAGAAATGCACAGAGATATCGCAAAAATTCAATAATATAGTAGAAATGTATCGGAGATGCATTCATAAACACAGATATACAGTAATACACGATTTCTATTAATGAAAGAAATGTACAGAGACTGTAAAAATATAGAGTGAAAGACTCGTTAGAATGGTGGCAACTTATCTCTGAGAAGAGAAGTGACGGCTACTCGCATTCGCAAGAAGATGATTACAATGAGGCTCTGAAGGCCTTTTTACAATAAGCAGGAATGCCAAAAACTCTAGACATCCAAAAACCTAACCCTGGGAGATGAAGCGCTAAAAGTCATGTGAGCCCTGTTTGGGTAAGTGAGTACATCAACTTTCCGTGGTCGTAACTTTTGCATACGATCTCCGTTTTAGGTGTGTGATAGCTCGTTGGAAAGGTATCGTCGAAGAGATTCATTTTGGGGCCTCAAGTATGCCTTCGGCTATCATTGAGAACCTCGATCTCGAAAAACCTTCATTTGGGCCCTCAAAATGGCCCCGGAAGCTAAAACCTGCTAAAAATAGTAAATTGCCAAAATTGCCAGAAAGCCGTTTTGAGCCATTTGGAAAAGGTGGGTGGTCACCGATATCCACCTGGATCACTTGGTTGACAACTCGAACAAATAACCATGCCAACTCTCGATAAGGCTCCACCAGTTCAATAATCTCAATCTGATATGCCCTAATGCCCTCATCAGTTGGGTTTATGAGGCATTCCTTTTAAAATAGAAACATCACCATAGTGAGCACTCAAAAAGGCCTTGGCCTCATAAAGTTTGAAGACTTTGCTCATCTTTGGGAGCCTCAACATACCACTGAATGTAATGGGGGTGAAAGGATCATGGTCTTTTCCCACCTCTTTCATGTTAGTTTTGTAGCTTAGTAGGTGTCTCAACATGGGCCCAAGTGTCCTAGGCATGCTGATGGATACATTAAATACCTGGATCAGCTTTATTTATTTTATCTTAAGTTTTAACTTAAGAAAAATTAAATAGTCACTAAAATGACTTTTTTCTCAGATTTTTGAAAGATTCACTTTTCAGAAATTAATAATTCACAAAAGTGTATTTCTAGAGGCTTCTAGAAGTCCCTTGAAAAAGTGAATTAGAGAGATAAATAGAAGGGCTGAGTGTGAGAGGGACACACACATTCTCAGTTGTGAGAAGAGCAAGAGGGTGCTTGGGCAAGAGAAGGAGAGGGAAAGCAGCTGGGGAAGAGGGCGAGTTCTGGGCTAGACTTGAGCAGCCAGTGGAGGCCGAACCAAGGTCATACTGGACAGCAGAGAGAGGCCGAATGCAGGCCACAGACACTAGATTTCAGGAGCTGTTTTTTCAGGGCCGAAAAAGCAGGTCCGAATTTGCTGGGCTGTTTTTTTGCTGAGTGGGGAAACTTGCTGAGGAATGCTGCTGTAATTTCTCTTGAAAGCCCATAATAGAAGTCCGTCTTTGCTGGTTTTCCCCACACTGGGGTTTCCAGGGTATTTCTGGTGTTGTTCATTTTATGTGTTTGGTTTTCTGTATGTGCTTCTGCTGCTATTTTGGTTAAATAACTCGGCTGTAATATTTATGCATAATTTTCTGAGTTTATATCAGCATTGATTAAATTCTGGTTAGATAAAATTATTGACATAATATTCTGGTTGCCGAGTTATAGGAAATTTAACATTTCAAATTCACCAGTTTATGTTTTGAATTAAAACTGTTTCTACACCATTGCACATTTTGGCGGAAGTTGAATTCTTCAAGAATGTAGCCTGCTTTAGCTAAACCCAAAGTCCAATTCTTATTGTCTCTTTGTTTTTCTTTCTCCATATCTTCATACTGCCTGTAGGCTGTGGTCCAGTGATAATCTTTGTCTCCTTGAGCTAATGTATTCACAGTATCCGCATAATACGATGCAAATTGCTTCTTGGGCACCATCCTTAACTTCGACTTTTACAAAAAAACAGTCTTGAATAGTATACTGCCAATTTGTGGTTACATTCTCAATGTCCTTCATTAATCTCAAAGTGTAATCAGGATGACCATAAAGTGCAATCCATTCCAGATGATATTGTATTGAATACAAGGCACAACACATTGATGAAATGTAGTGCAACATGAGCAAACCTTAAATGCACAGGAAGGCATGAAATGATGGCAAGTTTGGAAGAATGAATGTGGAGATGTGGCAATGCGGAACTGCAAAACTGAAGGAAACAAATTAAGACTCCTGCATTCTGCATTGCATGTGGAATGCGAAAATGTGGAATTGACCACAATGAGACAAGACTCCCACATTCCCAATGCAGATTGCAGCAATGCGGATAAAATGCTAACTAAAGGGGCATTTCACATTGCAAGGAAAACATCAAATTATTAAGTTTTGACATAGTCAAATTCAATGTTGCAGAACTTGTAATTGAGTTAGACATATCTTCATATTTTGGAATCTACCCAATATTGAACAAGGACCAAGTTATATGAGCCATTGATGTTGGATAAGGAAGCATAGATGTATGTAATTATCTTGCTCATGGTTACCATCTTTGGAACAGGTGAAAGGAGAAAAATAGGGAAAGTGAAAAGCTCTACAAGGACGGTCAATAAGGGGAATGGCATCATGCCATCAAGTGCTTATAGAAGAGCAAATGCAGAAACAATTTTTAACATTTTATATAAAGCCTAGTGTGTTGCACCAGAGGAGACTTGATTGGGCACTTGATGAGAAGATGGGCTGCTAAATATGGCCTGTATATATGTTGTCTTTAGTTGATTTTTATTTTTGCCAAGATGTAGATGCTAACTTTAGGCATCTATGTCCAATCAGTGAATCTCATTTGAACAAGTTTTATGTTCCTCTCCCCATTGGGACAGCCCGTTTGGTTTTTTTTTCATGATCTACTAGGTTTGTTTCCCATTCATATGTGTCCACAGATATGACATGCTAGACAACCAAGGAAGTAAACATGTAGTGTTTTCTTTTCTCTGGGTTATTAGAAATATTTTATTGCAATCTCTTAACGAAAGGAGTTTTTCCCTCGTTTTTACTCAGATTTTATTCTTCTCCACTTAGTGAAAACTGGTCTAAAGCTTTGCATTACAGAAATCAGCTTTTAAAGAATTTTTCATGCTTTTTAATCTCTTTATGAGGATGATATGTTTGTGTCATGGGCAATTCTTTACCGAGTCCAGTAATGTTTTGAAATATTAGAATGAGAAAGATCTAATGTAAACACTTTATATCAGATTTCTTCTCTCTGCTGGTCATTGCAATGCAAATACCTGACTTCTAGCTCAAGTATCGAATGTTTTGATTATACATGTTATATATTTACTACTACATCTATTTTATAAGATTTTATAGAGTGGCTTAAGGTGCTGTATTTATTCTAATCCTTTTATGGGCTATTGTAAACATTAAATGGCATAGTTGATTTTGCAGCAATCTCAGAAAGGCATGAGCCTGCTATTTTTTCCTGTATATGGTTTAGTTTATAAGTACCATTACTGTGAACACTCACTGTCTCACAAGCTTTGATGTTTTTCATGCACCGCAATTGTAGAAAAATGAAGTATGCTCCAACATTTGATGATTCTACATTTGACATTTTGTGAACAAATTCACAGGTTTGGGATTTGGGAACTTTTCAATGTATACAGACCCTGAGGGATCACACGTCAGTTGTAATGTCTCTTCTATGCTGGGACCAGTTTCTCTTGTCATGCTCTTTAGACAATACAGTGAAGGTGATGATTGTTTTTGTTATATATGGCTGTACTCTTCTGGAAATAAAGGATTGAGAAAACATCATTGGAGGTATCTGTCTCATTGAATGCAGGTCTGGGTTGCTACACCAAGCGGAGCCCTTGAAGTGACATATACTCATAATGAAGAACATGTATGTTATTTATATCCTTATTGTCTAATGAATGCAGACATTTTTATAATCACCTTTTCACTCATGGAAGGGAGTTTACTGAGCTGCAGTGCAGTGTTGTCTCTTTTTAATTAAGTCCTCTGTTTTCTATGTCAAGCTGCACTGCATTGTGCTTCCAAGGTAGACATAAGATCTGAAATCAGAGATGGGTAATGAGTCAATGTGGTTGGTTTTCCTTCTTTTTTTGTTTTCTTCTTTGTTTTGTTGTTAAACCCAAAGTAGCTTTCATATAATGTTATTAAATATTTTGATTATGCATATTTTATTTTATGCTATCATTCTATTTTTTTGAAGTGGCCCATTTTTCCATTTAAAAATAAAAAGTGGTTTTTTGTTTCCAATTCTCTGAAGATATGATTAAAGTACAATGTATTTATATTTAATTGTGTAGAAAATCAGTAACAAAAACCTAAAGCACACTAACTTCATAGGACTTTTGTCAAACACTTAGTAAACACAGATTTCTGTCTTAAATGAATTCTGATATGTAATACCCACATACAGCTATATTATAAGTAGAAACACACATTACTAAGCAAGTATTGCAGCGGAAAATAACAATGAACAACAGTCACAAAAACACGTGCACACCCAGATTTTAGCAACCAGCCAGGGAAAATCCACCAAATGAGAGATTTATTAGAGCTTCAGGAAGTCCAAAAGTTACAGCAGTAATGCATTTGGCAGCAAGAGAGCACTTACATACACCCAAACTGTCCCACACAATTTCTGCCTTGATTTATGTGCCTAAAAGTCCATACAGCCTGTATGGCCTGCTCCAAATCAGTGCCTCGAAAACAGTGCCAAAATGATGCTGTACGGCCCTGCTGCAGCAAGAAAAATCCTTAATCAGCCTCGAAAAACATGCCAGCACATGCCTCGATTTCCGTACCCTTCCTCGTTGTACGGACTGTACGGATCTGTACAGTACAGCCTCTATCAGAGCTGTAAACTTCAGCAACTATCAATCAGAAATTATACTTGGGATTTGTGCCCAATCTCTTTTGAAAATCATGCCAAATCTGCTGCTCACACTTTTTCCAAGCTCTCTCTCAAAACTCTCTTCTTTTGTCTTGCACACTACCCTAGGCTTTCTCTTATAACTGAAAATGATTTTTCACCTTCCCCATCCCTAAATCCAATGGCCAAGATCTAATCTTGCCTTTACAAGATCAAGGGACATGATTCCTTCCCTACAAAATAAATCACTTACATTTACTGAAGTAATTTTCCACTTTATGACATAAGTGCACTTTATGACATAAGTGCACTTTAATAAAATATTAGAAGGTCACTTTTACAAAAAGTCACTTTAATAAGAACTTTATTACAACTTTATAAAATGCCTATTACAAAGTCAAGTGCCTAGTATTACAAAGTCAAGTGCCTAATAGTGCAAATGTAAGGTTACTTCTGCATACAAGACAAAACATGCGGGTTACCTCTCGAGCTATAAAAGCTAACAAATTGTAGCCTCACATCGGGGGAGCCTATGCCTATCTTATCCAGCCATATGCCACTTTTGCAATTAACTGCGAATGTTGTGCTATAAATACCAAAAAATTCAAAATCGTGCTATTAAAGTTTGTAGTCTCCACATACCATGTCTTACAAAAAATGGCTACAAAATACATCATATAATACCCATCATGCTCAATGCAAGTATCTGAAGCCAAATAAAAGAAAAACTGGTTGCATCATTATAAAGGATCACGGCGTGGTAATTGCCTCCCTACTGTCCAGAAGTGGATCTTTATCATGGCTATCAAAGCCACCCTACACATTCTTTATTGGTGGTTTGTCTAGTGAGGCATCTCATTTGTTGCGAACATTTTTCTGGTCTAGGTGTCTAAATACAGTTATAGCATTATTTATAATGGGATTCTTGTTTGAAGGCTTGCCCCATAGAGGAAGTTGGGGCTGTGGATGGGGATTTTCCTTGACCATTGTCTTGGGAGGCATGCTGAGAGGGTTATGTTCTTCTGTCATTTAAATCTGTTAATCCCTGGGAGGAACTCTGCTCCCAGTGAATAGAGCAAAATCTCCCAATGGCCTATCAAACCTTATAGATGGTTGGCCTTCTTCTTGGCTTGGTTCTGGATCGTAGTTATCCTGGAACGATGACTGGACTGGACTAGAACCGGCTAGAAAACTGGGTTGAAGCATTGATCTACAAAAACATACATAAAATATGCAAAATTTAATAAAATCTATATACATTCATGTATGTCAATCAGTGTTACCAGAACCGGACTGGAACCGGTAAAACCGACTGGTCCAACTGGTTAGCAGGGCTTACCAGTTCAAACCGGACATTCAAATCGCTTTTGACCGGTTCGGACATTCAAACCGCTTTTGATCGGTTCTGTACGGAACCGGTTTTAAAACCAGTTTTTCCGTTTTTTTTTTTTGTTCGTACGGCTGAAAAAGTGAGGGGATTTGCAAATTGTTTAAAAAAAGTAAAAAAAAAGAGACTCAACCAACAAATTTTGACAATGAAGACCTTTCCTGGATGGATTTGGATCCCCAGACACATCAAGAGAATGTGCGCACTGATGTTGCAACTGTATCTTTGCCTTTTGGACCAGGGGAATCAAGCCAGGCTCGGAATCCCCCTGTTGAGTCTACTCATGTTGAGGATGTAGATGATGACTCTGAGTCTTAGTCCGAGTTTGAGTTTCAGTATGCAGATTCAGACTATTAGATTGTGTAGTCTCTACTCTCTACCCTCTAGCCTAGACTCTAGAGTTATTTTTGGACCTTATAGGCCATTTAGAGCCTTTTTGATGATGTATTTTGTTTCAGAATCCAGATATTCATATGACTATGGAGTGCACTTGCCACTTACTGTTAGTGCTATTTTAGTTTTATACAATGTTACTTGTTATATATATATGAGAAACTTTGCAAATTTTTGTATACTGGTTTGGCTTCACATGGATGCACATGAATATGTATTTTTTTTTTCAAAATTTGAATATTTTATCATTGTATTTTTAGTGATCGGTTTTTTTCCGGTTCCGGTTCGGTTCCGGTTTTTTGGGTCGACCGGTTCAATGACCGGTCCGGTTCTGGTAACTTTGATGTCAATGCAAATTCAAACCATTAGACACTAAATATACATAGCATGTAAGTGTGAATATACAAAATGGTAATGAGTGTGATGCATGTATGAAACAAAATACATAAACGTCAAGGCTCAAATGGCCTCTAGATTCCAAAATACATCATGCTACAACAAATAACTATGTTTTTATCTCAAGGAAAACCTTGCTGTGAACCCAAGGGATGCTTCCCCACATTCGTTGATGGCATGTCTAATATACCTTTCGGCGTTGACTAGTGCGTCTCACCTAGCAGGTTCTAACTGGGCACCTGCTGGCATGGAACTAGTGAAATGCCCTTAAACATTGGCGACATCTGGTTGAGCGAACCCGTTGGGATACAATAAATAACTTCATATCATCTAAATCATTGCCTATATTGGTGTTCTCAATCATTGCCTATATTGGTGTTCTCATCATCAATAGAACCCTCTGCATCCTTTGGCCTCTCCCCTGCTCATCTAGGGACACCAATACTAGTGCCTGGTGCTACTCGTTGATCAAGTCCATCCACCCTATTGTTTCTCAAATCAACACTCTCCAATTTTGATGAAATTTGCTAATTCAGGTGTTAAAATGAGGAAAAAAGCTTGACATGCCTAGCCAGTGGCTTTGGTTTGTTGAAGGGTAAATTTTTGCTAAGGTTGTGACAGATGAGCTTAGTAGTCAACACCACCAACATTGGGGTACACAAAGGGCTTGGTGCTCTGGATTAAATGCCAATCCTATACCGTCATACATGATAGATTTCAGTTTTGAAATCTGCAATCATGCCAGTCTTGAAATATTGAAATCCTAGAAATTGTAAAGTCTGCTGAATTCTGAATGGAATATGAAATTCTAATTTCTTTATATAAAGTATGATGAGGTTGGAACTTGGAACCACTCTCAAACATCTTGGAACTATTAATGATAATGTTAAAAATTTGAATAAAGGGATTGAAAACGAAAGATAAAGGACAATGTCAACTTTAATGGCCGGCTAGGGATGTAACTGTCCAAATCAGTCCCCAACCTGTGACCCACCAGCATGCCATTTCAAAAAAATATCTGTTCGGGATGGAACTGGCATGCCAGTCCGGTCCACGGGTCAGTTTGAGGTCCTCAAGGGGTGAATCGGCCGGACTGGTTGGCTCCGATAAAACTTTTCCAGATCTACAAAGCATAGTTGGACATAATGCAGAAACAATAGGATTTTTGCATGGAACTTTTATGGTGCATACCGTGTTTATGCTCTTTTAATTATATAAGGAGTTTTGTTTTTGATTAAATGCCATGCATGTTGAGGATCAGTGCTCAACTGAAACCATCCCCCTAACAGTTGAAACCTTTCCATTTGACAAGTGCCCCAAGATTACAGACAAGACCAAAACAGCTGCAGAAATGATATTCATTGGCACAAATGGGGCAAGGGGGTGATGAATGCGGAGCCTAAGGCAAGTGCTTTGTGAATCTGGATTGGACGCACTATTTTTCTTTGGTTCTTTTGGGTATTTCTTTAATTTTTTCAATGTTCCACCAAGTTTCCGAGATGCAGTGATGTGGGAGAGGAGAAACCTATCTGGTGGATGTGTGGAAGCACCCCTCAAATTCTATGGAACATTGTAAGGGATGTCAGGTTCTCCGACTTAGGAGATCCCACCTGAAATACTAAAATGTTATAATTAAAATATGAAAACGAAAACATAAATAGTTGAAAATATCTAATCTGATACGTAATGATGTAATGTAATAATTAATAAATCATAAATCACGAGCCACAAATAAAAACAGGCTATCACCATTGTATCAATTTGATTTTGGCTTGTGGCTATCCTTTAACAACTATAAAAAATATATAAATATATCAGCATCTGTCTGGAAAATAGATGGAGAAAGAAAAGAGTTCATTGCAGAAGGAGTAAGTGAGTGCAAAACAGAGCAGGCCATAACAGTGAATATCATTGTCATTAACCACTACTACCATGGGGCAGAAAATACCAATACAACTTTAAAGATATTGTGAGTATATCACATCAGAAGTCACAACTATAGCCACCAATGAAAAACCAAGTACCAAATATTAAATAAACAATTATGTTGCCTTAACTGTACCAAATGGTAGTTAAGGTAAGGCAGAACCATACGCATACACAATTGTCTGCAGTGTTAGAACTCAAGAACCTCAATAATTACAAATTAATGATTATCAAAGTCGGCATTACTTGAATAGACACTGGTTGCTCCATTGCCCGATGTAATAGACGTTGTCTAACTATTCTACGAAATGTTTTTTTTCGCCGGAATCTGACGACATAAATTTGCACGAAATCACTATTTTTTGTTGTTTAAAATCTAGTTTTGAATGCAGAAATGCATTTAGCATGCTGAAAAACCCCTGGGGCCCTCGGATAATACAGAAATAATCACTCAAATCTGCGAATCTAGCAATTTTCTGCTGGATTTCGAGCAAATGTCCCTGGAAAAAATCGCCAGAGAACCTTCATTTCGTAGCACGTTTAGCCTACGGCAATGTAATATACCCCTTTACTAATTTATCAAAACAGGGTCTAATTTTGACTCTACCTTTTGTGTGGGTGAGAAGTATTGTGTATTTTGCAGCAATTGGGGTTTCCAGTATTCCAATCATTTTAAAAAAAAATAGCGCCCCAAATACGTTGGGAGATAGTGGGCAATGGATGACAGGTATTCAAAAACTTCTAATTACTTCTTCAAATCACCACAGAATGAGTCTGGTGGAAGGTGTGCAAACAAAAATGCTCTTGAGAATGTTTTCTATTGATCCCAGTAAGCACATCCTTATTGCAAGATGTAACTGAAATTAAGCTACCAGAAAGACTATATCCTTTCAGTGTAAAAATAATGCACTCAGCAGCTCACCATGATTCACATCATTTAAAGTTTTGAAAGCTTGACATCTAGAACATCGCCATACCTTCATCAAGACTATACATTCAGTGATGCACTCCAGTCAAATCCTTGTGAAGTTTACCATGCAATGATGTTAAAATGTTCTTAGCAGCAGTTTCTCATAAGGTCAAACAAAAAGCACACTGAAAGTAATCTGATCTCTTATGGTTGAAGAATTCTCTTGCGAAGGTCATCTTCCCATCTCCACCAAGACACACAATGCACACAACCTTGGCCTTTCCTCTATGTTGTTGCCCATCTCCACCAAGGCACACAATGCGCACAACCTTGGCCTTTCCGCTGTGTTGTTGCAATTGTCACCCCACTAATATTTTCTTTTTCCCAAATCTTATAGGTTTCATACAAATCAGGTGGATCTGTGCACAGATCTGATGGTGGGTCTCTAACCCTTTTTCTACACTTGTTGCAGAATCTTTATTTGTAGAATCCTTAACAAAAACACCAAACATGCTCTCTGCATAAAGAACAGGTGTTCTATATCCTGTGATAAAGAAGATCCCTGTGTGTGTGCTTTTGTGCCTTTGAATTAGTACATGTGAAGATCTATAGCTCAGTTCAGTATAGTTTTAGGATCTATTAAGTTACCATAACTAGATCTTCCCCTTGAATTTATCCATTTAACTCCATATCTATTAAGGATGAGAAGGATTAAACAAATGCAATGTAATCAACAACCAGTTTAGCATTGATCCACATCAACCTTGGACTTATGCTAACATAGCTCCATATTAACTTTAGATGTACTCGTATTAACTTTGGTTTTATTAAGCTTTAGCAGGATCAAACAAGGCAAGGTACAAAGAGTGCCAAGAAAAATTGACACCTCTAATTACTTAATACATCTGGGATAGTGTCATGTCCCCTCCCATTTGACCTCATTGGGAGGGTGGACGTAGTGGCCTAGGGGGCTCCCCATAGGCCATAGTCCCCAAAGGAAGGGGAGCCGTGGGGTTTAAAAGGGCACCAAGAGGGCAACGTTTTGTTCTTGGGGTGACATTGTGCAAATGCGAAAAAAGGGTATAAGTGACCTTAACTTTGTTAGAAATAATAGATGTGCTTGTTTAACCATAGACAATATAGAGATATTGTCACCCAACCATAGGCCGAAGCCACCCCCGAGCATCTTAACCTTGATAGAGAATAATTCTGGAAGCAAACCCTACGCCTAATAGCCAATCAATGTAGCGTACCTCTCTCCAGAGCTAGCACACAAGGCCTAATAGCAGAAAGTCTAAACCATAACCAATAGAAAGTTCGAGCCTAAATCGAGAATATAGATTGCAGTAGCTGTAGTTGCAGCTACTCCCCAGACTTGCGCACTTACCAAGTTTCTGCAATGCGCACTTCTATATTTCTGCAGTTTCGAGCTGTCTTCAAAATGAGCTATGACGTCCTGTATTTATACTATTTTTCCTGAGCTGTCTAGGCCGACTTCTCATTCTGAAGGCTAAACACTTAATATTAAATATTTCCTTTAGCCGACTTGTCTTCTATGGTTATGTCCAATGGTTTAGGGTTTCTTCTTGCTTCCCGGAATATTCTATTCTCGTCAGGGTTACATGTGGAGGTTAATACCTTCCGCAACTACCATAATATCAACAAACTTAAGGGACAAGTCACCTAAAAGAAGGGGGTCAAGCAAAGGACAAAAGTTATATAAGGAGGGGGGGACACATTTGATCCCAGCTAGGAATCATTGGAATATCTCTTTTCTGTCTCTAGAGGCGGTTGCCTCAAATCTTTGGAGGGTTTGTAAAACCCTTGTGTTCTATTGAGTTTCGGTGGGGCCTTGTGCTCACCCTAGCTCAACCTTGGATCATTCTGCCATTTTCTGCACCAGAAGTATATCTATCTGGAGGTCAATCTGCTCAAGGGAATGTTGAAGGTTTCTGCAGCCATTTCTGGAGGATCGATTCCATCTCTAGAGGAAGCCGAGCTGTTGTGAAGGGGATGCGTGAGCTTTGGAGTGCTGGCGGATGAGTTCTGGTGGAGGCTAAGAGTAACTGGGGCTGCAATCTGTTCTGAGGTCTGTTCCAACCCCTTGAAGGAGGTTGAACCCTATTCCTTGAGATTTGGAGAGGGCCGAGCCCCATTCTTGTTGAGTAGAGGGACCCTGAAGACGGCTGGGCTGCCATTTGCTGAGCCAAGGAGTTGGCCGAATTGTCATTTTGCTGAGCCAAGGGTCCAAGGAGTATTCTCGGTGGATTACAGGCCACTATATTGCAGGCCGAGGGCACATAGTGGCTGGCAAGTGAGGACCGAGTTGCCTAGGAGCAATGACCAAGGGCTTAAGGGAGGAGCGACCCCCTAATTCTGTTGCCAGGTGACTGATCCAGCAGAGGAACAACAGTCCCATCGCCTACAGTCAAGGTCCCAGGTTTTATTGTCAAGATTGGTGTTTTCTGTTGTTAATAATAGCTGCTATAACAACCCAATTAGCTCTTCAGATTTGGTATTTTATTTGCTGTAATTCAAGTGACTGCTGTAGCTGTGATAGCAGCCTTAAGAGGACTATCATTTTTGGGTTGCTATGCTACCATAAATGCTCATTGTTTATGGTAGAAAAATTGTAAGGTATTGTTAACACATGAATTTGCCACTTGCTTCATAGGAATCAAGCAGTGACTGAGATTTACCCTCAGGAGCATTATGGTGTAAATCATGTGGCATTCTGCCAATGATTTCCACAGGAAGAATGAAAACGTTGAGGTCTGAACAGCTCAAGCACCCTCAAAATCTGTTCCACTGTCGCTCCACATCACCCCGCCTCAACGCATTTTTCTCTCGCCACATCATCACACAGACATTCCGTAGTGCTATGGCACTACAGAATTGTCTAAAGCACATACGCTATCAACCTGCCACTTGCAACACTCGTATTAGTCACGGAAGAAGATCTGCAAAGCCTCGAGGCGTCGGGATTGACTCTCAGAAGTCGTGGGCACTGTCTGAAGCATTCATGGGTGTTAGGCCTCATCCTGATCCCGATGAAGGTAGTTATTGAAGATTGGGGGCGGCAGTTGAGACCTCGTCTCACCCCATAAATGGAAAGCATTGTAGAGCGTAGCCATGAAGGCACGCTGACGATCCGAAGCTTCCTTATGGGCAATTTTTCCTGTAAAGCACATAACTACGCCAGGCTCGCGTCTGACATGAGCAAACCTGCACAATCTGACAGAGCAGGGACCGACTGAAGGCTTTGAAGGCAGTGGTCCGATCACACGCCTGGTGGTTGCAGCATTGCTGGGTATTTATAGACAGTTTTGATATTTTGTTAAGGTCAAATGGTTGAGCTAGGCTCCCTGCTATTGTAATATTTTGAAGAACACTGGTTCTCTGGTTATGTACTTGATTTGAGATTTCTTGATTAATCTAAGTCAGCTTTCTTACTCCATCTTATTTGCCTCTGATATTGAGAGAGTTCATGAATGACTGTTTCACATGGATTGTTGTAACTATATGATGATGAATGTTTGATTATAGTGGTCTTATGATTTCCTCCTTAGGTTGCTTGAAGACCTGATGTCCATAGCAGACCTCTACACCTTTCTCACCAAAGTCTTCCTTCTACTCACCTTTACTCCAACTTACTGACTGAAGTTAATCCAAGACCTGAATTCCTTGTGCATGCTAGTCCAGATTTCTGAGTTAGAACGTTATTATCGTTGAGTCTTCTCCATTTGATCTCTTAAAACTCAATTACACTCACATAAATTGATGGGTACTGGGCTTACCTTCTATGCAATTAGAGGGTGACTTCTAGTGCTAACATTTTTGGCGCAGTTGCCGGGGACGAATTAAAGACTTTTCCCTGGGTTAGAACGACAAAGAAGCTCTGATTCTGAAGGTGCATCAGATATCAGTACCATTGAAAATTGCAACTTGCACCTGGCGACTCCACTATTTCAGTTCTGGATCCTAAAGGTAGACACACGAGGTCTACTTCACTGCTGCCTCTAGCAATGTCTGAAGCTGACCCAGAGGAAATTATCAGAAAGGGAAAGACCACTCAAAAAGGTACCTCCACTGCTGTACCAAGTTTTTCTGATAATTTGCATAATCCCTCTTTACAAACTCTAGTAATTGTTTCTGATTCTTCTATTATACAAACTGCTGGAGTTTCAAGAAATTTAAGTTTTGGGAGTTTTCCTGTCGATTTCTCCCTTCCTATTCTTGGTTTGGAAGGAGAGAGCTTTGACACCCCTTTCTCCCCCGAAGTTGTGAAGTGGAAGGAGAGAGCTTTGACACCCCTTTCTCCCCCGAAGTTGTGAAGTGGAAGGAGAGAGCTTTGACCTTAGAAGACTTTCCTACGTCAGACTTTACTACTCCTCCTCCTATTAGAGTTGTTGCAGCTACAAAAGGGGAAATCTCTGTTACCTCTAGCCCCTCATCTTTATCTCCTAATGCTCAGCCTTTTCCTTTTTCTTCCAGAAGCACAACCCTAGTCTCGCCTGTCCGAACTCCATCTCCTCCTGGTTCTCCTCCAGTTCACGTCCAAATGGCAGGTTCTAATCCGCCTAGGAACAGGATGGCCGAGATATTGGCTGCTAGATACGCCCCTTTGGTTTTACCTTAGCCTATGAATGCTCTCCCAGCCACAAACTACCTTAAGTACATGCCCCAGTTCACAGGGGAGGGAGACATGACTGCAGAAGAGCACCTTGCATCCTTTAATAGATTTGCAGAGATTCAGGGCACTGAAAATGAAGATGTGTGGATGAGAGTTTTTGTACAAAGCCTTGATGGTGATGTCGGGGATTGGTTTAAGGACTTGCCTCCTAGATCTATTGATGAGATTGTTGCTCTGGATGATTCATTCTTAAGACACAGGGGGAATAAAAAAGATCTCCTTTATTATATTACATAATTCAGGGCACTTAAGAGAGAAGAGGGGGAATCTGTTTTAGACTTCTCGAAGAGATTTAATAAGATGTATAAAAAGATTCCTGCTGCACTTAAACCTACATAAACCTCTGCCAAGATGACTTATGCTAATGCTTTCGACCTTGATTTTTGCCTCCCGTTGAGAGAAAGAAGAGCTACCTCCTTGGCTCATATGCAAGATGCAACCCTTGAAGTAGAATCCAATATATTGGCAGCTGACGAACTTAGGAGTAAAGCTGATAGAGACAGAGGAAAAGGTAGGTCCGAAACTCCGACTTCTAGTTCCTCTGCTGCCCCCCCTCAAATGGATGAAGTGACCAAGCTACTAAAATCACTTTCTGCTAGAATGGAAAAGATCGAATTAGATTGAAAGCAGAGTTATAGGAATTCCCAAAATACTGAGAATAGGGGTACTTTCAAAAGACCAACTAATGCCCCTGAGATCATCCAAAGAGATCAGAGAAACAGGGACAGAGATGATCAGAAAATCCAAACTCCTCTCCAAAATAACCTGGTTACTGATGAAAATGAAGAGGGAGAAGATATCGATCCTGAGATCCATTGCCTTGGAGATACCTCTTTGTCCCCTCATTTAACTCAGTTTGCATATGAAGAGGCCCTCATAAGTGAGCTGAGCAAAGGAGAAAAGACCAACAATGATCCGAATAGATATAACCTCATATCCAAGAAGAAAAAAACAAAGCTTGACATTCCTGAGCGGCTTGCTAGAGCTGAGAAACCTACTAAAGATATGGCAGACAACAACAAAGAGAGGAAAGCACACAGTCCCCCACCAGTGGTCAAAAGTCTTATCCTAGAGGTGAAGGAGATTTTGAAGCCTCCCTCCTCTTATAGCTTTGAGCAAGAGATTCAAAAGATTAGGATCCCTGTGCCTATCTTAGAGTTAGTCAAGCACGAGGATTTCAAAAGGTGCCTATCAAAAATTTTCCAGCCTGAACCTGCATCTCACTCCACAGACTCAGTTAACCTCCAAGATGAAAAGCCAACTGTCATGCTAGGGCCTTTGCTAAATGATAGAGATGACTCCTCCCCCCCCTTCTACACTTCATTGAACATCCATGATAAGGTGTTGCATAATTGCTTGATGGATTCAGGGGCATCTCACAATCTTATGCCCAAGATTGTCATGGAAGAGCTCGGGTTGGAGGTTACAAAAACCTACCACGACCTGTATTCTTTCGACTCCAGAAAGGTGAAGTGCATTGGGGTTATCAAAGACTTGGTCGTGTCTCTGTTCCAGCTGCCAATGAAGAGCATAGTCATGGATATCGTAGTGGCTGATGTTCCCCCTAAGTTCAGGATGCTCCTATCTAGATATTGGATAAAGAGACTGGGGGGAACCTTGCAGATGTGTTGAATTTTAATGAAGATTTGTACCTTGGACAAGTGGTTCCTATGGGTTTTTAATCTTTTACCTAGGAATGTGGTCCACAACTTAAAAGTGGGTCTTTTTCATAAAGTCACTTTATAAGTGGTAAAGTGAACTTTAAATTAGAAAGTGAAAAGTGACTTAGGAACTTAA
>JASDQU010100574.1:526914-613709 GCA_032191745.1 Picea mariana
GGGGTTTTTCCAGGGTCAATTTGACCAAAATTCTTTGTGTCATTTAAATGTGTGCTTGCTGTCATAATTTCTGAGTGTTGGTACAGCCATAGAAAAGTTTATTTATTTCATGTGTTTCAGTAAAAATTTCATTTCGAAATTTTATGCATATTAATGTTTGCAAATTACATTAATATTGGGAAAGGGCATTAAACATTTTGGAGTGATAAGAAGAAACTGAAACCGGGATTGGGATAAATTGCAGGGTGAGAAAACACTGTGAAAAATCAACAAGATGGACCTTTCATATGCCACCATTCCTGTGTTCAGGGTGAAAAAAGGAGACTTTATAGGGAAGCTCAGTTGGCCTACATCATTAGTGATGAAACAAACCCCACCAACCATCCTATTTTTGCTCTTGACACTGATTTGGGATCCAACATATTGCAACTCACTAATGCTCCTGAAACTCCTCTTGAAATCAGAAAGCAGGCCATCGCTTTTTGTGAAACCCCTCCTCCAACTACCTCTGTTTGGAAGATGTTCTTTGATGGAGCCTCTTCCAAGGAAGGTGCTGGTGCTGTAGCGGTTTTTGTGTCACCTTGTCAAGAGACTATAGCTTTGTCTTACAAGCTAGAATTTGAGGCTACCAACAACGTGGCAGAGTATGAAGCTCTTGTTTTGGGTTTAAGGGCTTCAAAGGACATGGGAATTGAGGAGCTATCAGTATTTGGTGATGCAGAGCTAATTGTTCATCAGATTAGAAGTATTTACCAAGCTTAGCATCCTAGGCTCAAAGCTTACAGAAACAAAGTGTGGGACCTAGTTGACAGTTTCTTCTTGGCTTTCAACATTTCATTTATTCCAAGAGAGGAGAATACCATGGCCGATTCTTTGGCTGTTTCAGCAAGCCATTTTCGAGTCCCATTGCCACCTAAACTCAAGTATGATGTAGAGGTGAAATATAGACCCTCTATACTTGACAATGTCAAGCATTGGAAGGTGTTTGAGGATGATCTTGAGATAAAAAAATTTCTTGATTCCGTTGATGAGTTCTCTGCATTACATATTGATCAGGATCTTGATTCTGAAAGTAACCCTCATGCAAATGTATTTTTAAATAAAATTGCTAATCACACCATATTGTTCGGTTGCCTACCAACCACATTCCAAAGTGACTAGTTCCTTTGGAAAGATTGTTTGATGGGAATGATGTGGTAGTAAAATTTAAAGGCTCAACTGATGATGCTGATATAACTGAGTGCAATATTGGCACAAAGAAGGACCCAAAATTTGTCAAGTTGTCAAGCAACTTGTCAAGGGAGCAAAGGGTTGAATATGCAGACCCGTTAAAAGAATTTGCTGATGTGTTTGCATGGACATATGAAGATCTCAGAACATATGACACAAGTGTCATTGAGCATAAGATACCATTGAAGGAAGGGGGCAAACCATTTAGGCAGAAATTGAGACAAATAAATCCTTTGTTGCTGCCTATTATGGAGAAAGATGTGAAAAAACTTTTAGATGCCCAGATTATCATCCCTCTGAGGTATTTCGAATGGGTGGTCAACTTGGTCCCAGTGAGAAAGAAGAATGGAGAAATCAGACTTTGTGTCGATTTCAGGAACCTGAACAAAAGCTCTAAGAAGGACAATTACCCCTTGCCAAAGATGGAACACATATTACAGAGGGTAATAGGTGCATCTAGGATGTCCATGATTGATGGCTTTTCTGTCTACAATCAGATCTTTGTCTTGCCTGAAGACGGAGAAGACAACCTTCACAACCCCTTGGGGAACATTCATGTACGCTAAGATGCCCTTTGGCCTGATGAACGTAGGGGCAACCTTTCAGCGAGTCATGGACATAGCATTTATTGGGGAACAAGACAAGTTTGTGGTCATCTATTTGGATGACATAACAATGTTCTCACAATCTGATGAAGAACATCATGACCATTTGAAAAGGGTCTTTTTGAAATGTAGAAAGTTTGGTCTCTCTTTAAATCCAAAAAAGTCATTATTTGCCATGAAAGAGGGGAAACTGTTGGGGCACATTGTGTCAGCTGAGGGGGTAAGGATTGATCCAAGCAGGGTAGAGGCTATCCAAACTTTGTCACTCCCTAGATCCAAGAAAGAAGTTCAGTCTTTCTTGCGGAAAATAAATTTTCTGAGAAGGTTTGTTTCAAATTATGCTGAGTTGGTGAAGTTTATCACAACCATGTTGAGGAAAGGAAATGAAATCAAATGGACTTCTGAATCTCGTAACTCTTTTGACCAAATAAAGAAGGCCTTGATTGAAGCACCTGTGCTCATCAGTCCTAACTACTCCAAGGAGTTTCTAATTTTCTCTTTTGCTTCCTTTGACACAGTAGCAACTGTTTTATTGCAGAAAAATGAAAAAGGGTTAGAGCAACCTATTTTCTTTTTCAGTAGGGCACTGAGAGATGCTGAAATAAAGTATGACATCAAGGAAAAACAGGCCTATGCTTTGGTTAAAGCTCTCAAAGCTTTCAGAGTTTATGTGCTACTTCAAAAGTCATTGCATATGCCCCTTCAGCCTCTATGAAGGAGATCCTCATTCAACCTGACATAGATGGAAGAAGGAGCAAGTGGATTGCCAAAATCCTTGAATTTGATCTTGAAATAAAGCTTATCAAATTGGTTAAAGGTCAAGGTTTAGCTAGGTTGCTAGCTGAATATAATTATAAAGCCTTGGGGGTCAATTTCATCAACAATTGTTCAGAGAATCAACAAGCTGAGTTTTCTGATGAAGATCCTAAAGTCACACCCCCGTTGGCAGGATGCACTTGGTACAAAGACATTATATTTTTCCTGCAGAAGTTACAGCCTCCTGATGGCATGGGAAAGAGCAAGGTAAGAGCTTTGAAGCTCAAATCAATTAAATATTGTCTGATTGATCAAGTTTTATATTGGAAAGACCCTTTAGGAGTGCTTTTGAGATGTTTAGACCCACATGAAGCCCAAAATATTATGTATGATTTTCATGACAGTTTATGTGGGGGGCATCACTTCTGGAGAAGCACAACCTACAAGATTCTCAGGGATGGGTATTTTTGGCCTAGTCTCTTCACTGATGTCTGTGCAAAGATCAAGTCTTGTGTCAAGTGTCAGAAATTCTCTGGAAAGCAACAACTCAAGTCTTTGCCATTAAAGCCTATGGTAGCTTCAGGACCCTTTCAACAGTGGGGCCTAGATTTTATTGGGGAAATTCATCGTGCTTCAAGTGGTCAACATAGGTGGATCTTGACTGCCACATACTACTTTACTAAGTGGATAGAGACCATCCCCACAAGAAATGCTTCCCACAAGATAATCATTGGTTTTCTTGAAGATATTATGGCAAGATTTGGTTGTCCAAACATAATTGTCACTGATAATGTTGCAACTTTCAAGGCTGAACCATTGATTAAGTTTTGTGAACAGTTTGGAATCACATTGATTCACTCTACTCCTTACTATCCCCAAGGGAATGGACTGGCAGAGTCCTCCAACAAGAGCCTTATTAAGATCCTCAAAAGACTGTTAGAGGACAACAAGAAGGCATGGGATTCAAAGCTTAATTTTGCTTTATGGGCTGATAGAGTGATAACAAATAGATCTCTTGGTATCTCTCATTTCCAGCTTGTATATGGAGTTGAAGCCATTTTTCCTTCTCAACTTGCCTTATCTGTGGCAAAATTATTCCAAGACTACCAGGGAGAACCAAATGATATGATTAGGAGAATACAACAACTGGTAGAAGTGCAGCAGACGAGGGAGCAACTATTGGACAAAGCATATGATCATCAACAGAAGATCAAGCGGGCCTTTGACAAGAAGGTGAACAAAGAGGATTTCCAGCTGGGAGATCTAGTACTCAAGTGGGATGCACCTAAGCAAGAAAAAGGCAAGCACGGTAAATTTGGGCCTTGTGGATCGACCTCTTCAAAATTTCTGACGTTTTTTCAAATAACACTTACAAGTTGCAGGATTTGGAGGATTGCTGAAGTTTTTGGAAGCCCTGTAAATGGGCATTTTCTGAAGAAGTTTTTTACTTAAGCCATGAGTGGCTTCCCATGTCATTGTAAATATCATTTTTCTTTTGTTTTTGGTTTTTATAAGTGACTCCACAACCCAACACTAAGGCACTGAAAGCTGCAAAAGGAGTTCTTAGAGCCTCACAGGGAGGTCTCTATCCCCCATGGAGCCTATATGTTAACACATGAATTTGCCACCTGCTTCATAGGAATCAAGCAGTGATTGAGATTTACCCTCAGGAGCATTATGGTATAAATCATGTGGCATTTTGCCCATGATTTCCACAGGAAGAATGAAAACGTTGAGGTCTGAACAACTCAAGCACCCTCAAAATCTGTTCCACTGCCGCTCCACATCACCCCGCCTCAACGCATTTTTCTCTCGCCACATCATCACACAAACATTCCGTAGCGCTATGGCGCTACGGAATTGTCTAAAGCGCATACGCTATCAGCCTGCCATCTACAACACTTGTATTGGTCATGGAAGAAGATCTGCAGAGCCTCGAGGCGTCGTGATTGACTCTCAGAAGTCGTGGGCATTGTCTGAAGCATTCATGGGTGTCAGGACTCATCCTGATCCCGATGAAGGTAGTTATTGAAGATTGGGGGCGACAGTTGAGACCTTGTCTCACCCCATAAATGGAAAGCGTTGCAGAGGACAGCCATGAAGGCACGCTAACGATTCGAAGCTTCCTTATGGGCAATTTTTCCTGTAAAGCACATAACTGCGCCTGGCTCGCATCTGACATGAGCAAACGTGCACAATTTGATAGAGCAGGCACCGATTGAAGGCTTTGAATGCAATGGTCCGATCATACTCCTGATGGTTGCAACATTGCTGGGTATTTATAGAGAATTTTGATATTTTGTTAAGGTCGAATGGTTGAGCTAGGCTCCCTGCTATTGTAATATTTTGATGAAGAACACTGGTTCTCTGGTTATGTACTTGATTTGAGATTTCTTGATTAATCTAAGTCAGCTTTCTTACTCCATCTTATTTGCCTCTGATATTGAGAGAGTTCATGAATGATTGATTCACATGGATTGTTGTAATTGTATGATGATGAATGTTTGATTATAGTGGTCTTATGATTTCTTTCATTTTCCTTGAAATTTGATTCCAAGAGGATCTTGTGTTTGAGTTTTTCCTCCTTAGGCTGCTTGAAGACCTGATGTCCATAGCAGACCTCTACACCTTTCTCACCAAAGTCTTCCTTCTACTCACCTTTACTCCAACTTACTGACTGAAGTTAATCCAAGACCTGAATTGCTTGTGCATGCTAGTCCAGATTTCTGAGTTAGAACGTTATTATCATTGAGTCTTCTCCATTTGACCGCTTAAAACTCAATTACACTCACATAAAATGATGGGTACTGGGCTTATCTTCTATGCAATCTGAGGGTGACCTCTAGTGCTAACAGGTACTGTGGGAAATAAATTAAATTTGCAGGCTAAATTAATTATTTTTTCTAGCCTAGAAACCCCAGGGATATTACAGATAGTATGTCTCCATTCTAGTATAGATCTCCATCTATCGATTCTTAACAGATCTTGGTTAATAGGGATCTATGTTAGTATACCTGTCCATTTTTCGAGCATAGAGTTATTAAGGAGATAAAGTTAGAAAATACCTGCATGTCAGAGGCTGTTGGTGAATAGCTTCTTCTATTTGACTCTTGAGAAGTTGCGTTTTCCTAAATCCATGTAACCAAAGGTGAGGCTATTCTTGTTGTCCTGGCTATACCCACCGAATCATAGCATTGCAAACAGAGCTTAATACTGTTCATTCTAATCACAGAAAAATCTACATACACTAATTATATTTCAGAGATATCACAATAATCATATACCCCCCATGGAGTATAAACCTACACGTAGCATAACACAGTAGTTATCTATTTAAATATGCTCATACTAAATACAAGTTAATTGAACATCCATCACACGTTTTGTGCCTTTAAAACTTTCCAAATCTGAATTCCAGTTAGTGGTATTCACATTTTGGTTTGCAACCATGCATTTCCAATGGTTTAACATGTAGTCCAGTGGCTCTACAAATTCATATAATCCATGCCTTAGAATGAGTTTGGAATCTAAGCCATACAAAAATATTTTCACAAACAACTTTCTATGTAACCTCTTCATATACCCATCCAGAAATGAGCAGAGAGATTATCTCCATTCATCCTTGGAAAACTAATAACCAAATCTGAACAGAATAAAGTATTGAGAATGTTTCCACATTTTCCATAATTGAGAGACCATGAGGAATGGATCTAGAGACTCGGCAGTTTTCTCCAAAGCCTGAATGAGTTTCCTTTGTACAATCCATCCAAAATTCCCACTACTTATTTTATCTTGGTCCTACAATAACAGGTTATTTAATTTCTGAATACTGTACAACTCAAGGCATTATGACTGAAATTTCTACGGTGATTCACTCTTACAGGTGGTTATGTTATTGTTATCAAGAACTCTGTATCTCTTGCTGGAAAGCACACATACAATAATTATCAACACAGATAGGGGATTTCCATATACTTTCACAATCAATTTTAAACAGCGATTTACAAACCTAGGGGGTCTCAATTATAAATAACACAGATTTATACTAAAAATTATATAAGAAATTCCATAACAACGCAAAGGTACTTATCTTATTCACAAGCTGAATTCCAAGGCAACTCGCTGGGTGTGAGCAATTTTGTGCCCAACGATAGGCAAATCCTCCATGGATGCCAAATCTTTGTTGGGCTATGAGACCACCAGGGCGAAGAAGATTTGTTCAAGGCTCCTAAACCATTCATTCCTTTCTCAAAAGCTTCCAAGATCAATCCAATACAAACCATTGTTGGGTTCTTAATTCAATCTTTCAATTAGACCATCTCTTGGCACTCACTCTACTACCCGATTATCAATGAGTTATTTCAACTTCCCAACAGAAACTTTGTAATAGAAGCTTAACAATAGCAACTATGAGCAGAATTAATAAGGGGGAAGGAAAATCAGTCTGTGTGGTTGGGACAGTCACTTTCTTGGGGAAACGACCTAGCCAGTTAGTTGAAAAACAACTGGGGGTTGTTGACGACAACACAGGAAGAAACTCCCTTCTCTGCTCTTTAGTTCCTCATGTACTCTTCCTCTCTGTGCTCTTCTGCATGGACATCTTAGAAGGCTAGCAACGTACAGGGGTTTAGGAAAGCATCTCCCTACTCAATCTTGATGCCTCTTTCATCTTTACATGGATCATATGAGAGTTGGGCTGGTTTTTTTCATCCAAAACTCTACTTTCTCTCAATTTTTTTTTTCCTCAAGCTGCTCTCCTTTGCATTGAATGTCGTTGATGGCAGGATGTGGTTGCTTCAAAGTAGTAGGTAAGCTTGCGTATAGGAGATAATTCCTTGAAATAATTAAATTATTTTACTAGGCTCCTAATTAATTAGCATAAACATTAAGATAAAGTGGAAATAGGACAATCACATGGAAGAGGGTTATGGATATAAGATATGGCAAGATCATAAGACATAGGTCAATCCCCTTGGACCCTCTTACCTTTCCCCTTTGGGATGAGGACAAAAGGTAAAGATAGCTACTCCAAATGAACATAAAAAAGTGCACGATAAAGAGTAAGTCACTTATCTTTTGTCAAATTTTTAGAAGTAATTGTTTACACTAAACTTGATAATATATATTTGATTTCATACTATTCATTTTGATTTTAGGAATCCCTTTGGACCCTCTTACCTTTCCCCTCTGGTGGACACATAGCCCCTTAGGTGCTTTCCCTCAGTGAAACCATTTATTAAATTCAAACAGAGCATGTTTATGTGTCTTTCAAAATCACCACGACAACTACCTCATGGTGTGGAATATAACATAGTAATGAAAAGCATAATTACAATATACATAGAATCATGTTCAGAACTTCCAAAGTGTCGAAACCGAGGTATCATGCTTGAGGTGAATAATTTTGTATGTAGTAGCATAAGTGTAGAGGTAGAGTTTCCACTCTCACTATGATATGGCAGATTCTTGATGTATTTAGAATTTGTTGTACTAGTTCCAAGTTCAAACAATCAATGATCTAGTAGTGCAAGACCCTATGACTCACACAGTTTCCAAAGTCCACTTCCAATAACAATGTTTCATAGCTTACACAGTTGACATATCTCACAGCTTTCATGGTTCACACATCTCATGATTTAATGTTGACATTGTCCCTCACGGTGTCATTCCCACACACAATCCGCAACACACTCATCAAGCAAACACAACAACACCAATGGGCTCACAACTCACATGAAAACACTTACAATTGACTAGCAAAAGAAACTTAGGGTGGTAGCAAAAGGAAATAATGGGTGGCTAGAGAACTTGCCCACAAGCGGCAAAGAATAACTTAAAAAAATGTTTAGGTTAAAATTTCACTAATATATGGTGAAAATTTAATTTAATTTTTGATTTCCTTTTTTTGCCACGCCGACATGTCAAGATTGGTCAAAAGGTACACGGGAGCGCAATTTTTTAAGGGGAACATTTTTATTGTAAAAGGGATGTCTCTTCTGTGTTTGCATGTGTTCCCTTCAAAACATGATGCGAGGGAATGTTCCCCTTGGATAACCCCCATCTGTAGAGTGTAGAGAATGTGTCCCTTATCCTTAGGAATATATCATAGTGTATTATTGCTTTTTTAACCCAAACAACCAGGATAGGAGGTTATATTTTGATTTTCGCCTTCTATTTAATGTTTTCCCAATGGGGGCATTCTATGTTACTAGATATACTGCCCTCCTTGGATATGTATCGGATGTAGATTCTTCTTGGATACATATGAGATCTCGATTCTTCTCGGTTAGGAATTGATTATTAAATGGATCCATATTTGAAAGAGATATATGTATCTGGAAGAGAGATATGGCATGAATTTGGTGGAGATAATGGTCATATTTAGAACACAAATGTATTAGAACTTAGATGAATAATAAACGTTCACTAATGGAGTGATGTGATAATGGGGCATTTAATAAGATAAGATAAGATAATTTTATTAATGTCCAACAAATGACCACAAAAGTAGGTCAATGGGATTGAGAGCTACATCAAGTATGAGTACAATGTGGGAGTGCAATCACAACTCCTAGATAATGCTGAAAATACTGAAAATAACATAAAGAAAGAAATATGATGTCAAGTAGTCTCAAAAAGTATATAACCATGATAAGGGAGAGATAGAGAGGTTTGACGATGAGGTTGTCAAGGTTTCTCGGATCGGATGGTCGGGGGCGAACTGGGCGTTGACTCACTGTCGAAGTCCTCCGGGACCATCGGGTAGGGGGGATGTAGGAGTGGGGGATACTCCTAGCATCTGACGTCGAAAGACAGAAACTCCAAATAGAACTCTGGTAGCTCGTCTGAAACTGGGAAGTGGTCCGACTGACGAGAGGTGCCCTGCTCTGGAGATGTTTAGAGCTAATCCCTCTAACTCTCTGAGAATGTATGGACTGATGTGCCATACGACACTTCCGAATCGGTATCGATGATGATGTTCTGTCTCCTTGAGAGAGAGGCTGAGGTCTCACCAGTCTACTGTCTAGTGTACTTTGGGACTCAACCCTTCGTTTGTTGCTTTGATCTGATGGGTCAGCATGAAAGTATGAGGTGATTGTCCTCGTCATCCCAAGACGAGGTGTGGTGTGCAAGAAATGAGATCCGTGGCATAATATCTCCTTGATGAAGAGGGCTAGGCATCTTTGGTCCTGGTACTAATTAATGTATTGGTTAATAGTTAGGTATTAGGGAGTTATGCAATGTACTTCTCTCTAATGCTTTTAATGAGACATTGCATCATTTAATGTATGAACAAATCTGCTCTTTCTCGTTCTTATGTGTGTATTCTTGTCCACACTTGTGTGTGTAAGACTCAAACAGTATCAAATCCACCGTGAGAAGAAGTCGAGGAAGCAAGTGAAGGAGTTGAGGGATTGTTGTGGTCAAAGAAGGCAATGGGGGACTGCTATTCACACACAAGCGTGTAGAAGAGAGTCGAAATGTGTTGAGCGAGAGGTCTGATTTGTTTGAGTGTAAATTCGCAGAGGTCGTGCAATGGAGTTGTGATTATAAAAGAGGAATAACAATGAAGCCACCAAAGTGATACACTACTCGCTAGAGTGATATGCTATTGTCGAGCCATGATATTCTACTGTCACCTTGTTGAGAGCCATCGTTAGAGAAAGGGTTTCTTCAAAAGGTTAAAGGTGCCAATGGGGTGAGCAGATAGTGACAAAGCCATTTGGTATATCCATGAAATAATACTATATGTGGGTTTGCAAAGATACTTTTTTTAAATGTGAAGAAAGGTGAGTATAGGAGTTGTTGCGAATTGCCATTGCATTGGGGGAATCGAGCAAGCCACCACAATTGGTAGTGAATAGGGAAGTTGCTTTTATGGAATCGAGCCATTGAATTGCGAATAGGACCCAGAGCAACTATTATAGGTTATTGACTATGTTTCAGGAAACGCCCCCAGTTGGTGTACCGGTACCTAAAATGCCTGAAAATGTCGAAATTGGTACGAAACAATGCCAATCATACTGGTGACGTTTTAGTCATTTTTACTGATGTTTCATGCACTTTTTGAAAGTTTCCAGGTTGACCTAGGTGCTCGAGAAGGGCATGGGACCCATACAAAAATGTTGCGCTATCCGTGCCAATGACCCTTTAAGACAAAACAAAGATAGGGGATTGAGCTTTGAGGAGTTTGTGACCTCGGTAATTTATGGTAATATTGAATTCTTAAAGTAAAAGTTGTCATTCTCCTTTATCTTATCTTCTCTATCTTTTGGGATTCTCCTTTATCTTACCTTTTCTAAAAGTTGGCATTCTCCTTTAACTTACCTTTTCTATCCATTGGCATTCTCTTTTATGTTACCTTTTCTATCTCTTTACTTAAATTTTTAACATTAACAATAATTGTTTCAGGATGTTTGAGAGTGGTTCCAACCTCATCGGACTTCATATGGAGAAAGTAGAATTTCATATCCCATTTAGAGTTCAACAAACTTAATAGTTTTCGGGATTTAAGGATTGGCAGGATTGTAGCATTTCCATTGGCTTCTATCATGTATGACGGTATGGGATTTGCATTAGTCAAGAGCACCAAGCTATGGGATTTTGCATCATGTGATCATCTACGAAGTTAATATAGACATGGATTTCCTTCTAAAATGTCATTTATGTGTGTCATTCTTATTTTCTTGCAAGATAATGTGTTATTTGAAAACAACAACTATATATCTATATTTTTTTATTTTTAACATATCACATTTCCCCCATGTACCCATTTTGGGGGGGTCACGATTCTAGGCATTCCCGTTTTGGAAAATTGTGCACGTTTCTGCGTTTTGTGTAACTTAGTTTATTGATGCCCATTGGCCGCGGTGAAGAGAAAATATGGAATTGTCGGCTTGAGATGACATAGTCTCTAAGATATTAATAGAGTGGTATACCTATTGTACGAATTACAAAGAGTTGTTAATGAAAATTGGTACCTAAAATTTCAAAGTAAAAAATGTTTGAATTTCTGAGTTTGAGTTTAGTAGTTTTAGAAGAGAGTTTATTTTTCGAGCGCATAAAGATTTCCTTTAGAACAAAAATCTTTAATGAGTTGATTGATGAGATAGACAAGAAGTTGTTTTGCAGAGTATGGTTTAGAGTATGTTGTTGACTTTTAAATTGGGGCATTGTTAATCATCAAGTTATAACCTTGAATTTAGATTTGTTTATTTAAAATTTTAAGAATGGCCAGTCTATCCCATATAATGTTGAATGGAAACAAAAATTTTAATGGTCAGAAGTTTAAATCATGCAAATAGAAGATGCTTGCTATATTTGAATATAGATGTTGGGGAAAACTTGTATTGGGAAAATAAATCTGGAGTGAAATCGATGTAGATGCTCAAGAAAAGTATAATGTAAAAAGTCTAGAGGCTATGATGCTAATCAAGCTCTGAGTAACGAATGAGATGCTTCCTGAAGTTCAAGATGGTAATGACGGATTTTTGATGTGGGGGAAACTGCAAAAGATGCATGAAACCTCAGATAAAGGTAGAACGTTTTTTCTTGAAATTATGTTGTTCTCAATTAAAATGGAGGAATTTGACTCCTTTGCTAAATCATTTGCTAAAAATCAAGGATATTAGAGATCAATGGATGAAGAAGATATGGTGGTTATAACTTGGAAAAGTTTGCCTTCTTCCTACGCAAATTTTATTGAGACCTTGAACTTTACTATTATTGATAGAGATTTGACATTTCAACAGTTGAGCACTAAGCTCTTGTAACAAGTTAGAAGGAAAAAACAACTTGGAAATAGTAGTGTGAATGAGGCTTTTGAGGTAGCACTTGCAGTGAATTTTAAGAGCAGGGGTAGCAAACATATGGAATAGAATGATGGAGAAAACTCTTTTGAGTTAGGTAAAAGTAAAGAAGCAATTAAATGCTTTTATTGTGGAAAATTAGGGTATATAAGTAGAGTTTGCTGGAAGCAGTTGTGGGATGAAAAACACAACCCAAAGCATTCTTCCGATCATCAATCCAAAAAGAAGCAGGCTAATGTGGTTAAACACAAGGAAAAGGAAGAGTTGTATGTGTTCATGGCTTGAACCAAGGATTCAAAGAGTGGAAAGGTTGATTGGTATGTTGATTTAGGGGCATCTAGACATTTTACTAATAGTATTGATTGCTATGTTGATTTTGTAGAAGATAAAGCACATCTAATTTTGTTGTGCTGAGTGACGGAGAAGAATACGTCGTTAGAAGAAGGGGAAATGTCGTGCTTCAACTAAGAGGTAAGAAGATAATGATTAAAGATGTCTATTATGTTCCTTGTTTGGAGAAAATCTACTTTCAATAAGTAGTATAATGAAGCATAGCCCACATGTAGACATAAATTTCAGCAATCAAACGTGTCTTGTTGTTGATAAGAATAGCAAAAAGATGGTTGCTATGTGTTTGGAAGAACATGGTTTATGCAGGTTAATAGAGGTTGAGGATGTAGGATTGGTTCGACATAAAGATGGTTGTAATACTCGTTGAAAACTCAACCATAATGCTTAGGCTAGAAAGGCATCACGTGAGAAAGAGCTCAAGAAACGAATCCCTAGATGATGTTGCCAAAACAAGTCAAAATCAACAAAGAAGAGAAGGCAAACAAGAAGTATTTTATGCATTTTTTGGTGTAATTCATAAGAAGAAGACCCTCAAGGAAGGGGAAGATTAAGTGACAAAGAAGATGACCCTTGAGGATGGTGAAGATGATGGTGCTTCATTAGAGAAACAAACACAAAATCTTGATATTTTGGACTGTCAAGATGTGGAGGGGTTGAGTTCAGTGGATAAGCCAAGTTCAATGTCAAATGGTGGAAAGGTTGACTATTCAACCAACGTTGGCTCTCATCTAGCTAGCGAGTCAATGGTTAGACAAAAGGATAGTGATGTAAACTAGTGTTGCCAATATTTCAAAAATATCGACAACATTGCGATATTTTGGGGAAAACAAACTTATCGCCCGAAAATTTTGCGACATTTTCTTGAGCTATAATATTGTGATATTATCATACTTATCGCAATATTATCGTGCCACGATCCAAAATCCTGTGAAACTCGCGGATAGTTCGGAAATAAAGCTAAATTTTTGTTTTTTTTTCCTCATTTTGGAAACAAAGTGAAGGGTTTGGAGAGCAAAGGAGGAGGAAAGCGTTTTTTCTTGAGCCAAGGATGATGAGGAGAGGGTTTTCATTTGCCATTGTGGAGTGGGGATTGATTCCCCTCAACTGTGGTCGCATTTGCAGGTATGGGTAACAATTTCCATTGTCTTTTTTTGTTTGTTTTTTTAGTTATTTCATTTGATAGGTTTTCCATTATCCATTAATTTTCCCTCATCTTGAAAGGGAGAGAGTGTTTTCATTGGCCATCATTAATTTATTGTGACGGGGGGATTGATTCCCATCGATTGTTGGTGTATTTGCAGGTGTGTATAACAATTTCCACCTCTTTTTTTGTTTTTTCAAATTTGTGATAGGTTTTGCAATGCCTATTTGTTTTCCCCCTTTTTGTCGACTTTTAGTGGATTGTGGGAGATCTATTATTTAGATAGAATCTAGATGTGTTTATTTTTATGCAAAAAGTTTGTATTTTGGTTCTTGAATGTTGATTTTAATTTTTTTCAATTTTTTTGTGCCCTCAGTTTAATCATTACTTTGAGGACTGAAAATGTCGAGAAATTTGGACCCTATGTGGGAATATGGTGAACTTAAGGGGGCTTAATAGACAAAGGTTGAATTGCGAGTTGTGTGGGAAGGAAATGAGGGGGGGAATCAGTCGGTTGAAATACCACCTTGCACAAATTCTGGGACAGGAAGTGGAAATTTTCTCGAAGGCAAGCCGATAAATCATTCATATTGCCAACAAAGCACTTGATGATTTGGGTATACCCAGAGATACTAGGGGAGCTGTAAAAGCTTAGTTTGGGAAGGGAGGAGGTGCAAGATCCAGGGGGGGAACTGACAATGTTTCTTCGGCCTCACCTTCCACAATGACCACTACGACCTCATCTTTTTTTGTTCCTCGAACAACTCTAGGTGCACTACCTTTTATCAGGTCAATTGTTAAAATAAAGGAGAAGCAAGACGCTGATAAGCTTGTGGGTAAGTGTTTCCTATGGAGTGACATTTCTTTTCACATTGCCAAGAACAACCCATTCTATTAACTTATGTTTGATGTGGTTGCTGTTGTTGGCTTTGGGTACAAGGACCCTACCTACGAGTTGAGAGGGCCTCTCCTTCAAAACGAAAAGGTTAATTGCATTAGTAGGTTGGAGGAGCTTAAGGCATCATGGGAAATCATTGGATGCACCATGGTTTGTGATGTTAGAAGGTTGGATTGATCAGAGGGGCAAGACCCTTCTTAACTTCTTGGTTAATTATCCCAGGGGGGACAATGTTTATTAAATCTATTGATGCATCTACACATGTTAAAGATGCAATATTATTATGTGAGTTGTTGGACGAGTTCGTTCAAGAGGTGGGTCAACAGAATGTTGTCCAAGACACGGTTGTTAATTGTTACTCCCTAAAGTTGCACTTGACTGTGAGAGGGCAAGCTAGGGATCATCAAGTTATTGCAATGGTTTTATGGATAAGGTTTGTGTTGAGTTTTGAAATGGTTTGAGGTTGGGTCAATGATAATGTAAAAGTATCAGACTCAAATATGCAAGAGCAAGTTCATATCTCACTGGCTTAGTAAATGGTAGTCAATCCAATAAATCAGATGGCAAAAATAATATGAAAGATAAAGAAGTATGTAAGCTTTTAATTTGTCCACTCACATATGAAACTCTTAATCCCAAATATCATTCAAGAAGCAAGAGAAATGTACTTAAACAAATCTGATGATGAACAAGCAAACAATAAAGTCTTCACTGGCTTACTCACAAACAAGATACATTATATGCTTAGCAAAAGATTAACATGCATTCAAGTAAGAAAAAGATAGAAATATAAACAAGAATAGAAATATAACCATCAGATAGCCTTTTCCATTTAGTACCAAAATGAAATAGTTCTTTGTCTTACAGTGTTTTCTCAAAATGGCCAATGGTTCCCAACCAATCAACCCTTAATTCTGTCAATCAGATCCCTTTTTATACAAAACAATTAGTTTCCAAAGATCCTACTTTCTAGATACAGTTTAGATAATATCCTATCTACTAGATAAAACTTAGGAGACATCCTCTCATAAAGATAATTCGAATCTCTTCAACCTAGTTTTCAGATAATTAATCTCGAATATAGACTAGTTTCTGATCTGATGAGATATTCGGATCTCACAAAGTAAGGAGTGAATTTGATGCTGAGCTGGTCCTCCAAGATGGCACGAAGAATAGATACTCCTGCTTGTGATGAGAAAAAACTTTACATATTCAGAAATACTTATCATTGTATAGCTTATAATAACATTTTTCAAAATCTTAGCATAGGTATCGTTGTATTCATCAAAACGTAAAAAATTCATGATGCCTCAGATTTTGAAACCTTCACTGTATAACAGAGGCAAATCCTTTGGTCTTTCTTTGTTTCAGCGTAGTTTTCAAAACCACATTATGCCAATACAGTTTGATGTTTGCCTCCCTTACCTCTTTGAGCAAGGCCTGTTGATCCTTCTTCTTCTTCTTAAGTTTCTGCAACTTCTCCTGCTGCTTGGCATTCCACTGTTCTATCATCCACTTTTCTTGCTTCAACTTCATGATTATGGTTTGCAATTCTTTCACCCTGTCTTTTTGATCCCTCATTTCTACTCTGAATTCAATATGGTCTTCATCTGGAGCAAGTTGATTTAGGTCAATAGAAAACCTGGGCTTTTTGACTTGGAATTCATACTTATGATATTTTGAAGATGAACTACCAACAATCTCATCTACTTCAACACTTTTTGACATTTTCATCTCTTGAAAATCTTGTAGCTCCTCTGTCTTTGGAAAATAATCATACTCTTGTTTGATCTCAACATCTACTGGATTGTCTTCAAGATTTGTTGAATGGCCATTTTTCAGAGAGGATTTGGGTAAAGGTTTGGAGTTTAGACTTAGCTTTTTTGCTGCTCTGGTTACATGCCTCATTGGGTGTTCTGCAATTTGTTTACCCTTCTCATCTTTTCTCTGTTTCTCCACAGGTTCATTATAATATTCATCTTCAGGCTCCAATTTAACCTTTTTCAACTTGTGTGAAGAAGTTACTGGTGACTGTCCCCCTTCCTCCTCTGTACTTTCCACTATATCATCATCAATGACAATCACGTTTCCTTTCTTAATAGAAGGATTGAATAGGGCCTTTGAATTCAATCTCAGCTTATTTGTTGCCCTGGTTTTAGATCTACTGGGATAATTCACTACATGTTTACTCTTTCCTTTCTTGCTTAATTTCTTACTTTTACCCTTTCCAACAAGTTCATCTTGTTTTTGTATGGACTGTTTAAGCTTCTGCTTTGTCAATCCTATGATATGGGCTCCTTTGTAGTCTTTAGGCTCGTCTTTTGGAACAAGGAGCTCATTCTGAGTTTGAATATCCAATTCTGACTCTGTTTTAGTTTCCTCTTCTGTGTTCTGGTCATCTTGGCTACATGGAAATTTTATGTAAATCCTCAGTCTCATGCAATGACTGCAACTTCCTTTTGCTGGATCGGGTTATTTTGGCTACAGGGAACTCTCTTTCATTATAACAACAAGTGTTTTAGGAACCTTCTTTACCTTTTTAGATTTTTGCTCTAGAGAAATTTTATGCTTGGGTCCATGTTCTTCAAGTTTAAGACATTTAATCAACCAGTCCCAAGAACGCTGGACTTCTCCCAATGCATACATAACCAGGGTTTTGATCAGTCTTTGGTGAAAAAGACTTTTACTAGCAGTTGCAGGATGGGTCTGTATCCTTTTAGACATCTTTGACAAGCTCTTTAATAAAAGGAAAGGCAAACACAAAGGACTATCACCATCCAAATGCATCAACAACCTAATATGATAAAGATGGACAAGGGAAAATTGTCCTTCACATGTAATGAACCTGCGAATAGCCCATTAAAGCAGTCTGCCATTCTTTTTTCATCCAGCTCTGTGGGATACCCTGACTCTAGTTAGGGCTTTGGTGTTCTAGAAGTAAAAACTGATTTACAATTTCCATAGGCAACATCTCCTTCTTCCACCATGTCTCTCCATACATTGATAACCTGCATGCAGTCCCAATCGAATGTTCTGTCACATGTATCAAAACTTTTCCCACCACTGTCTCGAAACCATCAAAGTTTTGCGCAAACATCATGGATACTTGTTCATGATAACCCCGGAGTGTCAAACAAAAGTTAAACCAGCCTGCATCTCTAAACTTCTGTGAGATTTGAGGATAAGCTTCAAGCAATTCTACACCCTCAGGTTCTAAACGAGTGATTTGCCTGCTTTTCTTAGGTGTCATGATATCAATTATAATCCCTGAAGATTTGAAGATGCTTAGGGTTTCTTATCAGCAACAATTTTAGAACCTCTGAAAATATGAAAGATGTAAAAGGTTCTATAACCTACAAAACATGTATAGACTGATACACAGAGATAATGAAGGACCCTGGTATCATATGTTAGGAAACATGACATGAAACCTGCGAACCTGTGATTTGATATCAAACTTAATGAGTACAACCCAATCCCTTTGAATAAGTATCAAATCTGATCTTAATCATAAATGATGTTGGCTTTTAGGAAATGATCTCAGACAATTGCTAACACGATCTTGGGAAGTTGGCGCATATGCAACAATGATTACCCCTGGCGCTACAAGAATAACGTTATTCTTGTAGCGCCTCTTCCCTTTGTGAAATTTCAAATTTGGAATGGAAAATAAGATGTAATAATGCAAGCACACTTAAAAGGATGTAGAAGAAGAAAACAGACTATAAAATAATGCTAGGAAAGGGTAGGGCGACGAAAAAGAATAGTTCAACAATCATTAGCAAAATTAAGGACTAACACTAATAATGTTGCTGTAGGTAGGTTGCTTATACAGAGGTATCCTGCCTTATTTTGGACTCCTTGTGCTGCACATTGCATTGATTTCATTTTAAAGGATATGGGCGAAATTCCTTATATCAAGGATATTGTTGAATCGACTAGGAGCATCACAAAATTTATATATAATCATGTCTTCCTGCTTAGCTTGATGAGAAGATTCACAAATAACAGAGATTTAGTACATCCTACAATCAGAGGTTTTTCCACTAACTTCATATCTCTTTGTTCTCTCTTGGCTTGTATGTGGGAGGTGAAGAGAATGTTTCTTTTAGATGAGTGGCATGCTTTATCATTTAGTTGTAAATTTGGGGGGGGAGGCTATATGCAGGCTAGTGTCATACTAGGAGAGCTTTTGGGCGAGAGTGGAGGAGGTGTGTGACATTAGCGAACCTTTGGTGAAGGTTCTTCGATTGGTTGATGGAGATAAGCCTGCAATGGGCACTTGTATGAGGCCATGAATAGGGTCAAAGAATCTATCCATGCCTATTATAAAGACAAGGGGGATGTAGGATTTGAGAAACAACTATTGATATGGAGAGTGATCTTCCTCAACCACACATTCTCTTACTCTAGTGGTTTTAGATTTGAGACAGAGGTTATGGATGGATTCCTCACATGTGTTCAGAGGATGGTGCCAAGTCTGCAAGAACGTGTGAAGATTTCTAAAGAAATGGAAATATATAGGATGGCTGGTGGAACATTTGCTTTGATATGGCTATTTAGGACATGAAGACCAAAAGGCCATGTAAGCTTCATTTTGTTTAAAATTTCAATGTCTCTTCTTACTTTGTTTCAACTTTTAAATTTCGATGTCTTTTCTTATGTTTCTCTTATTTGTTGTAGATGGTTGGTGGACAAGCTATGGTGCAAGAGTACCCAATTTACAAAAACTTGCCATTCGGTTGCTTGGCCAAACATGTAGCGCTTTAGGATGCGAGTGCAACTAGAGTGTATTTGAGAAAATACACACCAAGAAGCGCAACAGGTTACAAATTTTCAAATTAAATTTTGTATTCATTATAAATTATAATTTATTATTTTATGCCCTGTCACTCTCTAAATTATGTATTATAATTATCAATTTAATAATTTCGTAATTTATAATTTATGACCCTCATACAGGTTGGAATCCTAGTGCCTTAATGACATGGTCTACGTCTACTACAATCTTCGATTGTGGGTGAGGAAGATTTAGAAAACACCTAATGTGGATGCCATCTTGTTGGATGGGATTGACATCACTGCGGTATGGAGCGTTGAGATTGAGAGGCTTGTCATGGAATAGGTCCTTGATTAGTTACTGGAGGAGGCAGAGGAGGGCATAGTAGGGGAGAGAGAGTGGTAGAGGAGGAGGGTGTTCTAGAGTGGACACCTTTACAGGAGGTGACTATTGACACTGGGAGTGTGCTAGTGCCACCACCTTCACGGATTCCAACATAATGAGTTAGACTTAGTAGTAGCAATGATAGAGGACAATGCTCTAAAGGAAAAGCCATTTCTAGAGCCATTACCTTTGCCTATAAAAGGGTAAGAGGGAATTGTTAGTTTATTTATCCGATTTCATTGTAGATGACTCTTGATGATGAGATACATTTTTGATATTTCTTGGTGATATTTTGAGGTTTTGGAGTTAGGACTTAGGACATGATTTAGTTTTGCTGTGTGATGTATCACTAGAAATCTTATACATCTTATATATCGGTTATCTTTTCGTATTTATGTGGCAATGTATTTATTTGATGTTGTTGTTGCTTTAGATGTTTAAAAAATTGAAAAAAAAATGAACATTTTCGTATTTTTTTAATTTTGCCGACATTTTCCGACATTCTCCCCTTTTTGCTGATATTTTCTTTTCCGGATCCTTGGCGATATTTTCGTCAACATGATGTTGGCAATACTGATATCAATTGTACTTCATCAACCTTGCTATTTTAAAGATCTTATTTTGTGGAATGAAAACATCTTGCATGTATAAAGCTTTTGTCTTTTTTGTATTTTTAACAAGCATGTAAAATGACCATTATGGGAGGGTGTCGAAGATAATGGTCATATTTAGAACTTAGATGTATTAGAACTTAGACAAGTAATAAATGTTCACTAATAAAGTAATGTAATAATGGGGCATTTAATGTAGTGGTTAATAGTTAGGTATTTGGGAGTTATGTTACTGTACTCCTCTCTCTTACTATGTAATGTGACATTGCATCATGTAATGTATGAATGAATCCACTCTTTCTCATTCTTACTTGTGTATTCCTATCCACGCTTGTGTGTGTACAACTCATAGAATTTGGAGAACATCTATGTAGGGTCCATTCTAGATGTCTAGAATGGATTAACATGTTGTATACCGAAAAAGCAAAAAATACTTGTGGTTGTTTGCGAATACCATCATGCCATTACCTGCATTAGATCCCATTGTTGTGGACATCCATGAAGTGAAGGAAGCAAGGGCTCAGAGAATCATTTTGGACGGAGGCAGAGACCACCTTATTCCACATTTGGCTGAGAAGCAGACAACCAAGGACATGTGGGATGCACTGAAGAATTTGTTTGAGGCAAAGAACGAGAATCGGAAAATGGCTCTCCGGGACAAGCTCCATGGTACTGGGACGACCAAGGGAGAGAGTGTGGCCCCCTACCTCACCAGAGTTGTACAGGTGAAGGATGAGGTGGCAACTGTCGAAGAAGTTATTTCGGACTTAGAGTTGGTGCGCATAGCCCTCAAAGGCTTCACCAAGGAGTGGGAGGTTTTTGTGAAGTGTGTGGTGGGGAGAGAGAAACTCCTCAACTAGAGTGGATTCTGGGATGACTTTACATAGGAGGAGATCCGAGAGGGGTCTCAGGAGAAGGCAGTGGATGGTTCAGATGAGTAAAATGTTGCTCTTCTGGCAAAGAACAAGGAGAAAAAGAAAGACAAGAGCAAAGTGAAATGCTTTTCATATCACAAGACTGGACACTACGCTAGTCAATGTCCGAACAAGAAAAAGAAGCAGGAACCAAAGGAGTCAACATCAACTGAGATTGCTGAGTTTGCAGAGAAATATGAGAGGGAATTTTCTTTGATGATTGGTTCATTAAGCAGTGGTTGTCTAGCATTCGAGGACATTGAAGTGTGGTTCGTGGATAGTGTAGCTTCTGGACATATATGACGGGATTGAGGCCAGTGTTCCTTAGACTTTCAGAAACAGACTCAGATTGCTTTGTGGGGATTGGTACCGACCCACAACTTGTAGTGAAGGGGGTTGGAAGTGTTAGAATCCAACTAGATTTAGGAGATTTTTTGGAGGTAGCCGGGGTATTGTATATTTTAGAGATGACAATTAACTTGCTCTCAGTGTCATCTTTGGAGATTGATGGATTTGGAGTTGCATTCTACTTTGGTCGGGTATATTTATATCCAAAGGGAGTTACTCCAGACACAACAGTGTTGCTTGGTGTCAGGTATGAGAAGTTGTACAGGTTGTTGAGATGACCCGTGGTTGGGTCCAATGGATTTATGGATTCAGAGTCTGTGTCAGAGAGTGGGTAGGTTGCACGAGAGAGAGAGTTGATACCGAGGACTCAGTCCTCCTCTAGGACTCTTAGAAGACTCAACAAGCATGAGTTGACATAGATGGATGCTCAGGAGAATGTGAAGTCTCCTATGAGCATGTGTTCAGTTCATAGATCAACAGAGTTAGCAACAAATGCTTCCAGTGTAGTGGGAGCAGAGGTAGCTGGGGTATTGTATATTCTAGAGATGACAACTAACTTGCTCTCAATGTCAACTTTGGAGATTGATGGATTTGGAATTGCATTCTATTGTGGTCGACTACGTAACATGATACGTCCAAACCCCCCTCTGTGTCACGTATCCTACGTGTCAGACACGATACGTGAGGACACGTGTATGGAACATGTCTTGATCACAGGACACGTTTCAAACATGTGTCCGACACTCACCCTCAGCGTGTCCTGCACAGAGAAGTACTCGACTCATGTTTTCTTATGCAAGTTGGAATTGTGAGGTGTTTTGGTGTGTAGTTGAGGGTTATTTTGCCTTACCAATGCTATTTAAAGAGGTCCCCAGCCCCTCCATTTGATCCACCCTAGTAATTAATGGTAATGTTAAATTTTTAACATTCTTAAGTAAAAGTGACATTCTCTTTTATCTTTCATTTTCATCATTTTACTTAAATTTTTAACATTACCATTAATTGTTTCAAGATGTTTGAGAGTGGTTCCAATCTCATTGGACTTAATATGGAGAAAGTAGAATTTTAGGTCCCATTCAAAATTCAACAGACTTAACAGTTTTCAGGATTTCAAGATTGACAAGATTGCAATGTTTCCACTGGATTCTATCATGTATGAGGGTATGGAATTGACATTTAATCAAGAGAACCAAGCCCTTTATGTACCTTGATGTTGGTGGCATTGATTGTTGAACTCTTTTGTCACGACCCCAGTAAAAATGTACTCTTCACTCAAGTTTAAACTCTTATCTTTGTCGTTGTGTCAGGTGACTTAGTGGTGTATGTGCATACCAACCTTCGTCTTATATACAGGCAGAGAGAAGAGTGGTTGAAGGGAAAGACACAGATGTGGGATGTGTTTCTTGATGATATGGGTTTGAACAATAGTGTTGAGTTGGCAATAGCCAACTTGGATCTTAATGAACTAGTGCTAGAGCGGGTCACTTTTGATGATGGTGATCCTCTTGAGGGGTCATCCTCTAGAGTCCACATCAAGAAATGCACAGATTGCATTGGATATAGGGGAGGAGGAGGAGGAGGAGGAGGAGGAGGAGAGAGCAGTGGTAGTGATGCCAATCTTGATGATTATGACATGAAGCATTATTGATAGTCACGACTCATGAGCTATGAGTTTCTTCCATCTACGGTTCTAGTATCTACCCTATGGCTATTTTATATTTTTCATTGGCATTCCCACCTATAGTATCAGTGACTCTTGATGTCTATCTACATTGTAATACATTTTGATTTTGATGACTTAATGAGATTGAGAATGTTGCAGCTTATGATTCTAATTTCATGTGTGTTCAATGTTTGTCATTTGATCATCATTGATGTTACAATGTAGTATGTTACATATTTTGTATCAATCTTCTAGTTTCAAACAAAATATGAATCTTTATGTATACATTTCATTTTTGTGTGTAATTTAAAAAAAAATCATATCTATAATTTTTTTAAATATATATATATAATATAAACGTGTTTTCCGTGTCTTGTTTCGGGGGGTCACCGTGCCCGTGTCAGATACTCGTATTTTCGTGTCCTCCGTGTCCCGTGTCCACGTGTCTTGTGACTTAGGTGGTCGGGTATTGTTATATCTAGAGGGAGCTACTCTAGACACAATAGTGTTGCTTGGTGTCAGGTATGAGAGGTTGTACATGTTGAGATGACCTGTGGTTGGGTCCAGTGGATTTATGGATTCAGAGTCTGGGTTGGAGAGTGGGTAGGTTGCACGGGAGAGAGAGTTGATACCGGGGACTCAGGCCTCTTCTAGGACTCTTAGAAGACTCAACAAGCATGAGTTGACACAGATGGATGCTCGAGAGAATGTGAAGTCTCCTAGGAGCATGTCTTCAGTTCATAGATCAACAGATAGCATGTCTTCAGTTCAGAGGTAGCAACTAATGCTTCGAGTGTAGTGGGAGCAGAGGTCTCTAGTTTAGAGGGAGCAGCTACGACAACGGATGGGATGATGGATTTGGAGACAGATTCTGGTGGAGGTACCAGAAGTAACTCCCTCGCTAAGAGGGAGTGTTAGATTTGGTAGCTTGGAGGTACTTCTGCATTGGCATCGCCCAACATGCGGAAGTGACCAACACATTTCTCCCTAGTGACATAATCAAGTGATTTTATAAAGTCAAGTTGAGCCTTTTAAGTTTTTAATGTGTAAAAGTGACTTTATGAGGGTGTGGGTCTTAAGTGACTTAAGTGATCTCAATGGACGATTAAGTCATGACCGTTGATCTCACGAGGGCAAGATTTGATCTTGACCGTCAATCTTGTTGGAAGACCAAGGGTCAGGGCAGTTACACATTGGAAATGCATAAAGGCAACTCTAGTGCAGAAGTGGGGCACACTTTTTGAGGAGAGGAGAGAGGGAAGGTGAAGAGTCATGCATCCCAAGAGAGATTGAGCTTGGAGGAAAGATGGCAGCTGCAAGGAGGATTGACACGCATCCCTAGGAGAGGATTTGCACACATCCCAAGATAGATTTCAGCATTTATATCAGTCTGTACTGTGCAGATTTGGGAAGGCCGTACAACATTTAATGTTGGCGGTACAGAAAGAGGGAGGAACAGAAATCGAGGCAGCCATGCAGGAGCAGTTTGGTATGATTTCCTAGGCACCTTACTGTGAGAAATCCATACAGCAGAGGACTGTGCAGTACAACAGTTCTCAGTCATGATTTTCGAGGCAGATTTAGAGCTGGTGCTGACTGTACTGGGCCGTACAGGCTGTACAACGGAAGCACGTTTTCAAGGCAGCTTTTGGGCACTGTTTTCGAGAAGAATATTGTGCAAGGAGACAAATAAGTTCTGTGTAATTAATGCTGTTGTAAACTCTGAAATATTTCCTAAAAGCTCAATAATAAAATCTCCTTGAACTGGTTTTTCCCTTGTGGGTTTTTCCAGGGGCGTTGCCCAGAATTTCTAGTGTTCTATGCTGTGATTTGTCTTCTGTTCATCGGTATTCAACTGCTATTTTATTTCAGATCTTAGTTTATTAGTGTTTCTGCTCATAAAGTACAGCTGTGTGATGCTTGGCTGTTGAAGCTTTGTTGGAGACTGAAATCTGATTGACTCTAAGTATTTCTCTGAGATAAGATATATTTCTACACATTAAATAAGTTCACATTCACAACAATTTAAACAACTAGACATCGGAATATATGTTATTAAACTAGATGTTTTCTGTACAACTACCCATCAAGTAGAGCTTCTATTTTACTAGAATGTATATAATGCATATGCATGCTAATTTAAAAGTTCCATGTTTGAAGAAATCTATCAAATTATTTTTGGCTTTAGCTTCCCCAAAAGCATTAGATTTGGAAATACTAAGATACTAGACAAGTTTTATTGTCCAATGTCAATCTACTTGACCATTAATTTGAAATCCATTTATAACTATACACGTAATAATATTGAAAATCAATTAAAACTGCAGAAATACTCATGCCTGAAAGCCCATGTTTTGTAGGTTATGCTGGCTTATTTTGACATCTAACCCCGCTTCCTCATGGAGTCTAATTTAGAAATAGTATTATACTTTGAAACAAAACTAATATATGTTTATAAAATTATATTTGTGTATGTATTTTATATATGGTGTCTCTAGCTTTATCGTATACAAAATTTTCTCTATGCATATCAATGTCCATATCAGAAAGACTTAAGGGCCATCTGAATCAACTATTCCATATGCATATAGAAGATAAAATCTGGTAAATGGTGTAGAGCAATAACAGAGCCAATCCCCTCCCGCGAACTAAACTGTACTCAAAATACGCAACCGTACGTCTAGGGCATGTATAATAATCTATATTCTCCTGTCAAAAACCACTTTGTCATAGTTGATAAATTAAATTTTCCAATATCTCATAATAATCTATTTACATGTTGTTAATAGCCACTCTAACAGAATTCTTAAAGTCAAGTTTCCACCATCTCATTTGATTTTTTGCACTAAAATTGTTGTCGACCAAAGGAATTGGTTATTGAGGGCACATGTAGATCATGCACGTTGAAGGAAAATGCAAATTTTGATCTTTTTAGCATTCTGTCTAAGGGACGGCTCACACACCTCTCATTCTTTTCATGTGGCCTGAAGAACAAGTGTGCCTTAAGCCTCAACCGCGATTGTTGTTGTCAAGATCATGAAGTTGGAAGGCACCTCCATTTAGGTTTGTCATGTAGCATATCTTCGAGGCTGTTTGTTTTGATTAGTACTTTCCAAGCCTTTTCTCCTTTGATGGCCTTTATGGTCGAGTTTGCACAGAGGGGTTCACTCGAGAGCATAACATCAATAATTCAATACTGAAGTCCACCCCTTACCCATCCTTTTGATGGTTGCTTCCGGTCAACACATGCCAGCAACACCTTCCAACACGGGATATTTCAATGAAGCAGATATGCCGAACAACTCATGGAAGATACCCTTTAGCTAAATTTGATGGCTGGGGGTGTCTATTTTTCCAAATTCACCCAGGACTTGCACTTGGCCTCAATTGCACAACACAACCTGCTTACATAGGTGAGACAACCCATCAGAGGTGCATGTTTCCCGCGGGATTTGAACCATAGTTGGGGGAATAACATCCCTTTGTTGCCAACCAACCACCCAAGCCCCCTTTGACAAGTACCCTCACTCATTTTAGGTCCTATCAATCATGAAGAAGGTTTGTCTTGAAATATATAAGTTTGTGATGTATCTTCTTGGTATTGTTCTATGTTGGAAACATCTACTAGAGGGCCGTATCAGGGTTGTTTCCATACGGAAACGTGCGAATGTGTGTGGTATGGCCTTGAAACACGTTCTTGGCTGTACGAATGTGTCACATTTTGTATGGTCGCAAGCGCATTTTTGGGCCATACTAGCATTTGTACGACGCATTTCCAATGAAGAAATTTGATGTCCCCAATCAGGTGTCAATCACTCATCACTCCCATAATTTAATGCCCAACCAATGAACATAAAATTCATCTCATAACATTTATTAAATTCTGGAAATGAAATTGCTGAATTTGAAACACAAGAGACATCTTCTTTGACTGGAAATTAAATGCAGAAATAACTCAGCAATAAATAACCACAATACACAGGAAATTTTGGTCCAAAAATGACCCAGGAAAAACCCCCAGGGTGGGAGAAACCTGTTCTTTTGAGAGGGCAGCTTCTTTTATTAATTTGCAAGCATCTGGAAATTACATTTGCAACAGAAAATTAAATACACAGCAGAGACCACTTATCTCACTTTTCCCAAGACAAATCTTCCTTGGAAAATGCGCCAACAACCACCTCGAAAACTGAGCCCAACAGACTTAGAAATTCCGTACGTTGTACGGACAACAATCACATCAGCGACTGTATGGACCTCTGTTACAAAAATTGCCAAAATTGGCATAAATTGTGATTTGATCATGAAAACGATAATTTCTAAAAAAATCGTAGAAACAATTGGTCGATTTTTTGACGATTTTTTGGGAAAAAATCGGGAAAAATCGCGATTTTTAGGGAAAAATCGGGAAAAATCGATTTTTAAGTTTGCCGATATATTGCCGATGTTATGGCAATTTTTACGAAACGATGTTTTCTGGACCCAACGATTTTTTCGCTGAAACGATTTTGGTAACACTGGTATGGACCTTGATTTCTGTGCAGGTTGTACGGATCCGTATAGATTCAATTAATGCTGTATGACTACCTCGATTTCTGTGCACAAATCTGTACCATATGGATTGATTATGGCTGTCATTAATTGTTGGTATTTGCCTCGATTTTTGTGCCCACCTTTGCATGGAAATTCGTGCCTCTTTCTGGAAATGATCTTCTTCCTGCTCTTCTTCAATCAGCTCTCTCTCTTAAGCGAATGTGCTTGTGTGTTCTCTCAATGGACTCATGAGAGACATTTAATGGTCTCTTTTCCCTCTTGACCTTCTATATTCCTAAAGTGAGTTTTGGGTGTCCACATGATCCAAAGGCTCATAATGAATTAGATCAACGGTGGAAAATAAAGAGTACATGAAAATCACTTTTTAATATTTTATTCACCCTCTCTGAACATGATCACGAATGAAATGATATCTAATCTCAATGTGTTTGGACCGATCATAAAATATCGGATTCTTCGTGAGTTTTAAACAACTCTGATTGTCGCAATAAATCATCGTAGGCTCCATCTCTTGTCCGAACAAACCTGTCAACAATTTGCGAAGACAAATGGCCTCACAAGAGGCTTGGCTCGCAACCATATACTCTGCTTCAGCTGAGCTCAAAGCAATAGACTTTTGCTTTCGACTAAGCCATGATACAATATCCGAACATAATCCAAAACAACAACCTGATGTGCTTTTCTTGTTTAAAACTGAACCTGCCCAATCTGAATCTGTGAATCCTGCGAGTCTCACTCCATCACCACGAACATAATCCAGACCATAGTCAATAGTGCCTATTGAATACCGAAGCACATGTTTTGCAACTATCCAGTGTACTCTCCCGGGCTCCACCATAAACTGACTGAGAGTATTAACTGCAAAACAAATATTTGGTTCAGTATTGACCAAATACATCAAGGAACCAATGAGTTGACGATATAATGTAGGATCCACCAATCCGTAATCAGAGGAATAAAGCTCCTTCCCATTGGTGGCCATGGGAGTGGACATGGGTTTGCAATCACCCATGTGGAATCTGCTGAGAATATCAACTGTATATTTTCCCTGTCCCAGGAAGATATGCCTCTCTTCCTGCAACACGTCCAACCCCAGAAAGTAATGCATCAACCCTATATCCTTCATGTCAAACTCTGCGGCAAGATCCCTCTTGCAGCCCTCAATAAGTTTTTCTGCACCTGTAATGAACAAATCATCAACATAGAGAATAAGCATAAGCATCTCACCATCAACAACGATGTAATACAAGTTGGGGTCTGCATCACTCTTCATGAAATCCATATGCTGCAGGTACGCATCAATGTGAGAATACCAAGCTCTGGGAGCTTGCTTCAGACCATACAACGCCTTTTTCAGGCGACAAACATGGGACTCTCTACTGTAAGCCTCGAAACCAAGTCTCTGCCCAACATAAATCTCCTTTTGAATAATGCCATGGAGAAAGGCGGTTTTGACATCATTTGGTGAATCTTCCACCCCATCTCTGCTGCAATTGAAATGACAGATCGAATCGAAGTATATCGAGCTATGGGAGCAAAGGTCTCACTGTAATCAACTCCCTCTCTCTGTGAAATACCTCTCGCCACAAATCGAGCTTTATACTTTTCAATGCTTCCATCCGCAACATACTTTATCTTATAAATCCATTTGGAGGATATCACTGATTTCCCATCAGGCCTGGGTACAACCTCCCACACATCATTTTGCATGATGGATGCATACTCCTCCACCATGGCTTCCCTCCAAACCTGCTGTGTGGCTGCCTCCTCATAGCTAGAAGGTTCGGACTCTGTAATACCTGTCACCATCGCTACATAACTGCAGAATCTCTCTGGTGGTCTGCTCTCCCTGGTGGAATTTCTCGGGTTCCCTACTGTCTCAACTTCTTTCAAGGTGTCTTGAAGCCACTTGGGCTTCCTCTTACCTGAAATAGCCTCCTCATCCTCACCCGAAGAAGATACCCTTGAAAGCCGACCAACTGAGCCCGGTGACCCAGTACTTTGAACATCTGTACCTATGCCTGTAGAACCTGAAGTGCCATGTGAACTATCAACCAGAGGACTAAACTGTGAAGTGCTCGGCGAGTTGACCTCTGGACTGCCCTGTGAGCCAATCTGTACTGTGACCACTGGTGAACCTGTAATCCTTGACACCCCAGTGCCTCCCGTGCTAGAACTCTGAGCCCCAATTCCTTGTACTTGATTTCTCTGCCGCTGGGAAGTCGAAGGCTGTCTCTCCTCTAACTTCTGTGACCTCCTGCAAGCCCTCTCCTCCTCAAACTTCACACCCCTCCGAATAACAATCCTCTTGAGTGCAGGAATGTAAAGCCGGTAGGCTTTAGAAGTCTCACTGTAACCCACAAGTAAACCCTTTTCAGTTGTGGGTTTCATCTTCGTTCTCTTCTCTTTGGGAACATGAGAGAACGTGATACATCCAAAAATCCTCAAATGCTCAACCAGAGGCATATGCCCAGTAAAAACCTCCTCGGGAGTCATATCTCCAACTGCCTTGTGAGGACTTCGATTCTGCAGATAAACTGCAGTGTTGCAGGCTTCAACCCACAAGAACAAAGGTAATCCTTGGTCATGAATCATCGATCTGGTAGCTCCAATTATCGACCTATTCTTCCTCTCCGCAACCCCATTCAGCTCAGGGTTGTAAGGAATTGTCATCTTCCTTTTGATGCTCTCCGTAGTACATAAATCAATGAACTCATCCGAGGCATACTCACCTCAATTGTCAGTTCTCAATACTTTAATTTTCTTTTCTGTTTGGTTCTCAACAAGAGCTTTAAGCTCTTGGAACCATGCAAAGACCTCGCCCTTATGCTTCAGGAAATAAATCCAGGTCTTCCTAGAGTGGTCATCAATGAACAATACATAGTGTTGGAGTTACTTCACGCACACCTAGGATTTCTTTTTCCTAACGTTTTTATTTGTTTATTAGTCATAATTAGTCATTATTCAGTCTCCTATATTTTAGGAGAGAATATTCCACCTGGAGAATATTCTCTTTCAATTGACACTTCAGTTTGACTAGTTGAGTTGAGTTTAGGTGTTGCATTGGGATCATCACCATGCTAATTCGACCTTGCCTTGGTATCATCACCAGAGTGGCGCATTAGCCTTGATTCCCTGAGTTAACTTCTCACTACTCTTTGTTTAATCAGTTAATTGAAGACTAGTTGACTAGTTAACTCAACTAGGTGGCAGTTCACTCCCGTAACTGCCTGAGAGACTAGAATAGGTGGCGGTTCACTCCCGTAACTGCTGGTGTGTGTCCAGATCACTTTAGACCACCACTATGGCGACTTGGTTCACCTAAAGTCGAACTCATTGAGTTATACAGAGTATATCATGTGTAAATTATTCATTATTCACAACGGTTAATGAGAATTTTTCCATTCTTTCTCTCCTTTATCTTCTTTCTTCTATTCTCTCTGTAAATGTGTGTATCATTGTTTAGCTAGATCTATTTTGTGCAGGTTCAACACATTTACACATAGTAGTACTCATGACCTCTTAGTGATGGAGAAGACATCCTGCCACTAACATCCGAATGTATCAAGTCAAGGATACCTGTAGTCCTACTATCTCGTCCTGGAAATGGAGCCTTCGTGTACTTGCCCAAAGCACACCCCCTACAAACATCATCATGCTCAATGCTAAACTCCGGGATACATGTGGTGATCTACCTAGCAATCCTCAGAGCTCCATGATGCAAATGCCCCATCCTTTTGTGCCATAGCTCACATAAATCTCTGTTGTTGGTCATGCACACAAATGCCCCTGATGCCTCCCATATCATCCTCTACATCCTCCCGTATCGAACTCCAATGACTTTTGCCTCTGAAATGTTACCTCCCTTTGGATAAAGGAGTACATGCCCATCTCTGAAAGTCACCACATATCCTTTGTCCTCAATACAAGAAATTGAAACAAGATTCTTCTTAAGGCCTGGAACATACAATACTTCTAGCAACTTCAGAGGTTGTAAAGACTCTCTTTGAAAAGCCACTGTGCCAATCCCAGCAACACTCACAGCTCGGTTGTCTCCCAAAACAATGTCCAGTTCATGAGTCTACTGTCTAAGCTCTATAAACTGATCACGAACACCTGACATGTGGCGAGAAGCACCACTGTCAATATACAAGAGTGTGGGAGATACTGAGCTACTTGAGCTACTTGACTGCTCTGCCATAAAGGCAAAGTCATGATCAAATCTCGAAGAGAAATCATCCACCTCAGCTGAAGCTGCCATGTTCTGTGTCTTCTTCTTCTTCCTCTCAGGACGCGTCAGTGCATAGTGTCCCATCTTTTGGAAGCACCAACATTTTACTTTGCTAAGGTCTTTCTCCCCCTTTTTCTTTGGTTTTCCTTGTTGCTTACTTGGACCCCTGGGTCCTTGAGTCTTAGGCTTCCCCTTCCTCCATTTGGCTGAAAGAGCCACATTCTCCTCCTCCTTAACACTAGATGAGCTGCCTTGCAGATAGCCTCTCCGGGTCTCTTCCTGAATGAAATCGTCCCAAAACCTTTCCCAAGAAGACAATTTCTCACGCCCCACAATCGCCTGAACAAACATAGCCCATGGTTTTGACACACCATTCAAGGCTGTCCGAACAAGCTCGACTTCTCCCACTGCCTCCTCTACTGCTGACAACTCGTCCCTTACTTGTGTGATTTGAGTAAGGTATGAAGTAACTCCTTCACTCTTGGCAATCCGGATATCCACTTTCCATCTTTTCCCTCGACACCATCTTCCTGTTCTCATTTGTGCTTTGATACATGCGAGTCAAAGCCTCCCACATCTGATATGCATGCCTTTTACTGCTGACATGTGAAACTACATGGTCTTTTATGGCATCAAGAATGTTCCTTTTCGCCTTAACATCCTTTTTATTGAAGGCTGCTAATGCTGTTGCATCTGTGGGTACTACAACAAGCTTTGTGGAAGTACTTTCAACAATGTCCCAAAGTTCATTTTCTTGGAAAAGTAAAAATGATTCTTGCCTTCCATGGACAGAAATTTCCTGCCCCTTCTAGCCTATCCTCCCACCTCAAACCTGTAGCCATATTGTTGAAGAAAACAAGCCCAAACCTCCACTCAACAAATCTGCTCACAAAATTATACTGCTGATATAAAATTTCTGAATGTTAATAACTCACTTTCCAGCTGTTTTAAGGCTGTTCCAGTCACCAACGCTCTGATACCATGAAGAAATTTGATGTCCTCAATCAGGTTTCAATTACTCCTTATCGCTCCCATCGTTTAATGCCCAACCCATGATCAGAAAATTCATCATATAACATTTATTAAATTCTGGAAATGAAATTGCTGAATTTGAAACACAAGAGACAACTTCTTTGACTGGAAATTAAATGCAGAAATAACTCAGCAATAAATAACCACAGTACACAGGAAATTTTGGTCCAAAAATGACCCAGGAAAAACCTCCAGGGTGGGGGAAAACTGTTTTTCTGAGACGGCAGCTTTTATTAATTTGCAAGCATCTGGAAATTACATTTGCAGCAGAAAATTAAATACACAGCAGAGACCACTTCTCTCTCTTTTCCCAAGACAAATCTTCCTTGGAAAACATGCCAACAACCACCTCGAAAATCGAGCCTAACAGACTCAGAAATTCTGTATGCTGTACGGACAGCAATCACATCAGCAACTGTATGGACCTCGATTTCTGTGCAGGCTGTACGGATCCATACGGCCATACAAATTCAATTAATGCTATATGGCTGCCTCAATTTCTGTGCAGAGTCGAACTTGATTTCTGTGCATAAATCCATACGATACAGACTGGTTATGGCTGTCATTAATTGCTGCTATTTGCCTCAATTTCCGTGCCTACATTGGCATGGAAATTCGAGCCACTTTTTTTTTTTTGGTTTCCTGGAAATTATCTTCTTCCTGCTCTTCTTCAATCAGCTCTCTCTCTTTAACGAATGTGCTTGTGTGTTCTTTCAATGGACTCATGAGAGACATTTAATGGTCTCTTTTCCCTCTTGACCTTCCATATTCCCCAAGTGACTTTTGGGTGTCCACATGATCCAAAGGCTCATAATGAATTAGATCAACGGTATGAGAGACATTTAATGGTCTCTTTTCCCTCTTGACCTTCCATATTCCCCAAGTGACTTTTGGGTGTCCACATGATCCAAAGGCTCATAATGAATTAGATCAACGGTGGAAAATAAAGAGCACATGAAAATCACTTTTTAATATTTTATTCACCCAACTTAAATAAAAGACCCACTTAGCTTTTATTTCCCAAGTTACTTTCACTTTATGAAATAAAAGGGGTTTACATTAAAGTGGTCAGATTTCCCTAGGCAAAGAGACCAAGCCTAAGGAACCCCACTTGCCTGGTATAAAAATTAACATCCAACACTAAATCTGCATATTTTGACTTGGTTTTTGACTAGGCTTGACCAAAAATGATGGCAATCTAAATTCTTAAAGAAAATGTTTCCAAGCTCATGAGACTTCATATGGAGAAAGTAGAATTTCATTTTCCATTCAAAATTCAGCAGACTTGATAGTTTCCAGGATTTCAGACTTGGCAGGATTGCAGCATTTTCATTGTGTTCTATCATGTATGAGGGTATGGGATTGACATTTAATCAAGAGCAGCAAGCCCTTTATGTACTGCAATGTTGGTGGTGTTGATTGTTGAACTCCTCTGTCACGGCCTTAGCAAAAATGTATCCTTCACTGAAGTCAAAATCATTGATTAGGGATGCTAAGATTTTTCTACCATATTTTAAGGCTTGGATTAGGCAGTTTCATGAAAATTGGATTGTGTTGACTGGTCTTCCTGGAGGATCAAGGTAGAGGCAAAGGCTAGACAAGAGGCAAAGGGTGATACCAGTGATGAGGATCCAATATAAGTGATGGTGGAACATTTATAGTCATTATGTTTGTCACTCAAATGGTCTTTCTCATATATTCATAATGCCTTCTTTCAAAGTTCCAATATAATGTGCTATTTATAAAATATCACATCATATATATATATATATATATTGTCCCATTTCCAAATTTTTGAGGGGTCATGTTTCCAGTGTGTTTCCATTTCAGAAACTCATACCCGTTTCCTGTAGTGTGCAACTTAGGTACTGTTTATCTCAGTACATTATGCGTGGATGCCTTTTGTTCAGGAGTCTCTTTAGAGAATTATTGGTTATTAATTTCAATTTATCCTTTCGTTATTACTTATTAGTATTATATGTTTGACTTATCTGAGTCGAGAAGAAAGCTGGGGTAAGTAAAGAAAATTTGCTTTTGTTCTGAAACTGTTGAATTAATTCTCCGATTAGGAAATAGACAATATACTCTTGCACTTGATTATGAATTCATATTTTGAAGCAAATAAACATACCATAAACCACTTTAATTTCAATCAAAATACTGACATACGAATTACTATGGCATAATTATCTGACCAGATTCTAGGTATAGGCTGTCCACTTAAATCTCCTACTTTGAAAGCTTCTCTTTTTCCCACATGTTTGAAAGTACTCATTAAAGCAGATAAACACTTCCTTTGGCTCCCATATTGGTAGAAGGCTGTCTCATAGTATAACGGTTCAACATACATTCACGTTTTCAAATTCTTTATTTTTTTGTTTCTCCAACACATTAATGATTCTACAATATGATAATTTAAGCTTGGTAATATGTGTTCCTGATTACCAATGGAGTTTCTGCTTCTGAGTGGTATTAAAGGTGTTCTATTTTTATACCATTTTTTTAACTATGGAATACATATCCCCAGAAAACCCTTCAGGTACTTCCCCTCATTTTGAGGATGGTACCCAGGGTAAACAGGATTTGTCAGAAGCTCGAGGCTTTGCAACATAGGGTTCAAGGCCATTACAACATTATACTGGTTAAGAGCTCAACATGTCACTAGCGGGAATTGAACCTCAGTGGGGAGGATAACAATCATTCCTCCCAACCTACCATGTACTTAGTTGTTACATGTTTTATAGTTGTTACATATTTAATATGTAATACAGTTTCTATGCTTTTATATGCATGGGAAATTTATTGGATGGTAGCCATAATAAGTTATAGTGAAATCATTGTGGGTGGAAATTACCATCCAGTGTATTGGGATTGAAATATTAGCCACATAGATTTGCTGATATTTTGTAAAATTTTACTGTTCTGTTTTAATGTTTTCTTTTAATGTTTCTAGGCATGTCTATGCCATTTTGCTGTTAATGGTGTGTGAATTGACTCAAATAATCTTATCTAGTCAGTGTATAATGCTAAGATTATGTTTTGTTTCTCAGAATTAAGTGAAGTTATTATTTTTGTTTCCCTTCTCACAGGGTGTTCTTGCGCTGTGTGGAATGAATGATGAACAAGCCAAGCCTGTTTTGCTTTGTTCTTGCAATGATAACACTGTGCGCCTTTATGACCTGCCATCGTAAGTATAGCATGTACTCGAGTTCATGGTATTGCTTTGAGCATTTTCTGCATAGTTCTGCAGTTTTCTTCTGTAGCTTAATCATTCATAGATGCAAATTCCTACTTGCCTGCAACAGTGAAAAGCTAAGTATTTCTTAACGGGTACTCCAAAAATGTTTACACGAGGAAATTGGGAAAAGAGGATTAAAAATGGAAAGTCCGGAAAAGAGTTAAGATTATAAGCAAAAGCAGAGATACGATATATAAGAGAAGATAGGTTTATTAATGTCCAACAAATGACTATAAAAAGGTCAATGGGACTTCTGTATGTCTGTGTCAAGCAAATAAGTCAGCCATTTACGTGATTATACCTAAATTGGAGGTGTTAGAATAGTAACATTGGGGCTTGAGTTAATTTTTGTGTGTTAATGATTCAATGCCCATCAAACTAGTACACCTTTGTAGATTTTCTGAAGGCACCACTAAGTACTCTTTGCAACATACTAAAGATTGAACTGAATAAATACTGGAGATTTTACTTCAGTTGTGCCCTAATAATTATGCTTCATTGAGTTGAATGGGTTTTTAGATATTCTGTTATATCTGTTATGAACGTTTTTCAAATTTGCAATTTATGATGAATAGATTATTGCCATACAAGTAAATTTCTTTCTGTGGTTAATTGTATCTATTTATGAAAATGTTCCTTCTTTTGAGGAAATTTCATCAAGTTGTTTACATTTGATAGTTAAGAAAAGGATTTATATTCAGAAGACAACTCCCAAATCTTAACAAATGTACACTATATAGAACTCAAAAATCTTTGAGATTGCTGATCTCGCTTCCTGCACAACCAATCTGTTGGAATTTCACATCATCCATGGTTAAGCCTTATTCCCCTATAAACCTATCCGATTTTAATTTATGTAGTGTTGAATGAAGACAACTATAAGAATTTTGATTTGAATGTCAAAAACATCCAGCACTACTAGAACATGATGATGGGGGCAGTCTATGGTGCCTGCCATCATCAATTTTCTTGAAGGTTCCTTATCACTTTGTAGACCAGTCTGTTGTGGCCAAGTTTTTCCTCTCTATTGACAGTCCTCATCTCAGGCACTTTCTTGTATTGCCAGGTCCCATAGCTCCTTATATCATCAGTCATATGCTGATGAAAAGCTTGAAATTATCTTCAATTGTACACAAATTGCCTTCCAACACCTCCATTTAGTGTTAAAATATCTCAAACAAACACTTAGTCACAAATCAGATTTCAACCTTTAATAAAGACTTCAGTAAACTACTGTACTTTATGAGCAGAAACACAGAATGACTAAGATTTGGAAAATATAATAGCAGAAATATAAATGAACAGCAGCCACATTCACCACATTTGACACAGAAAATTTAGGCAAAGCCTTTGGAGAAACCACAAGGGGAAAACCATTCCAAGGGAGTATTGTTCTTTATTGAGCTTCACAGGAGAAATATTCTGAGATTACATCAGTCGTTTACAGCGAGAATAAAACAACACATATCTCACAGACCCAGCACTAAAATTTTCCTTGAAATCTGTGTCAAGCTGTCTTGAAAACTGTGCCACTGCTGTACGGACTGTACTGTCCAGTTCAGTCAGCAAAACAGCTACAGAACCTCGATAAATGTGCCCAGATTTGCATCTGTACGGCCCTCTTCTTAATGGACTTGTTTCCTGCTGTAAATGCCCACAAACTGCCTCGAAATCCATGCTGTAGCAGCCTTGATTTCTGTGCATCAAAAAACAGCAGTACGTCCCTTTAAATTCGTACTGTACTGTAGAATTTTGAGGAACTATGAGGGCTGCCCTACAGGCCCGTCTCATGACTTCTTGTTGGGCTCTAGTTTTGGCTATGCAAATCTGTCCTTTGCTGATTTTTAGAACAGCAAACAGGTCTGTTTACTTCTGCCAAGAATTCTGCCCTCAAGTGATGGATATATGCTCTTTTAAGGGGCCCTTGCAAGTAGTTTTAGTAACCAAGTATTAGCACATGCAAACCTCAAAACATATAGCACTCCTCTAGGATCTTTACCAGCTCCTACTGCTGATTTAAACACTAAGCATACACAAAAAATGAACACAGGTGTTTTTGGTCAACATGACCCTGGATAAAACCCCCCCGAGGAAAACCGGTTTAGAATGAAAGTGTATATAAGTGATGTCTAAAGCATGAGATACAACAAGTAAGCAAATACAATGGAACCTGTACAAGTAGCAAGCTCCGCTCAAGCCTTGCTAAAAGTTCCAAAAAGAAATGCTACGAAGCAAGTGCGCCCTCTCCCTTTGTTGCCTATCCCACTGAACTGAAGCGCCCTTGATCCTCCCTTGACCGATGAAGAAGCCCTTGCATACAAACAAGTTGTTGTATGCTACCTCCACACTGAATCTGTCAGATCTGCAATAGCGCAAGTAATGCTAGTGCCTGCTAAGCCTGCGCCCTCCTCCAAGAGTGCACCTTCCTCAAAGAAAAAACATTCACCACTAAAAAATGAGGGTCAAAGCCTCCATGAGCCCTCCATGAAAGTAGGCTCCCAAGCTTCCCTCATTCAATGCCTCCATTCTCTTTTCAATGCTCTCTCTCAAACTCTCCAAGTGAACAAATGAGTGAATTGAGCCTTCATGAGCCTATGTGCCCCTCTTGAACCATCCATAAGGAAACCTAAAGATGGATGGCCTAGATCACTCCATGCCACATCTAATCAATGGGTGAGATCATTCCAAAATAATTTCACTTAGAAACCCACTTTGGGTTAAGTTTCCTAAGTTCACTTTATGTCCCTCAATTCACCCACTTAGTGAATCAATTGTCACTTTTGCCTTAAGTGACAAATTTCACCTTTTTGACTTAAGTGAAGTCAATGTGGAATTAGACATAAAGCATAAGGTACATAGTCACAAATATTTTCCTCTTGTGGTTAAAGACTCACAACCACAAGGAACCACTTCCCAAGGTACACCAAAACTCAACACTCCCTCTTACCGAGGAAAGTGTTTCTCACCAAGCCTATTTTTTCTCTGAAGTAGACATGCTTGCCCCTTGGCAAGGCCATGGTGAGAATGTTTGCAACCTGCTCGTCAGTCGGAATATATTGAAGCTGTACTGCCCCTCGCTGAACCCAATCTCTGATGAAGTGGTATCTGATCTCAATATGCCTTGACCTATCATGGAACACTTGATTCTTAGAGAGTTTGATACAATTTTGATTATCGCAGTGAATGACAGTCGGAGGCAACACCTGACCAAATAATCCAACTAGCATCTTACGAAGCCAAATGGCCTCGCAATTGGCTTGACTGGCCGCCATATACTCTGCCTTGGCTGAACTCAATGAAAATGACTTCTATTTCCACCTGAACCAAGAAACAAGTCCTGACCCCAACCCAAAACAACACCTTGAGGTGCTCTTCCTGTCAATGGCACATCATGCCCAGTCTGAGTTTGTATAGCCAACCAAGCTCACTCCATCCCCTCTGACATAGTCCAGGCCATAATTCACTGAACCTGCAATGTACCTCAAAACATGTTTTTCCGGTTCAGTGAATAAGTATAAGTAGACAGGTTAGATTGCTTAGATGTTTGAATTAGTTTTCGATAGTTGCTTCCAGGGTTGAAGACTTATATTCAGATAGCTATTTCGATAGAGAGGTAGGCTCATAAGCCCAATAAACTATTAGTCAGTAGGGAGGACCAGCCTGCAACTCTTCCAACTTCCAATCCAGTGAACACTGCTCAACTCCACCATGTACTGGCTGAGAGTGTTCATGACAAAACAAATATCTGGTCGAGTGTTGACCATATACATCAATGATCTGATCAGCTGCCTGTATCCTGTAGCATTTACCAACTGGGAATTTGAAGTGCTAAGCTTCGTCCAGTTGGTCACCATGGGTGTCAACATAGGCCTATAGTCCTCCATCTGAAATCTGCTCAAGATGTCTGCAACATAATTCCCTTGTCCCAGGAAGATGTGACCCTCCTCCTGCCAAACCTCCATGCCCAAGAAATAGTGCATCAACTCGATGTCAGTCATCTCAAACTCTCATGCAAGGTTAAACTTGCACTCAACTATGAGATGCTCCACTCCCATGATGAACAAGTCATCCAATACAGAATGAGAATAAGCGTGTCCTCACCTCTAATGATGTAATAGAGGTTAGGATCAACATCGCTCTTCTCAAACCCCATTTGAAGCAAATATGAGTCTATGCACGAATACCAAGCTCTAGGAGCTTGCTTCAGACCATACATTGCCTTTCTCATAACGCACATGTGAGACTCTCTCTCACACACCTCAAACCCCTGTGGCTGCTCAATGTACACCTCCTCCTCAATAAAGCCATTGAGAAATGTGGTCATTATATCCATTTGATTTATCCTCCAACCCATCTTTGTCGCTATGGAAATAATACTCCGATTGGAAGTGTATCTCGCAACTGGTGCGAATGTCTCATCATAATCAACTCCCTCTACCTGAGAGAATCCATGCGCCACAAACCGAGCCTTGTGTTTCTCTATGCTGCCATCTGCAACATACTTGGTCTTATACAAGCATCTAGAAGTCACAACTGACTTCCCCACTGGCCTCGGCACCACCTCCCATACATCATTACGCATAATGGAATCATACTCCTCCAACATGGCCTCTTGCCAAACCTGCTGGTCAAATGCCTGCACAAATGTCGTGGGTTCTGCATTTGTGATGCTCGTCACCATCGCGAAGTAGCACCCAAGCCTCTTTGGTGCTCTGCTCTCTCTGAACAATCTCTTGGGCTCTCCTGCATTCTCCTTGGCTTTAGGGTCTCCTGAAACCAACTCGGTTTACTCTTCCTTGGAGTAACCAAAGGAGAAGTAATATCTTCGCGCCAAGAGTCTCCGCGTCAGATCTAATCCCAACACTCTGATATCATGAAGCCTTTGCACCCTCTGCAACTGTGAACCTGAAACTGTGCAAGGTGACCCTGTCACCCCTGAAACTGGTGCACTCGACACCTGAGGCTGTGCTCCCTCTGAAACATCAATCTGAGTCTCTGTAACCTCCTCAATACCGTCTCTCGACTCAAGAGACCTCCTGAAAAATCTACCCCCCTCAAATCTAACATCTCTACTCAACACGACTCTTCACTGTGATGGAATGTAGATCCGGTAGGCCTTCGAGACCTCTGAGTAACCAACTATAATCCCTTGCTGGGTTGTGGGGTCTAGCTTTGTCCTCTTCTCTGAGGGGACATGAGAGTATGTCAAGCATCCAAAAATACGAATGTGCTCAACATCGAGCCTCCTACCAGTGAAGGCCTCCTCAGGAGTCTTCTTCCCCAAAACCCTGTGGGGTCTCCTGTTCTACAGATTAACTGCACTAGCACTTGCCCCAACCCAAAGGTATAAAGGCAAAGTCTGATCATGCAACATAGATCTCACTGCACCTGTAATGGCCCTGTTCTTCCTCTCGACAACCCTGTTCTGTTGGGGGTTGTAAGGCACAATCATTTGTCTTCTGATCCCTACACGGGTACAAAAGTATACAAACTCTGTGGAGGCATACTCACTTCCATTGTCTGACCGCAAGACCTTGATCTTCTTTCCTGTCTGGTTCTCCACAAGAGCTTTGAACTCTTGGAACCTCTTGAAGACCTCACTCTTGGCCTTCAGGAAATAGATCCAGGTCTTCCTTGAGTGGTCATCTATGAATGCGAGATAATACTCACAACCACTCAATGACATACGAGACATAGGCCTGCACATGTGTACTAAATCTAGTATCCCAGTTGACATGCTGCCACTGCTGGGGAAAACAACCTTGGTAAACTTACCAAGCGCACACCCTCTGCACACATCCTGATGCTCTAAGCTGAACTGTAGCACTCCTGTCACAACCTCTCTCAACCCTCCAAGAGCCCCAGATGAAGGTGAGACATCCTTTGATGCCATAACTCACATAACTGACTGCTGCTGTCGCTCCTCACTGCCAAAGCATGCAGGGGCTGAAAAACAATTTGTATAGTTTACCATCCCTCACTCCAATCCCCTGCTTTGAGGTGAGACGAGACCCCTCAGGGTATATGAGGATCTTTGTCCCTCTGAAGGACACATCAACACCCTTATACCGGAGGGTGGAAACTGATATCAGATTCTTCTTCAACCCAGGGATGTACAATACATCGCTGAACGAATAGGGTGGCATACTCTCCCTCTGAAAAGTAACTGTGCCACGCCCAACAACTTTGACGATGGTGTCATCACCAAGAGAAATCTCCATCTTGACCTCTGGATCTCTGAGGTCAGTGAAGTGCTCTCTAACACCATTCATGTGGCTCGAAGCCCCGCTGTCTATATACCAAATGCCAGGTGTCGTCTCAATTGAAATGCAACAAATAAGGAAGGCACACTCCCTCTCAAACTGTGCCCAAAACTTTGCCTGATTTGCAGTAGTTGCTGTACCACCCGACCTCTACTTCCTGTTGGGACACTGTCCAACATAGTGCGCCATCTTCTTACAAGCAAAGCACTACACTTTGCTCATATCTCTCTTCTTCTCATTGCCACTCTCCTGTGGCTTGGCCCCCATCTTGGGACCCTGTCTAGCACCCTTGTCGACTTTCCTCTTGCCCTTTGTCCAAAGAGCAAGATCCTCATCACCCTCAGATATACGCTGCTGTCCTGAAGACCCAGAGTTGCATCTCAGCTCCTCCTGAATGAAGTCATCCCAGAGTCTCCCCCAACCGGGCATGAGCTCTCGGGCCACAATGCCTCGCACAAATGAACTCCGAGGTTTGGAGAAGTTGTTTAAGGCTATCCTCACCAAAAAGTCTAGATCCACAATCTATGCAACTGTTGCCAACTCATCTCGAATTTGTGTAAATCTGCCAAGGTATGATGTCACCGACTCTGACTTGAGCATCTGAATGCCCCTGAGCTTCTCCTATAAAACCATCTTCTGGTTCTGATTGGGACTCTGGTAGAGCTTGCACAATGAGGTCGACATCTCAAAGGCATAGTCCTTCCTAGTGAAATGGGGTATGACATGGTCTATCACCGCATCACAAATAGTCCTCTTTGCCTTGGTGTTCCTCTTCCTGAAGTCTGCTACCAACAAGGGAGCAGTGACAGGAGGAATCACCACAGGAGCTTGAACTATATCCCATAGTTCAAGATCCTCCAAGACAAATATGATCCTGGTCTTCCAAGGGGACCAATTGCTAGCTCTGGCTAGCCTATCGTCTGCCCTCATCTGAGAGATCGACATGGCTGTCCATTGAAACTCAAACTCATGCTACACACTGCAAAAGAGTACAGCCTCACTCTTGTCAACATAGGTGTGAAACAAGGCTGTCCAAACTGTCCAAAACAGTCCCACAAAACTGCCCACTGTATGCTCTACAAATCAGTCAAACTTGGCCACCAAGGCTTTGATACAATGTAGAATTTTAAGGAACTATGAGGGCTGCCCAACAGGCCTGTCTTATGACCTCTTGTTGGGCTCTAGGTTTGGTTATGCAAATCTGTCCTTTGCTGCGTTTTAGGACAGCAAACATGTCTGTTTACTTCTGCCAAGAATTCTGCCCTCCACTGATCGATATATGCTCTTTTAAGGTGCCCTTGCAATTAGTTTTAGTAACCAAGTGTTAGCACATGCAAACCTCAAAACATATAGCACTCTAGGATCTTTACAAGCTCCTACTGCTGATTTAAACACTAAGCATACATGAAAATGAACACAAGTATTTTTGGTCAACATGACCTAGATAAAAACCCCCGGAGGAAAACAGGTTTAGAAGGAAAGTGTATATAAGTGATGTCTAAAGCATGAGATACAACAAGTAAGCAAATACAATGGAACCTGTGCAAGTTGCAAGCTCCTCTCAAGCCTTGCTAAAGGTTCCAAGAAGAAATGCAAGCAAGCACGCTCTCTCCCTTTGTTGCCTATCCCACCGAACTGAAGTGCCTCTGATCCTCCCTTGACCTATGAAGAAGCCCTTGCATACAAACAAGCTGTTGTATGCTACCTCCACACTGAATCTATCAGATCTGCAATAGCTCAAGTAATGCTAGTGCCTGCTAATCCTGCGTCCTCCTGAAAGCGAAAACACTCACCACAAATAAATCAGGGTCAAAGCCTGCATGAGCCCTCCATGAAAGTAGGTGCCCAAGCTTCCCTCATCCAATGCCTCCATTCTCTTTTCAATGCTCTCTCTCAAAATTTCCAAGTGAACAAATGAGTGAATTGAGCCTCCATGAGCCTATGCGCCCCTCTCGAACCATCTGTAAGGAAAACCTAAAGATGGATGGCCTAGATCACTCAAGCCACATCTAATCAGTGGGTGAGATCATCCCAAAAGAATCTCACTTAGAAACCAACTTTGTTTCCTAAGTTCACTTTATGTCCCTCAATTCACCCACTTAGTGAATTAATTGTCACTTTTGTCCTAAGTGACAAATTCCACCTTTTTGACTTAAGTGAAATCAATGTGGAATTAGACATAAAGTACAAGGTACATAGTCACAAATATTTCCCTCTTGTGGTTAGAGACTCACAACCACAAGGGGACCATTTCCCAAGGTACACCAAAACTCAACATTTACGGCCTCTCTTTTCTGCTGTACAGACCAGCATTTAATGCTGTATTGGTCTTGGGATGTGTGCCCTCTCTCCCTCTCTGAAAGTGCACCCCTTCTTTTGCTTTCCTTCTCCTTCTTCAGCTCAATCCCCCTCTCTTGGAAATTGTGACCCTTCAACTTCCACTCAAGCTCTCCTTGGGAAATGTGCACCCCACTTCTCTCTCAAGCTCCTTTTATGTATCTTTAATGTGTAACTGCCCTAACCCTTGGTCTTCCAAAGAGATGAACGGTCAAGATTAGATTTCGCCCTCTTGAGATCAACAGTGAAGAGTTAATCGTCCGTTGAGTTTACTTAAATCACTTAAGTGACCCAAAAATCTTAAAGTCACTTTTACCCATTAATTAATAAAAGACTCAACTTGACTTTATAAAGTCACTTTATAAAGAAATATGCTCGGTCTCTTCTACATGCTGAGTGCCGGCAATGCAGAAGTACCTCCGAGCTACCAAAATCTAACATTTAGATTTGAGACTCGAGAGATGATTACTCTCATGCCCTGCCTTCTCCCAGTGTAGCTAACATCCCTGTCCGAAAATTATACAGTTGTGTATGTATAGTGAGTCTGAACATGATGAGGTGGGCAGTCTATGGTGCCTGCAGTCATCAATTTTCTTGAAGGTTTCTTATAACGTTGTAGAGCATCCTGTTGTGACCAAGTTTTTCCTCCCTATTGAAAGTCCTTGTCTCAGGCATTTTCTTGTATTGCCAGGTCCCATAGCTCCCTGTATCACCAGTCATATGCTGATGAAAAGCTTGAAATTATCTTCAATTGTACACAACTTGCCTTCCAGCACCTCCATTTAGACTTGAGAGATTCTCCCTTGTACCACTCTTTCCCTGTCTGTCATTTCCATCTTTACTCTCATGCTTCTCCTAGTGTAGCTAACATTCTAGCCTGAAAATTATACAGTTGCGTATGTATAGTGAGTCTGAACCTGGCCATAATATCTTGTATTTCTAGATTCATCTCAGTAGCTAGAGTTGAAATGTTCTTTCTTGCATGTGGTGTGACTGCGTCAGGACTCAGAATACATTCTTTCTTGGACATCTTGTTCCTACTTGTGGAACCTTCCATTCTGGATGGCACGCCCTTAGACTTTCCAAGGCTTCATGGAAATGGTTTAACTCCATTTCTTTCTGCTCTTCTTCTAAAAAGTCAGCTTTAGCCTTCCTTTCCCTTTTTAACCTATTTCTCTTAGCTGTGTCAGCTCTTTCAACTAGCTAACACTTAGCAGAACTGTTCCCACCCAATTCCCTGCACATACGTAAAGAAGCACCCAAAGAACAATTTCCTACAACAAATAACAAAATTATTTACATTAATTTAATTTAAATATAATGTCCACTAGTCACCAAAGTTGGCTGCTGACTGCAAATTGTACAAAGATGAGTACCACCAGGAGAGCGAATGCATCTCTGAGAGGATTGCAACAGAAACAAAAGAGTACAGAGGGAGCCTATATATATGCAATCGAGCAGTAGGAAGACCTGAAGCACAAAATGGGTGAGGACCTAAAGGGTACCAAGGACGAAGCCCTAGACTGAAACTGTTGTCCACTGGTAGCTCTTGTAATGTTGAAGGCTGAGAATAAGTTGGTATTGAGAAACACTTAGCTGAAGCCTGAGAAAAAAGTCTCTAGCAAAAGGTGCTCTCCACCAGGAAAGCGAAGCTGAGAATAGAGGTTTTTAACCATACTGATCTAGAAAATCATTTCAATGCACTTTTCTCTATTTCTCGAAGTTACACCTTATCCAATTCATTCAAGTATCCAAAATTCCAAATCTACTCTTGATCTCTCTCCATCCTTTTGGATACTCCACCCTGTGAGTTAAGGCCTTAGGGAATTTATTCTGGATTTGTCGGCAAAAGAACTTGTGAATTGATTGTACTGACTGTCCTTATCGCTGGCATTTTGCACTGCTGTTATTCACCAAAAAGTGTCTCTTTATGTAAGCTACGTGCATTATGATTTTTTCCTGTGTTGGTAACTTTAGCAATTGTTTAATTCACAAATGTACAATGAAAAGGCAACAACTCACATAATAAGCGAGTATAAAATGAAGAAAAAAGCATGAATATTATTAGACAAGTATAATGACCCTAGGTCCAAGTAGATAGTCTGTTATAGAAGCAATTTTCCGACTAACGCAACTAAGTAGACTAGGGAATGTTGACTAGATGATATAATGCTTGACTTGAAGAATAAATTGACTCAAATAATGTTGTCAACTCAATGAATGGGGTACTTGGTCCACCTACTTGATCAACTTGACTATCTAGTCAACCTTATAGTTGACATTGGATATAAGCTGCATCTTGATATCTTCTCTGGCCTAAAATTCCTAGTGTTTTTAATTTTGATTACATATATGCACATTGAGAGGTATTAAATGTTTTTATAAACTATAAATACATAAATCATTAAACTAAGTTTGAATACAAATAGATAACATTTCTTAATATATCTGAAGTAGGAGCCTTTGGTGTAGGAAATCTTGCCCTTGGAATTTGTTAAATGGCGGTGGATTGGTTTCTTCTTTACGATTATGTTGATCATGTAGTTGTATAAATGGTTCCTGTAGCTCTTAGGCGAATATGACTGTTTTTGTTGGTGTGAGGATTCAACTAGATTTGATGAAGTTCCTGCTTCCAGTGTTAATTAATGATTGATTTTCCAGTTACTTTAGAGATTTTTCAGTAACTTGTTGTGCTCAACTTGGTTTCTAGCTCATTGAAATTAAGCGTTTAATCTATATGGGCTTAAAAGTTTTGGCACTCTAGGAAACTGATCTAAATTTATCTGATATCATTGGCATATTCAGATTGGCACTGTATATTGAATTAACTGCCATTTATGAAGAGATTACCTGGCCATCTTCCAGTATGTTTTTGCTTAATGGAGGTCAACATATATTATTATTGATATTACATGTTGGCTTTGCTTCTTGACTGTTTTAATTTATCTACTGATATTTGGACTCAATTCAATAAATTTCAGACTTTTTGAATTCAACAAAATCTTGTCCTTTTTACTTTATTCAACAACTCAATTTTGGTCAGATTTGTCTCCATGTCCAACTTTTTTATCTTTTTCACAATTAACTTGACTCTTATTTGTTTATGCTGGGGATGAACGACAACAAAGGAAGATCATCTAGTAGAACACATTTGACTAAAGTCCCTTTGTATAGGTATGTTTGAGTCTCTAGAGATTATGCCAATGATTGTAGTGCAATCAACGTTGATCTTGTCTCAATAGTAGCAATGATTGGGTTCACTATATCAACAATTTGGGTTAGAGGGTGCGAACTTTTATTGCTTAGCTTCTTGACCAGCAAATGTTCTGTTAAATTTCTTTAAAAATCAGAACCTAGTTGCATATTTAAATAAATAAAAAGCAGAACTGAACTTCTTAATACAAAAATCTGAAATTTCTTTAAAAATCAGAACCTAGTTGCATATTTAAATAAATAAAAAGCAGAACTGAACTTCTTAATACAAAAATCTGAACATGCTGATTTTCTTAACACTCTAAATGTAAGGGAAATAAACACATAAAGACACAAGCATTCACACACAGAAAAAACCATTTTTGGTCAAATGACCCCAGAAAAACCCAACTGGGAAAACCGGTCTTCTGCTTGGTGCTTTCTTATTATTTCAGGAAAGGGCAATCTCAGAAATTTTACGTCTGCTGTTCAGAAAACTTATCTGTGGCAAAATCTCTGCCTTCAGCAAATTCACAGCTCTCACTACTCACCGTGCTCATGGTCTGGCTGCTGGTGCGCCGTAAGGGCTGTACGGCCCAGACCGCGCGAGCTAGCTGCTGGAAGCGCCGTACGGGATGTACGACCTGCTGGTATGGCCCAGATTGGGCTGGTTACTTGCTGGGCACTGGAGGTAAGCTGGTTGAGCAAAAATGGAGGCCGTATGGCTCCTTCTCCTCTTGCTGAAGCTTGCTCTGTTGCTGAACTTGCTCTCACTGCTGTAGCTGCTCTTTCACCAAGTCGACTTGTGCACAATGAGGCCCCAAAACCCTATTTCTTCCTTGGCAATTCGATTTGGGCCCACCAGTCATCTCAATGGCTGAGATTAGATCTGAATGGAGGGCTTAGATCAAATGCCTTAAGACTATAGGCAAAATTAATTTTTCCAAGTCATGTAAGTGTAGAATACAAAAATTAAATTGGGCCCCTTCTTTGTGGGCCCCCCTGCCAGATTTGGTGCACCTCCAAATTCAGCGAACTCTTCCTTCTCTAACTCCAATTCTAACACTCCCTCTTAGAGAGGAAGGTGTTCTGCAGTACACCAAGTTTATCTTTGAAGTAGTCAAAGCTTGACCTTGGCAATGCCTTGGTCAAAATATTTGCTGTCTGCTCTCCTGTTGGTAAGTACTGGAGTTTTATCTTTTCCCGCTGAACACAATCTCTGATGTGATGGTACCTGAACTCGATGTGTTTGGAGGGGTCATGAAACACTGGATTTTCAGAGAGCTTAATGCAGCTCTGATTGTCACAGTGTATCATTGTGGGCTCCAATCCCTGACCAAAAAGTCCCACAAGTAGCATCCTCAACCAAATAGCCTGTAGCCAAGCTGGCAGCCTCGGCTCAGTGCAACGGATCTCTGCTTCCTGCTGAACCAGGAAACAACTGCTGACCCAATACTGAAAGCACACCCTGAGGTGCTTTTGCGATCAATGGAACCCCCTGCCCAATCAACATCAATGAAGCCCTGAAGCCTCACGCCATCAACCTTTCTGAACCATAAACCATAATCTGCTGTGCCCCAGAGATATCGTAATACATGCTTAGCAGCAACCCAATATAGCCTGGTGGGCTTTACCATGAACTGTCTCAACTGGTTAACTGCAAAACATATGTCGGGCCGTGTGTTAGTGAGATACATCAACGATGGTATGAGCTGCCTGTATAAAGTAGCATCGACCCTCCCAACTCTGCTAGAGTCCACCTTCTTCCAGTTGGTGACCAAAGGAGTGGCCATGGCCCTGCAATCCTGCATGTGAAATCTCCTGAGAATCTGCTCTGCATATCTGCCCTGTCCCAAGAAGGTCATTATTAAGTTAAACATAAACTCGTAAGTTACAAAGTAATGTCATTATTAAGTAGTAAATATCTACTTTATCACCCTCCCATACTGTTCATGCTAAACACAACTACTTGTCCCGACACACAATTTATTTGGACCAAGCAAGTTGTAGAACTGTACGTAGCCTGTCTTGCGGCTACAGAGTAAGGTTCACCTTAACATTCTGTTTGTCTTCTTGATGCACTGCATACTTCTTTTTGATGCAGACACACCATGAGATAAAGCTGACTGTAAAACTTGTATCCGACATGGTTGATAACAAGTCATTTACCATCTGATAAATTATAACCCACTGATTCACTAGCCAAATTGGAGTCGACGATGGCTGGAAATTTGATCCCTTCTACCATAAATGTATAGTCCTTGTCCAATAAAAATGCCTCTTCCAGACCTTGGTAGAATAACAGATTGATGATGAAAATCTGGGCTTCTAAGCCTGGCATGACCTGTAATGTGCCCAACCTTTCCACTCCATCTCTAGCTGAACTTCACCACTCATTTCGAAATTCCACCAGTGAAATTGTATTCCCTTGGGCTGGCAATATTTTGTCCTGCTTCGCTACAGAGGAAATTTTGCCTTAACCTTCCTTGAGGGCTTTCTGCCTTTCATCCTTTTCAGAAACACAATGTTCTGATGACTTTACTACGAAATATAATAAACAAAAATAAACTTGCTGCTGATGTGTACCTTCCCTCGTAGGTCTCCGCAGTGGCCATTCCTCTCACTGTTGAGGAAGATTTCCCAAGGTGGTGTAGTATCTATTAGGCATCTTCTTCTTTATTTTGAACTGAAAATCAGAACCGATATCAGTCTGCCTTGGTGCATTTCCAGTGCCATCCTGGCCGTGATCTTCATGCACCTTATGGACCGATGACTGTTCTTAAACCTGCACTTTCTTACAATGCAACTTGAGTGATTTTTCAGCCTCAAAACAATTGCTATCAGTAAATCTCTGGTAAGATTTCTGATCTGATTTAGGCCAAAAAAATGTTGTACTTCATCCACAATCACATCATCAGTGATTGTTATCTTGATAGTGGTTACATCAAGCAATTTGCAAGCCTTATGTTGATGATTATAACCAACAAATATTAACTTCTTACGTATAGCATCTAATTTGATCCTCTTTTCTTTCAGAAGTAAAATGTAAGCAACAAATTCAAAAACTTTGAGGTGACTAACTTGAGGTTTTACACCTGAGCAAGCCTCTTCCATGTTGACCTTCTGCACTTCTTTTGTAGGGCATCTATTGCGAAAATATGCTGGCAATATATACTACATCTACCTGATACTTATTTGACACTGCCGTACACTTTACATACACCAGGATGTAAAGAACTGTGTGATCTTATTTCTCCACATCTCCCGTTTGTTGGGGAGTATATGGGGCAGCAAATCTTCTCTGGAACGCCTTCTTGTTTATGAAAAATCAGCAAACTGGTTAGAGTTGAATTCACCTCCATTATCAGTGTTTAGGGCCTTAGTAATTCTGTTTTACTTGACACCTTTCTTGCCTAAGCATTATGGATGTGTTTTCAGTGACATTACAGCCATCTTTCTGCTGAACCTATCCTGCATTCTCAACTTCTATTAAATGAAATGAGCCCTGTTCTTGCACACCCATAACAATCTTCTTTTTGCTTTTCTTATTAACAGTAAAACACCTATTATTGCTGAAATTTATATGTAAGTGTGGGCTTTTCTTCATTATACTACTTATCAAAAGTAGATTTTTCTTCAAACAAGGAACATAATAGACATCTTTAATTATTACCTTTTTACCCTTTAGCTGAAGCAGGACATTTTCCTTTCCTCTAGCCTTGTATTCTTCTTCACCATTAAACTAAACAAAAATCAGATTGAGATTTATTCTCTACAAAATTAGTATAACAATCAATACTGTTAGTAAACTGTCTAGATGCTCTTGAATCAACATAGCAATCCACCTTACCACTCTTTGAATCCTTGTTTCGGGCCATGAACACCTAGAACTCTTCCTCCTTGTGTTCAGCAACATTAACATGTTCCTTTCCGGATTTATCATTAGAATAATAATTTTGGCTGTGCTTTTCATCCCACAACTGCTTCCTGTAAACTCTTATTGTTAGTGTTTGTAGCTCGGACATGTATTTCCGTAAGCATGTCTACTTGCGAAAATTGTCATTAGATGTATCCTATACCTTTCCTATAATTCACTTTATTAATTCATTAATAAAGTGAATGTCTTTTATTAAAGTGACTTAATTAATAAAGTGGCCAAGTTAAAGTCATTTAATGTTTTAATTAAAAGAGTGCTGTTGATCTCACGATCTAATCTTGACCGTTGAGATTAGGTAAATGGCTCAAGTAAAAGACACAGAGGGTAAAGGAAAAAGACACAATGAGAATTCATTTCACAAGTCACGTGAGGTGAAGGAGAAAAATCAGAATTGATTTTTCAGCTTGGCGAGAAAGAAAAACATGTAGCATGGATTTCAAGGATGCACAAAAATCAAGGTAGCATGAAAATCGAGGCAACACAGATTTCGAGGCAGCACATAAATTGAGGCAACACAAAAATCGAGACAACACAAATTTCGAGGCAACATAGATTTCGAGGCAACAAACAAATTGATGCAACATGTGAAAGTTGCAGAAATTTATTACAGTGGAAGATTGGCTGTACAGATCTGTACGGACAACCTCAGTGATCAACAACACGCAGACCAAGGCACTGTAATTTATCAGGCTTGCAGGGTGTTTGTGGTTTTATTTCTCAGTCATTTTCCCTGTGAGGGGAGCTCTTGTAGGTTCTGAAGTTATTTGAATGAAGAACTGATTTGTAAGAGCAGAAAAATTGTGTACTGTGTGACTGCTTTTCTCGTTTTCTGCTGCATGCAAGAGTTAATTATTTCAACAAAGTATTTATATCTGATCTGTTTACTTAGCTAGTTGATTTAGAGTAAATTAACATGGTATCAGAGCTCTTGCTCCGAGAGAAAAGCAAATCTATTTTTTTCAGTGCAGATTACTTCAATAGGTTAAAGGACAAAGCTCAGATCAACCATGTTAGTAACCAGTGTGAAGGTTGAGGATTGACTAGATGGGGTTTCCAACTTCTTACTTTGGAAAGAAAGAATCTCAGTGATCTTGAAGGAACAAGACTTGTGGGAAGCCGTGTCCAACCCCCCTCCAACTCCAGCGCATACTTCAGGGGGTACGCCAACAATGGTAGACCCAACAGTGCATGCAGCGTGGGATAAGAAGGATATAAAGGCACATAGGGTGATCCTTGAAGCCATGAAGGATCATCAGATCTCGCATGTTGTAGAAAAGTCCATATCTAAGGAGATGCTTGATGCCCTTGTGTCACTCTTTCAAAGTGACAATATGAGTCGGAAGATGATCCTCAAAACCAAACTCAGAGAATGCAGAATGTCCACCTCAGACAATGTAACCAGTTACCTTATGAGGATCACACAGATCCATGACCAACGTGCAACTGTGGGAGAGATAGTCTTGGATGCAGAGTTAGTAAATATTGCCTTGAATAGGTTCTCCAAGGCATGGGAACCATTCATCATGGGCATCTTTGCTAGAGAGAGTCCAGATCTGGCAAGCAGGGAGGAGGTGCAACAGATGATAACTTAGCTCTTGTCAGCAAGACAAAGAAAGGAAAAAGAAAAGTTGTCGAGAAGGTTGAATGTCAGGGAGAGGGACAACAATCTGGGCAGAGAGAGATATGAGCGATTGAATGCTATATCTGCCATAAGAATGACCATTTTGCTTTTCGTTGTCCATAGAGAAAGAAAGGCAAATGGAAGCCGAAGACAGTTGCAGTGACAACAGAGATAGTTGAGTGAACTCACATCAAAGTTTGAGAATGATTGTGCATTCGTGTCTTGCCTTTTTACCAACACTACTCCCAACGGTGCATGGTACTTGGAAAATGGCGCATCTCACCACATGACAAATGCTAGAGAGTTGTTCAACAATTTTTTAGAGGATGACTCATATCTACACATACAACTTGGCGATAATACCAAGTATGCAATGTGGGGTTAGGGGACAATGCAATTCCAACTTGAGATAGGAGGATCCTTTGATGCGTAGGAGGTACCCTATGTACCTGGCCTTGAGAAGAACCTGTTGTCCATCTCAGTCATAGAGGACAAAGGTTATGAGGTTAACTTTCGGAGAGGGCAGGTGTTCATTCGCCCAGAGGGAGCCAATCCAGAGACTGCTGTGAGGATTGGAGTCCGAGATAGGAACCTTTATAGACTTCAAGGCCAACCTGTGTAGGCATAGTTGCACACCAGTGAGAGCTTGTGCGATCTGTGGCACAGGAGGATGGGTCATCTCCATCACAGAGCTCCACCATTACTGAGGCAGATGGTCACTGGGCTTCCAGACTTCAGTTTGGATCAACAGGGGGTATGCAAAGGTTGCACACTTGGCAAGAATGTCAAGGCAACCTTTCCTAGCAGTGAGACTCGATCCAAGGGCGTCTTGGATTTGATCCATTAAGACGTTGGAGAGCCTATCTTAGTAGCTTCAGTGAAGGGCGCATCCTACTATGTGACCTTCATTGATGACTTTTCCAGGAAGACCTGGGTCTACTTCATGAAGACCAAGGACGAGGTCTTCAGTCACTTTTGAGCTTTCAAAACTCAGGTGGAGAATATGAAAGGAAGGAAGATCAAGGTGTTGAGGACAGATAACGATGGTGAGTTCACCTCTACAGAGTTCACTGATTTTTGCAAGGAGGCAGGAATCAAGAGGGAGAAGACAGTGGCCTACAACCCGCAACAGAATGGGGTTGCAGAGAGGAAGAACATGTCTATCATCAGTGCGGTTAAGGCCATGATGCACGACCGAAGTTTTCTTATTTTTTGTGGGAAGAGGGCTGTAATACAACTGTGTATTTACAGAACATGAGCCCACACCGGATACTGGAGGGTAAAACATCGGAGGAAGCATTCACAATCAATAGACCTGAGATAGGACATCTTAGGGATTTTGGTTGTCCAGTCTACATTTACATTTCCGTGGAGAAGAGGACAAAGTTGCAACCCTCAGAGGAGAGGGGCATTTTGGTGGGGTATAGTGAGGATTCAAAGGCCTACGCGCTGTTCTTGCCAGATCAACACAAGATAATGTCGAGTCGAGATATCAAGTTCGATGAGAACTTGGCTTCTAGGAAATCTCAAGATCTACTAGCAGTTGCAGAGAGGCCACATGAAGTGGGCCCAAAGGATGAGCCGAGAGCAGAGACTTCTAGTACAGGGAGCCGAACTCCAGTGGAGGTGGAGGAGTAGTCAACCCGTTCGACTTTAGTTTGGAGGCTCAGGGGGTTTGAGCAGACCTTGCGGGATGCTCGGGAGCATGCTGAGCCTCCTAGGTCGACATTCAGGTAGAGCAAACCTCGACGAAAGTTTTCGTAGTATATGGATTTGATGACCAACATCATAGACTTAGAGCCCTCTAGCTTTGAGGAAGCAGCCAACCAATAGGTATGGAGAGATGCCATGGTGGATGAGCACAACTCAATCATGAGGAATGATGTCTAGGAGATTGTGTTGAGACCAGAAGGGAAGTCAGTTGTGACTTCCAGGTGGCTTTACAAGGTAAAGCATGTAGCAGATGGCAGTGTGGAGAAGTACAAGGCCATATTTGTGGCTCGTGGGTTTTCTTAGAGAGATGGAGTAGACTACAAGGAGACTTTTGTTCCTGTAGCCAGATACTCCTCTATTCGAGCGGTTATCTCTATAGCTTTTGAGATGGGTTGGAGCATTCATTAGATGGATGTGAAGACCACATTCCTCAATGACATCATTGAGGAAGAAGTCTACATTAAGCAACCACAAGGGTTTGAGGTCCATGACATGGAGACACATGTATGCAGGCTTAAGAGAGCCATATATGGACTCAAACAGGTACCTAGGGCCTGGTACTCCAGGATCGACAATTATCTGCAGGACATGGGTTTCACCAAGAGTGAGGCAGGTCCCAACCTATACTTCTTGTTGGTCGGATCTGAGATCCTCATCTTGGTGTTGTATGTGGATGATCTCATCCTGATAGGTGTTGAGAGTTTGATTGTAGGTTGCAAGTCAGATCTAGCGTCAAAATTTGAGATGAAGGATATCAGGATGATGCATTATTATCTGGGACTTGAGGTTTGGCAGCGATCGGGTGGGATCTTCCTCGGACACGTGAAGTGCACTTTAGAGATCTCGAATAGATTTAGGAATGCAGGGTAGCAGATTGATGGCCACTCCGATGGTGACCAACTTGAATAAGATTGATTCTTTAGCTTCAGAGTTGGTAGACTCTAGATAGTAGAGGCAGTTGATTGGCTCATTGATGTATCTGGCCAACACTTGACCATATATCTGCTTTGTTGTTAGAATCTTGAGCCAGTTCATGGTGGAGACGAGAGAGGTTCACTGGAAAATATTATTTGAGATGTCTTCTTCAAACTCCATGAAATGGTTCCAAACGTTGATTGAACACTGAAAGTGCAAATTCATTCTTCTTTCATCGAGCTCTCACTATTTGTGTCATAGATGGACCTCCATGAATGAACCAACAAACTATGTTCTAGCCATGTATTTTAATCACAAAAGGGTGCCCACATTATCATCCTCTTTGCTGCCATGTTGTTGATCACATGGGCTAGTGGAAACACTTGCAATTTCTTCACCCTCCAATGGGTTCTTTTACAACATCTATCCACTTCAATTAATCAAGAGATTCGACGTCAAAATCAGAGGAATGAGCATAACTTACCAAACCCTTGTCTTCAGAGGAGAATGTAGTGGATGCTTGAATGTCTTCATCAGAATCTTCACCACCAATCTAATCACCATGATCTTCTTCATGAGGTGCTGCTACAAGTTCTTCAAATTCTTCAACAACCGAATCTGCAACATCATGTGCTAATGGCTCTTGTGATGGAGGAGTTCGATGATCTTCAATTAAAGAATGCTCTTCAAGGTGTTCATCTTCATGCTTTACATAACCAATTTGTTTTTCAAAATATCACCAAAAACGTTTAATACCTCCACTCTAACTTGTAGTTCAGTCAATATTTAATCTAAAGGATTATTATGAAATTCAAGCACTAGATCCTCTACCTCTTTTTGCTTCTTAAAGCAAGCATTTGTAACATTATTGACATAGCAAATTTTTTCATGACGAGGATCCCAAAATCTTCTAAATGCTTCAATTAGGCCCACAAATGAAGATATTTCCCCTTTACCAAGGTGTTTATTCCATTCTTTTGCAATATCTTCTGAAGTACAACACTTAATCCTCTTTCTTAGTTGTAATAGGATTCAAACAGGAAAAAAAAATTAGAAAATTCTGAGTTACATCAAGAGTTGAGGGGTTTCACCTCAGCCCTAATGTCCTCTTATTGGACCAATAATGTCCTTTTACAAAGATTATTTCAACAACAACATACAATAGCAATCCTTGCAAAACCCTAGTCATCCTTGCAAGAGAAAGGAGAAATAGAGAAATCTTACATTGGGCTTGACCCTTAACTTCTTTCCCAAGTGATCTTCAACTAAGCTTGGAGGGGAAATCCCATTCATCCAACCATGCCTTTGCAAATGAGATTTCTCTTCCTTCTATAAAACTTCTCGTCAAAGATTTTACAATATAATATGAAAGTAATTTCTAGATCCATAAGCCTTCTAGAAATAATAATAGTAAAATACATAAAGGAGTGTACAAGTCTCCTTCAAGCTAGGTTCTCATTAAGGGTGAAAAGATGCACAAAATAGGGGTTGAGTAGGTCCTTGCCACATGTCTTCTTCCCATGGAGGGTGCTCCCATAAATCTTGGTGTTTGACCTTTGTCCACAGGGATTATGTGCCACATGTCTCATTTTTGGCTTGGGCACACTATTACAAATGGTTATAAATGCAGCTAGGTTCTTATAGTGGCAGATTTGAAATGGAATGCTCCTCACAAATTTCCTTCTCCTTTATGCTACATGATGAATGCCAAGTGTCATCTTCTTGACTAGGGCGTTCCTCTTTTTTCTACATGTGACTCTTGATTATGCTATGAAAACCCCCCAAAGTCTCTTTAGATTATTAATCATGGCTAACATTGGTTTTGTGTCTAACATGTGGAAGTCGTCATTAATACCTCTCAAGACTTAGGGAATTCACTTTATTAATGTAATTATTAAAGTGAATGCCTTTTATAATTAATTGAGTTTAATTTAAGGAAATGCCTAAGTTTTTGGCATTAGTGAATTAAATTAAATCCTAGCCATTGATCTCAAGTGTTGGTGAGATCTAATCTCCACCATTAATCACTTTGGATATTTAGGGTTTTGGATTTAGGGTTAAACTAAACATTATAAAAGGTAGCTAACGTGAGAGGAGACACAAAAGTGAGATAGTCAGATCTCATTGATTGGGTGGAGAAGTACTTTCATCCTAGTGTGCAAGGTCTGAGGAAGGGAGCAAGGGGCAACAAAGGAGTAGTGACCAACAAGATTGAAGGGTAGATCTTGAGGTGTGATCAACTATTTTGTTGTTTGTATTTTTCCTTAGAGGGGCCATTTTCCCAGGATGGGAGCCCTAGTAAAGCTTTGTATTATTCTTAATAATAAAAGCAGATTTACAGGGCATAAATTATGTGTGCATGGATTGGTTTTTTGTTTATGCTTCCGTTGATTTATTTAAATCGTTAGTAACCCAACCATGCTTTAAATCAGTAAATCTGCAGTAGTAGTTAAGCAAGGTATTTGCTAGGGTTTAATAGTCGGGTGTTGGGTTAAGCTGAAAACCAATAGAGAACTAATACCTCATGTGCAATAATGCCTCCAAATATGTGAACTTAATAGTGAAACATTCCTCAAAAGATGTAAACATGCTTCAATCATGTGAGAGAAAAGGAAAACACATGGATCTTCATTATCACATCTCCTATGGATGATCAACAAGGTGATGCTTGAAGAAATGATTTGTACCATGCTCCAAAGTTCATATATGTTGGTGCATTGTTGTTAAAAAGAATGCCTCTGAAAATGCAAATTGGACTTGCATTGTTATGGGCTTGAAATCTGAAAATACAATCTAGAAGATAAATCCTCAATTTCAGAAGAGTAAACCAAATCATTCACCAAAATACTCAACACAAGATATGTAGACAAAATCCTTGAGGTAGGGTAACACCATATATTAATCCTTATGGAAGGATTATACTCCTTAAGCAATGCTTGAAACATTTATAATATTCTTCACTGTGCTCATTACATTGCTCATCCCTTCCTTATATAATACTTCCTAAGAACATTCTAGAGAAGGAACCTTCTAGAAAGCTTTCTCATATTTATCACGTTCAGACTAATATATCTAACTACCATAGTGGGCCTTTTTTAATAATTATAGTGGACCTAGTCCACCTTACATTGAATGGCCTCCACTATTATCACTATGGGCCAGTCGACGCGCCCATTACCTCAGTTAAACTACATTTGTAACATCCCTGACCACCAAGGCCGGGGCATGCTACTCCATAAAACACTCTTACTAAACTTTGATACCATATTGTAGCATCCCCAACTTTAGGTTGCTGGGCTATGCCACATAAAAATTCTTCATTCCTACTGTATATATTTATACAAATTTAAAACAGATAGATACATTCGGATAATGCATAGATTCATGCGGAAATAGAGTAACAATATACATACAACATACACAGACAAAACTTATAACTATAAAGACATGTATAATTACTCAACATATAAACTATTACACAATTGATACTTATCTTTTGTAGAAGACCACCAATTGTGTGCAGACCTTCCACGAACCTCCTAGCCTTACCGCGTTGCTCAAAGCTCTCAACAGTGGGTCACCTCCGAGTTGGGACTAAACTCCACCCGGGTAAAGGGGTTCCTATCTTGGCTGAGGTTACAGAGTCAACATGAAGGATTTCGTCCTCAGGATGCCAACTCACTAACAACCTACAACCTCTCATTCCCCACATGCCTGTCCCACCCCATGAAGTGTGCCCCTTCTCTGCTCAACAATCCTTCGGCTGCCCCACTTCCCTTCCAGGGCTTCAACAACAAACTGGACAAGAAGTCTCAGAGCACTATAGCTGCAGTTGGGCTTCCTCAGGAAATCAATTCTTCAACAATTCTCTCACCTAGAGAGAGTTGCTCACAGGCCTGACAACCCGCCTCTTCAATCCCACGGGCCTGACAACCCGCTTCTTCAATCCATCTCTCTAGTCATCCAGGTACAGACTCAGGTGAAAACAACAACATGAGACGGGTATGGAACAGGTGTTGGCAACATTCACGTTTAGAGGAGGAACAATATGAGTTCGGGTATGGTTCAACACGGGTTCAAGTAGATATAGGTGCTCTGTGCCTCACAGGAAACATACAGTTTTCTGCTAATAATATGAAAAGTACGAGGTATATGGCTCCATGAGTGTGTGTCGGCTCCAGAGGTAGCTCATCCCAAGTGTGGAACGAGAAGGCTGAACATGTGAATGGATGAGTGTGTGCAGGCTGTTGTGTAAGGCACAATGCGTGAATGGCTCAATGGATGAGAAGAATGCCTGGGTGCATGAATGGTCGAGTCCGTGTGTGGCCGTGTGAGTCCCTGCGGACTAACTTCCCCCACACTTAATTTGCATGCGCCTTTGATGACACCTGGCTCTGAGCTCGGTCCTCTCCACTTGTAATACATTCCCCTTCACATAGGAACTTAGGATAACATGAGATTTATCCATACCTTAGACTTTAGGAATAATAATGTAATATTCCCTTAGAGACTAGCCCTCTAGCTTAGCCCCTTTCCCAGGCTCTTAGCCTCCTCCCTTTCCCTTCCTAGTGGAGTTTAGTCCCCCTTACTCTTTTATCGTGGTTAGTCTACACGCAACGATGTATTATATTAATGATATGAGTGTTTACATATACAAAAATAGGCTCACTGGCCTTTAGCATCTACGCTCTCTGGCCTAATCATCACATAATCCTTTTGGCTTATAATAAATTGGCTCACCAGCCTACAAAACATATTCTCATTTACAACTGGGGCTGGGTCTTGGGGTATTACAACATTCCATCCCCCTTCACATGTTTCGTCCTCGAAACATGGGAAGAAACCACACAATATGATCGATTAAGCAATGTAGCCAACTAGTACCAAGTACGTGAATCCATCCATCCTAATGGAAGATTAACATGATGTCCAACTGTTACCTTGCCACCCTAATCTTGATCCTTATCGCACCTTTGGTGCCATGGGATTGTTGCTCTATCCTAACATCGTCCTGCAATTCAGGTATTTCTCCATGCATCTCTTGATTGAGTTCCTTTCTGGTGCCATGCTGATCCATTATAAGTGTGTTGATGCTCACACCCCTGCCTGGATGATTGTTGTTTCTCTATGTGGTGTGGATGGCGATATACATCAATCTTAGCTCTCGGTTCTGCATGTGGTTTATTTAGCTTCTTCTTCGTTTTTATGCCCTTCCTGGTGCTTTTCTTCAAGTGCTTCTATAACCTTTGCTTCAGATTCAACTTCAGATTCTGCAATAACTTCTATGCTTGCTTTCATGGGCCCTGTTTTCTTACTAAGAGACACATCCTGCAATGGAATTTTCTTTTTCTTATATCGAAGCTTGATAAACTTCTTGCACAATGACATTAACTTTACCCACCGATCCAAGGATATCCAAGAATAACATCCACATCATTCATATCAATGGAAAAAATTTAACACAGAATGGAACACATATTTATCCATAGTGAGCTTCAAATCTTTAAAAAATTGAACATTTTCACCCTCAACTTGTGTGCTTTGAATATTCTTTGTAGGAACTTTCAATCTATTAACCTACTGAACATTGATAAGATTTTGCTGGCAACTAGGGTTAATAGAAACAATCACCTTTTCTTTGTGGATACAGCCATGAAGCTGTAGAATGGAGTTGCCACATGAAAATGAACCCTTGGTGCTTTCTTCATCCTTACCTTTGGCATGAGACCACTTGTCTGAAAGGAATTTTTCAAGTGCTTTATCGGAAAGTGCCATCATCTTGAGTCCAAAGATTTCCACCACGTGCTAACATTTTCTTTGAAACTATAGGGTAACAAAAACTTCAAACCCTTTTTCCATATTGAATTTTCATATTCTATGAATACTTCAATGCTAGGGCCATCATCTTTTCCAGTAAAATACCTCTTGCTTGAAAGAAGTCTTCAACAAAAACTAGGGTTTATAAAAATAACTTACTGTGGAAATCGGGTTTGCAAGGGAAGAGAAAAGCGACGTTAGGATCTGGACGAAAATGTTGACTTGTAATATGCACACGCATCAAAGCACCTAATTTTGTCAATTCCAAGGCCCTTCTCCTGGAGCACAAAACGCTTACGGGTTGATCAAATCACTTGCGCTTTTGTCGGATTTCGGAATTCATGCGATCATCGTCCTCCATAAATAGTTTGACACTTGAAATTGGTGGTGACTTGCAGGTTGTTTTGTTGACATATTGAATACTGACCCGTTGACACATGGAATACCTGTCGAAATTTGTGTTGAACTTGTATAAAAGTTCGACGAACCTTACCTTGAGTTTTTAGGTTTGCTTGAATTCGAACCTCATGCTTCAAATCTGGCGAATTTTGTGACTTAGCTTAGAAAATGTCAACTTTTTGTTAGAAAACCACAAAAAATAAAAAAATTAAAGTGTTTATACCTGCCTGAGACACAAGAAAAACCAACTGTACGCAGTATATGTTAGTTGGACAAGCAAGTTAAGCTTGCTGTCCCTATTTGCAGCAGTCAACACAAATATATATCGGCAAGAAAATCAATTACTTACTGCAGAAATAGCCATCAAAAGAATCAAGTATTTATTGGGCAACGAAGCACTAAACATGCAGACTCATTCCCAATACTTTAGCACAAGCTTTGATGGTGAATTAGGGTTGCAAAAATATGTTTTCAGAGATTTTTCAGAGCAGCAAAATGGCTGTAGCAAAGATTTGCTACAACAATAACTTTTACCTCGAGGAATTAGCCAAAAATTTGCCCAACAATAGCCAGCATCAAGTAGATTAACAATAACAACTTTTTTTGAAAAAGAGAGTTTGCAGCAGCCCTAATGGTTGTAGCATAGGTTTATAACAACAAGAAGATATCCTTGACCAATCAAAATGGTTCAGAGGCCTTAGTGAACTTTAAGCACATAGAATAGATTCCAACTTAGACAATTTCAATATCTCGTGATTTCACGTATCCCAATGAATTGATTTTGTTTCTCCAATGGAAGGAGATTAGTGCTTTTAGCTCTTGGGTTGTGGAGTCATAAAATTTAAAGAGCTATTTGAGCTACTTCCTTGGGGTGTAAGCCCTTTTACTCCCCAAGGCAAGCTAAACTAGCTAGGAAAAACCCTAGGAGGGTGTAAACCCTTTTACTCCTAGTATTCCATTATGCAACAAGTTATTTCAAGACAAAATGATGGGCTTAGTGGGGTTGTATGCCCTTATACTCCCCAAAAGCTTAGGAAATTAACCTTGCAACCAATAAAAGAAGCAATAACAAGAGAAATTCCTTACCTAGTCCAAGTATTAACAAGATAAACCTCTTTTTTACCAAGAAAATCCACCATAAAGAAAGAAATAAGCCTCCACAAGAGATAGCACATCATCATCCCATCCAATAGCCAAAGATAAACCATTACAAGAGCAAGTGACAAGAGAGATATGCAAAATTGTCCAAGTAGGGCGCAAATTTCAGCCAAGGAATCTCTCTCACAAAGGAGAGCTATGATCAAAATGAGATACAAATGATCTCTATTTATATAAAATGTCTTAAACATAGTTTGTCCACATAATTTAGGGTAAATCACAAGATAAGGGGTCAACAACCCTAATCTTGCCCCTTCACAAAATAATATTATTTAATTCATACTTTTGCACATGAAAGAAACCCTAAAACATGACATAACCCCTCTTAAGGGTGATGTTTTGATCCTTAAGCAAGTCGTTGAAGTGGAAGGTTGAGGTCGTTGGGGCTCATAAAGTCTCCCTCTCATGCGCTATAGCCTCCTCAAGTCTCCTCCCACCAAATCATGCCAAGTGTTAAGTAGCAACTCCATCACCACCAAACCCTAGCCCCTCTATGACGTCAAGCCTCAAGAAAGTGACGTTTTTCCTTCTTCTAACAAACATTTGGGTGGTAGGGGCTAGGTTAGGTCCTCCATGATGCCATGTAATCCTCCAAAGGCATGTCTCCGTGATCTAGCATGTGGGCCCTCGACATCCAACCTGTGGGCTTCAAGCTCCATGGAAGCCCAAGCTAGGCTCGTTCCTCCAAATATGTCCACCAGCTGGGTCCTGCAAAGAAAAATGGATATGCCCTCCGAGGATCTCAAGTCAAAGCATCATGACGAGTAAGTCAAATCAATGAAAGAGCCATTCAAACTAGTACATCCAAGCCACCTAATCCAAAAAAAATAATGCTCAAAGACCCTATGCAATTTACCAAGTTTGAGTATGGGAGGGTGGACAAAACGACTTATTGGGTGAATCATCCCTCAAGTTTAGGAGTGTTTCTCGAGGGGACCTTCTGAGTCATGTGGGTGAGGTGTCATGGATGAAGGGAAAAACTTTTGGGCATGGGGTTCGTGACATACAAGGGGTTTTATTGTCTCACTTATGGGTGCCTTTGTAGAGGGTGTGCTGCACCTTCGTTTTCAATGCATCCTTTTTCCAAGCCCATTCATTTCCATTAATTAATTAATAATCCAAAACCTTGGGTACTCCCTATTGGTGAATCAATTAGCTTGGGGGGCAGTACGACAAGGCCACTTGAAGCTAGAGGTACACAGAGTGCCATATGCAAGGAAGAAAGGGACACCGCATAAGTGTACACACCTCAACAAGTGGGGACATTTATATAATGTTAATTTTCTTTTGCAGGTCTTTGATTTTTTAGGATAAGCTTTTCATTGCTCTCAAGACCTCTTTGGGTGAGCATCTGGAAGGTTCATAATCATGATTTTATCTTTTTCCATCCACAAGCCTCTGGGCCTTAAGCCCCTTCTTCCCATGAAATGAAGGACAACCCCTTCTTGGGTCAGTACACCTGAAAAACCCAAAAGGTGAGGAGATGAGGGGATGAAGTGTGGAAAGTGGCAAGTATGGTCGGGAATGGCACGATGACTCGTCAAAAGGACCTCCCAGTAGCAAATCTATCCCTAACGGTGACCCACTTACTAGGTCGCAATGTCAACTACCAAGGTGAAACAGGGCAAATAGTGTCCAAGGAAATGTCACATAATCAAAAGCAGTAATAGATGTAACAAATTCAAATGCCTCAAATATTGAAATGACACTCACCATAATACGTGACTTGTACCTCATGGAGCAAGACCCAATGTCTTCCGGAGGCCAGCTGGTGTGGTGGATACCGTTGTGATCAACCTAGAGCTGTGGTGGTGAGGTGGGTCTCTGTCTGTGCAAGTGGACACTGCTGGTTAAGCTGCCTCTCGGTACTCCATGTCTGCAACCTAAGGGCCTCGAGATATCATCTCCTTAGTTATCCCACAAAATGGGGATAATAGATCTCGACTGGTGGAAAATAATACAAAGTTGAAGGCAAGGGAACTGTGCAACTTCATATGAGAGGTAAGAGGTTGCTATTTAGGGATGTTTACTATCCTTCGTTTGTAGAAAAATTTAATTCTTATTAGTTGGAATATTATGAAGCATAGTGCACGCTTAAATGTTGTTTTCAATGTTAATATATCTTTATAGTTGATAAAAAGAGCAGAAATACGATTGCTATGAATGTGGAAGAATCGGGTTTGTTTCAACTTGTGGATGGTGAAAGAGAAGTTGATGGTTACAGGAGAGAACTTGGAGAAACAAGAAGGTAGCACAAATTCATTATACCTTATTTGCCAAGTTTTATGAAGAGAGGAAGACCTTTGCGAAAGGTGAAGATGAAACAGTAAAACGAGATGGTGCTTCGTTAGAGAAGCAAAAGCAAAACTTTGATGTGCTAAGCTGCCCAGATGTGGAGGAGCTGAAGTCGGTGAACAAGCTGAGTTCTATGATAGTGGTTTAAACATGGACTATTCAGGAAACACCTCATTCGATTGGTGAGTCAATGGTTAGAGAAAAGGATGATGATGTGATTTGTACTTCATCAACCTTGCCGGATATACTTCATTTCCAGTCGCTGATTGAAGACCTTAGTATGGAGTGGTCTGCAAACAACTTCTCCAAAGTTGTCTTCATTTTGGGACGGTGAGTTTTTGTGTCATATGACCATTATGGGAGGGTGTTAGATATAATGGTCATAATTAAGAATTAGGTGTACATTAGATGTATAATGAATTATTAGTGTCTTTATAATAAAGTGATGTAATCATGAGTTGATTATTGTAGTCATTAAAAGATTGGGTTTCCGGGAGTTACATTACTATTTCTATCTCTCCTATATAATGAGACGCATTCCTGTCTACACTTGTGTGTATAAAAAATGAATTATTTTCTCTTTGGTATTATCATTTTCCTCGAAGGACCTATATTTTGTCTCTTTGTACCAACCAAAATTATCGGAACTTGCATGCATTATTTTTTACTTGTCGTTTTTGTTATTCTTCATCTGTTATTTAATCTAAATGGAATTGCAATGTGGATAGACATGGACTTCCCAACTAGTATGAAATGGGTAGCCTTCACATTTGTGTAAGGATTTCTTTAGATTTTCATTTAATGGCATCTTTCACTCATGGTATTTTCATCCCCTCATAATATTGTAAATCCAGCTTGATTCTTTGGGGAGCATTCCATTCTAATAGGAATTCAATATCATGTTAAGTCTTCAAAGCCACTATAGAAGTTTGGAGTTTAACGCAACCAAGAACAAGGATTTGTACCACATCTTGGACCTTCTACAAGAGGACCAGAATGCCTTGTACACAATCTCTGAGAAAGGATGGTTTTTATGTCATTTTAAAATATAAGGCCTTTGCAATATGATATGGTTCTCAAGATGCCACTATGTCATGGAAACAGGGCCAGTCGCTACCATTGGATTAAATGCTTTATACAAAGATGTATTGTATTCACTAGTTTTTCTTATTGGTGTCCATCATATTCCTCAAGGACCTGTATAATATTTCTTCTTTGCCCTAGTCAAATTGGTACTTCACTTGGTGAAATATTGCATGGATGATTTCTTTTCGTTTTCCTTGCTGTTTCTGTTAATTTTTTTCCTTAGATTATCTAAGCAGAATTAGAATATTGATATTCATTCACTATGCCATCACCTTAAGCAGGTTGGCTTTCACTGTAGTGTATGATCATCTATAGGCTTTCACTGTAGTGTATGATCACCTTACTCATGGTATTTTCATCCTCTCATAGTCTTCCAAATCTTGACACACTTATGTGGCATCATGTATAGACTTTGGTTCAATGGCAGCCTTACTTGTGGTATTTTCATCCTCTCATACTCTTCCAAATCTTGACACATTTCTGTGAAATATGCTCGGGGCTTCAAACAATTTGGAACCTATTCTCCTTTGAAGACTTTGAAGTGACCATATAAGTTCTATGCTTACAAGAAAATAATTGGTGTAAATATTTTGTGAAAAGATGCGATGGAGGAAGCTTGCACCATCAAAGAGAGTATGGTACAGCAAACCCGTTATCTACCTTCAGTTAGTAATTGTCCAGCAGGCCACTGGTATTTGCTCCACATGAAAAGCTCCCAACTGTGAAGGCAAACTTAACCACTTCCATATTCAAAACAAACAAGAGAAAATCCCTTTGTGAAGTGGGGTGGACTTCTTTATATATGAAAGAATTTAAATGCGAAAAAGTTAAAATAGAGGGCAAATAGGGTGAGTTCATGAGAAAAGCTTTTGATGCAAGCTTGAATTGGTAATGGTAATAAACTTATTTAGATAACAAAACCTATTGTGAAAAAAGAAACGAATGGATGAAGAATAGGAACTGATTTCAATCCTTGAATTTGCTTCCCTTTTAATTCTCTTTATGGTTTGTTAGGGTTGTGCTAACTTTCAATTCTTGGTCTCGCCAACATCTGAGAAAACTGGAAAAACACCCACTAAAATATTGGATAATGGCTGGGAAATGCCATTCTGTTTTTGGAAGAATGGCAGAAGTTTGGATTCTGGAATGCTTTTCTTCCAATTCCAGTTTTAAATATATTTGAGGCACGACAAAATCTTTCATGCACTCGTTTTTTATCACAATGTTATTACAGTATTTGGTGTGTAGAGATTATCAGTCATGCTTGAATGTTTTCATAATGGATTTTGTTGATATATTAACATTTATAGGTTTTGTCTCAGGTTCAATGAACGAGGTAGAATATTCTCAAGAAACGAGGTGCGAGCATTCCAGATTGGACCCGGTGGATTATTTTTCACTGGTGATGGAATGGGTGAACTTAAAGTTTGGAACTGGGCAACCCAGACATCCTGCGGCAACTTATAAAATTTCTATTGTAATCATGGGCCTGTGATTGAAATGCTACCAGTGGTAAATCTCTCTGGGAACTCCTTCACAAGGAAGTAAGGTGCAAAGACTGGAGACGTTGAAATTTCACGTCCTATATATTCAGTTAAGCAACTCTAGTTAAAGTGTTTGAAGAGCTAAAGTATATTAAAAGCTATGTAAGGGAGTAATATTAACACTGAACAGCTGCAAGTGATGCTTGTCAAGTAAATCAGTATTTCAAACTTTTATCAAGTAAAGAGTATCCGTGTATCTATTTAATGCTCCCTGCAGCATATAACGCCAAACATCAACACTATTTCCAGCGCTACTCATCCTAGTGCTCCAGAATGAGCACACTTACATGTGGAGTTTTGTTTGATACATGGTTTTCATTAAGACATGCTCTCCGAATTGGAGAATAAAGAGAGATTGATGTTTGTGAAAATCTGCACTTGGGTTTGTATATTCCCAGTGTACTGGAGTCTGACTTGGTATTTACTGCAAGAGCAAATAATCAAATATGCCTGGAAGCAAATCTTTCCTTGGAAAATTTGTAAATCGTTAAGTTCGTTGTTATTAATGTATTTATCTGCTTTTCGAATGTGTACCACGTTCCATTTTTGAATTTTTCTGATGCCTGGAAGATATATTGGAACCCCCATCAATGTTTAGTCATTTGGAAAGTCTTTACATGATTATTTTCCCTGCTTGAATCACATTTACAGGGAAAAGAATGCCATATTTTAACAAGGCTGCTTTGAGATTCTCATAAACTCCATGTCTCCATATTACATTCCAACTGAGTTATGTTTTACTTGTTACTAATCACAATATGAATTGGTGCCTATGACCGAGATGCCCATAAATTCTCGAATATGCTGTCTTCTATTAGATGTTTTATTGGTTATGCATTCATAAAGGTTGTAGTTCTATGATTCTCTTTTCCCAACGGCTCTATCATTAGAGTCCATATGGAGCATGATGTGCTTTGGTTCACTGGTGTTTAGGAGGGACTTTGGTCCTCCTTCCAGGGTTCCAATTTTGTCTAGGAATCTATGATTTAATCGTGGACGCAATTAGGGATGGTGCCACTTGTGGTTGACCAGTTTGATCAAATATGTCTTTGTTTACCTGGATGGTACCAATGCCGAATTTTTTACCGAAGAAAAATGTAGCACGATTAATAATTGGGTTTCTTCTTTTATCCATTGTAATGCTCCACTATGCCTGTAGTTATATCATACAAGGGAATACTGATTTTTTTTTATGCTACTAAACTAGGTAGCAAAGACATTCATTGTAGTAGATGACCAGTGGAATACTAAGCACTGATATGGGTGTTCATCCTTTTATAATCACATAATAATTTTGAGAATTTAATTTCTCTAATGACATGCTAGTTACAATATGTGTACGGATATCATGTGATCTACGCAAATAAAGTGCAAACATGGTCGAAATATAACCTACATGGTTGAAGTATACATAAATATAACCTACTTTGTTTGAAATATTGCGAGCATACGACCAAGAACCGCTGGAAACAGATATGATATGCCTGGAATACAACTGAAGTATGGCCGAAACATGGTCGATGACGGGTTTTCGGTGTATATGGCTTATTTGTCTTTCTGCCGGATATCTGTATTTAAAGGGTAGATACTGCCATATATGGTAACGAGGACATGAATCAGTGTTTCTTCTGCAGAATGTCAGGAAAGCGAAGATAAGATGTGAGAGAAGGAAAATGCGAAGTACTGACTTTGATAATGCTGATGTGTGTCCGAATAAAATTTGTTTCAGGCCCCAAACAGGCATAATATTTGAAAATTTGTGGTGAGCATACCCATTGACGCTAACGTGGTGTTTGTATTTCAATATGTTTTGGATAGGGAACCAGATTTATTGTCCCAACTATAATGTCTCTTGTTATTGTTGAACACACCCCCCAAACTAAGAGGGGGAGAGGGGGGTTGAATTAGTGTGTGGACTTTTCTAACTTTTCTTCTTCTTACAAGTTAGCAGTGAAAACATAATTCAACAGATTAAGAACAATTAAATCATAATCACAATGGACAAGAGATACCAGATGTTTGTGTAAGCTTTTGTATAATTGATATGTATATATATGTAAATATAGTAATATGAATTTTCCCAGCACCAACTATTTTGTATTAGCACCAGCTGAAGTAAGGAGCACCAACTCCTTGGAGAGCACCAACTCTCAAGCAAGACCCAGCTTGCTGATAGAACAATGTATCCAACTAGAGTTCATATAGTAGTTCAACCAACTCTAGTAGTAGTGATCCATTATTGAATCAATTATGTTTCATGATCAAAGATATACAATCAACACTCATCACTGCACTTCATCTTCTCTCTGAAATTCATGCCTTCTTCACTTCGTTTTTCCTTTGATATTCACGCCTTCTTCACTTCGTCTTTCCTTTGATATTCGCACGGACCTCATGTCCGTATCCCCTTCATTTTTCTCCGCATGCTACTCTTTCTCAACGAGCCTCTCTTTTCCACGAGCTCGTCTTATTCCTCTAGCACCCCCTCCAGTGAACCAATCATGGTTGTATTTATAGTTGCTTATGCTCAAAACTTGTTTAAGTTATTGAGCCGACTTGTGCAACTAGTTATAACTAACTTGTTCATTTACAACAACTTTTGGGACCACCAGAGATCATCGTTTCGGGTCTCCAACTTTAAACTTGCCATCCCCTTTTTTTTCATAAATCGATCACAGGATGGATTGATATCCTTCGTCTCTGTGATAACAGAAATAGGTGCTTCCTTCAAACCATATTCATATGATCATAGTCGTAGAACCACATGCTTATCAATTTAAGCGACGCATTCCATTCTGCCTTTAAATCTCTTTACCATATGACCAATGGCGTTAATCAGACATTAGGCGAGACAAACGTTTATCAATTCAAAGGTCACGATTCAATATCTGATGAGATGGACGATTGTCGGGACTTCGGGACTTCGCCCTTCGGGTCTTCGAGACTTCGCAACCTTTCAAATCTCTCGAAGTAGATTTTGCCGAACAGATCGGACGGTTCTCATTATATCACAGAACCGGATCAATGGTCATATTCGATCCTTACATTGCTTAATCCGACGACCAGGACTTAATGAAGCATTGAGATGGATGGCCACCAATTGCTTCTGGACTTCGGCTATTATGCTTACGCTATCCTTCCACTATATTTTGATCAACGGTTGAGAGTGCACCCGACATCAGATGGACGGTCGAAATCTCCTTCGGGTCTCCGAACTTCGGAGATTTCAAATCTCAACCCCTTCCTTACTCCGTACGTCAATCTTTCAGAGTTGTCAATCCACTGACGCGTGTCCCTTTCGGATCAACGATTGAGATCTCCTTCGGGTCTTCGAACTTCGGAGATTTCAAATCTCAACCTCTTCTTTCCTCCGGAGTGATCATCTGCTGAGTAAGTCATTAGTGGTGGAGATCGCTTGCTGTCGTTTAATACTTCCACTTACACTATCCATCCATTGTAGTAGATCGACAGTCAAGAATGCTTCCAAAGTGATCTTTAGATCGGACGTTTTGTGTCCACTTCGGGAATTCGTGGCTTTGGACAAGCGCTGGTGGTGGAACTCCCGAAGTAAAACTCTCGTAGTGACGTAACTTGCTTACGTCACTTGATGATGTGTCACGAGCTGAGTAGTTGCCGCATGTCACTCGGATTCGTGATTTGCACGTACCTAAAATGCCGAATCAACTTGACACTCGTCATTATCTGATTGTGCCATGTGTCCTTGTTGACGTAGATCTCCTTATGTGACACATGTTCATCTCTTGGATATAACGGTTGTCCTTACTACCGAAATGTATCTCAGATCGACCACTGAGAGTGACTTTGAACCTTCGTCCTTCGAGACTTTTGACATTTCTTAGTGGTGAAACTCTCGAAGCAATTTTCCCGGAGTGACGTAACTTGCTTACGTCACTTGTTGTCATGGCATGAGCCAATTTCCTCTTGATGCTTGTCATCATCTGATTATGCCATGTGTATTTGCTGACGTGGTTTGCCACGTGTTTTGCTGTCATGGTCTGTTGACGTGGTCTGCCACATGTCTTTTGCTGTCGTGGTCTGCCACATGTCCTTGTAGACATGGTCTGCTGACGTGGTTTGCCATGTGTTCTTGCTGACGTGGTCTGTTGACCAACAACCCTGATCCAATGATCATCGTATATCCTCCAGATCCGATGGTCCTTATTCATTTCGGATTTCGGGCTTTGGGTAATTCACCTCTTAAATTGAAAAATTTGAAGTGAGATTTTTCCATAGCTTAAACTTCTCGCATCTTTATACCCGAACTAAATGTTGTTCATCGATCATGATTCTAGATCGATGGCACGATCTGACTGCGATGCAACTCTTCTAGCTTATCCTGTCCTTACACTTGGAATGATCTAATGACTGACGGAAATTCGCATAAATTAGATCTCAGATCTTACCTCGCTTATCCTATCCTACCACTTGAAAATGATTCGATGGTTGACAAGAATTCGGGTTTGATCCGACGACTGACGGGTATTCGAATAATCAAATTCTCAACCCTTTGGCCCCGCTTATCCTATCCTTCCACTTTAAAATGATCCGACGGTCACGATCCTCCAACGGTCCTCAAGCCCACAGTCACTCATATGACCGATGTCTGTAATATTTAGATGATTAACACAATCAATTTCTTGATCGGACACCTGCTGAGGCTTTTCACTCTGATCAGACGCTTGTTGAGGCTTCTCACCCTGAGCTTACGCTTTTCCTTTCGAGCTTTGATCTCTGCATTTGCCAACCCTCCTGAGCTTTTATCATAGGAACATTGTTGATCATATCGTGATCAACAATAATCACGAATTGCTTCAGCCTATCTCTGCATTTGCTAACTCTCTTGAGCTTTTATTATAGGAACATTGTTGATCCTATCATGATCAACAATAATCATGAATTGCTTCAGCCTATCTCTGCATTTGCTTCTGTACTGCGTTTTCCCTTCTGAGCTTTGATATTCATTCGCTTCTGTACTGTGTTTTTCCTTCTGAGCGTTTGATTCTGAGCTTTGATCTCTGCATATTGTTTGCTCCTTCTCCTCCTAAGCTTATGTTTTTGATCTTTGCATACTGTTTGACATTTTCTGCTAATTGATATACTGTTGACATCAATGACAATCTCATCTATGGTAAATCACAATGATAATTCATCATAACAACAAATCATCACATCGATTGTTGACATCAATGACAATATGTCCAACAATCCGACTGTTGACATCAATGACAATATATCCAACAATCTCCCTCTTTGTCATTGAGGGCAACACACTAACTTCATATACAAAAATCCCCTTGTGATTATGCTTTCCTCTTATGAAGTTTTTTCTCTCCCTTTGACATCAATGGCAAATGTTTTTTCCTCTTGTGGTAAAGCTCTGTATGTTACTGACCAGAATCTGAACTTGGGTAACTCTTCCTACAATCATGTTCTGCCTACCATAACTGAATGACTCCCCCTGTCAATATGCTCTCTCTCTGCTCCTGACTACTCTCCCCCTTTGTTTTTGAAAAATGTGTCTCTTCCTGACAAGGTTTCTTCCCCTGTTAATTTACTAACTTCTTATTTCAGTTGATTGGGATTTTTGTATTTCAAATGAGTAGTCTTCTTGATATCAATTTTTGTAGTCTTTTCAAAACTTAATCTAATTACTTTCTTATTTACTAACCAAAATACTTCCCCTGAGTTTTCACTGAGTGTTCTCCCCTTTTGTTTCTAAAAGGGTAGGTTTTTCTGACAGGGTCTCTCCTCTTGTTATTTCTACATGATGTTATGTACATCATTTTGTACATCAGAATGCTGTTTTTGCAGATGCCGCTGTCCTACTGGAGCACTGCGCAATTGTAGCTCATATTTTTCAAACAACCCTTGGATCTGCCCATTGATTCTCATCGATCTCTAACTAGATGTATCCATCTTTATCCAAGATGCTTCTTTTCTGTACATCGCTCTAAAGTTGTCCGAGAAAGTTTATACTATGCTTGTCACACGACTGCAATTCTTTTTGCAACAATCAACGTCACTCCTGTTCAGTGTTTGCTATCCACATCTGTGAGTGTCCTGGTTTCTTGAACTTTGTTCTCTGATCTTCTATTACTACAACTTCATTTTTCTTCCATGTTCCATTTACTTTTTTTGTCATATTGTATAAAACATTTCTCATTGTCTATTTTCTTGAGTTCCAACAGTTATGGGCTTTGTGGCCATATCCACCACAATTGTAGCATCTCATAGTGTAACAATGTGTAGCAATATGTCCAACATGATTGCAGTTCCAACATCTTATACTGTTGTTGAACCTATCAACTTGTTTTCTTCCATGATGCCTACAATCCAAAGCTTTATGACCATATTCATTACAAGGAAAACAATAACCGTTAAAAACACTCTCATACCTTTTTTGATTCATCCATGAAGGTGTCTCTCTTTTAAACTTGCTTTGAGGTGTATGATTAGCGTTTGGATGTCTTCCTTGATCTAATCTTCTAAATTTTGTAGTGTTGCTTTTATTTATTGAACATGAAGAACTTGAGTCATACCTGCTTTCACTTTTTAAAAATGAAGGAGCTATGTCAAACCTGTCTTCATCCTTTACAAATGAAGGACCTGTGTCAGACCTGTTTTCACCTTTTACAAATGAAGGACCTCTTCTTAGGAGTACTGATTTCTTCCTTGTTGTATCCAAGATCGGATTTGTCATTTGGTGATCTCTGACAATACAAGATCTCATCCAGGGTCATGGAGCTGTTCAAGAACTTGATTTGGGTGTTTGAATTCTCAACCTTCTTTCTAAGATTCACAACTTTTGCTTCCAGCTTATGACACGATTCTTTCTTTTTGCTTAGCTGGTTCCTCACTACCTCCTCCCTTCTTTTGGCTTCTTCAAGTTGGATTTTAATATTGACATAGCTTTTCCTTAGTTCTTTTAGATCTGCAAGGCTTTTGCTTGGTTCATCATCTTCCTTCTTTTCTTCTTTTGCTTGACTGATTTCATTTTTTAGTCTCTCGATCTCCTCTTCCTTTGCTTGACTGATTTTATTTTCCAGTCTCTCGATCTCCTCTTCCTTTTCTTTTGTTAGATCAACAACTTTTGTTTTCAATCTTTTGATCTTTTCTTCTTTTCTTTCTAACTGAATCTTTTGCTCAGATATGATTTCCTCATTGTCTTTGAGTTTTTCTTCTATTTCCAGGGTATGCCTTTGATTGCTAAGCTCATCATCTTCCTTCTTCTTTTCTTTTGCTTGAATGATTTCATTTTTCAGTGTATTGATCTCCCCTTCCTTTTCTTTTGTTAGAATCTTTTGCTCGGATATGATTTCTTCATTGTCTTTGAGCTTTTCTTTTATTTCCAGGATATGCTTTTGATTGCTAAGCTCATCATCTTCCTTCTTCTTTTCTTTTGCTTGACCAATTTCTTTCTTCAGCTTCTCGATCTTCTCTTCTTTTTCTTCTAACTGACTATCCTGCTCATATATTATCTTTTCATTGTTCTTGAGCATTGCATTTATTTCCAAGATATGTTTTTGACTCTTTTCAAGAAATTCTTTAGTGTAGTCATTAAGATAGCTATACTCTGAATCATTATGGTCATAATGGTATTCACAGAGACTCCAATCAACCTTTTGTTTGGCCTTTGATAGTTCTTTTTCTACATCTTCCATGGGATAAATGCTAACAAAAAATTCTTTTATTGTATCTGAGTCTTCTTTACTTGCAGTGGAGGATTCAATATCAACATTATTGCAATCGAAATATTGTGGAGGGTCTTTACCTTTATTGATGACTGAGTCTTCCTCTTCATCCTCGATAGGAATGTCCTCTGTGTCTTGTCTTTTGATTTGATACATCTCTTCTAACTTCAACCATAAGTCTTTGGTGGATGTGCATGGTCCTATGCTTGCTTTAACGGTACCTAATAATCCATTGAGAGGAATCTTCAATGCCACTTCATTGTTCTTCCTTACTCTTCTTTGGACCGTAATCTTGGATAGATTCTTTGATGTAGTTAAGTTCTAGGGATTGCTTACTATTGAATTCCAAACTTCAGATCCTTTTGACTTCAAATACTGTTTCATATTTTCTCTCCATGAGGAATAATCTGTTCCATCAAATAAGAGAGCTTCAATTGCAGAGAGATCCATTTGTCCACCCATTTCTTTAGGATCTACCTTCCAGTGGTTAAATTGTGCTGAAGGAACCTGCTTTGATACCAATTGTTGAACACACTGCCCACACTAAGAGGGGGGGTGGGTGAATTAGTGTGTGGAATTTTCTAACTTTTATTCTTCTTACAAGTTAGCAATTAAAACATAATTGAACAGATTAAGAACAATTAAATCATAATCACAATGGACAAGAGATACTATATGTTTGTGTAAGCTTTTGTATAATTGATATGTATATATATATGTGTGTGTGTATGAATATAATAATATGAATTTTACCAACACCAACTATTTTGTATCAGCACCAACTGAAGTAAGGAGCACCAACTCTCTAGCAAGACCCAACTTGCCACAAGACCAGCTTGTTGATAGAACGCAGTCTATCCAACTAGAGTTCATATAGTAGCTCAACCAATTCTAGTAGCAGTGATCCATTATTGAATCAATTCTGTTTCATGATCAGAGGTATACAATCAACACTCATCACTGCACTTCATCTTTTCTTTGAAATTCACGCCTTCTTCACTTCGTCTTTCCTCTGATATTCACACCTTCTTCACTTCGTCTTTCCTCTGATATTCGCATGGACCTCAGGTCCGTATCCCCCTCATTTTCTCCGCAGGCCGCTCTTTTCCACAAGCCTGTCTTATTCCTCTAGCACCCCCTTCAGTGAACCAATCATAGTTGTAATTGTAGTTGCTTATGCTCAAAACTTGTTTAAGTTATTGAGCCGACTTGTGCAACAAGTTATAACTAACTTGTTCATTTACAACAACTTTTGGGACCACCAGAGATCATCGTTTCAGGTCTTCAACTTTAAACCTGACATCCCTTTTTCTTTCATAAATTGATCACATGATGAATCGATTTCCTTCGTCTCTGTGATAACATAAATATGCGCTTCCTTCAAACCATGTTCATATGATCATAGTCGCAGAACCACATGCTTATCAATTTAAGCGATGCATTCCATTCTACCTTTTAAATCTCTTTACCATATGACCAATGGCGTTAATCAGACGTTAGGCGAGACGAGCGCTTGAGCGCTTATCAATTCAACGGTCACGATTCAATCTCTGATGAGATGGGCGATTGTCGGGACTTCGCCCTCTGGGTCTTTTGAGACTTCACAACCTTTCAAATCTCCCGAAGCAGATTTTGCCGAACAGATCGGACGATTCTCATTATATCACAAAACCGGATCAATGGCCATATTCGATCCTTACATCGCTTAATCCGACGACTAGGACTCAATCAAGTATTGAGATGGATGGCCACCAATTATTTCGGGACTTCGGCTATTATGCTTACACTATCCTTCCACTATATTTTGATCAACGGTTGAGAGTACACCCGACATCAGATCGACGGTCGAGATCTCCTTCAGGTCTCCGGATTTCAAATCTCAACCCCTTCTTTCCTCCGTACGTTAATCTTCCGGAGCTGTCAATCCATTGGTGCGTGTCCCTTTCGGATCAACGGTCGAGATCTCCTTCAGGTCTCTGGACTTTGGAGATTTCAAATCTCAACCCCTTCTTTCCTCCGGAGTGATCACCTGTTGAGTAAGTCATAAGTGGTGGAGACCGCTTGCTGTCAGTGAATACTTCCACTTACACTATCCTTCCATTGTAGTAGATCGACAGTTGAGAATGCTCTCGAAGTGATCTTTGGATCGGGCGTTTTTTGTTCACTTCAGGACTTCGACATTTGGGACTTCGGGGCTTTGGGAAAGTGCTGGTGGTAGAACTCCTGAAGTAAAACTCCCGTAGTGACGTAACTTACTTACGTCACTTGATGATGTGTCACGAGCTGAGTAGCTTCAGCGTGTCACTCATATTCATGATTTGCACGTACCTGAAATGCCGAATAAACTTGACACTTGTCATTATTTGATTGCGCCATGTGTCCTTGCTGATGTGGATCTCCTTATGTGGCACATGTTATTCTTCTGGATCTAACGATTGTCCTTACTCTTAAAATGTATCTCATATCGACGAATGAGAGTGACTTCAGACCTTTGTCCTTCGGGACTTTTGACATTTCTTGGTGGTGAAACTCCCGAAGCAATTATCCCGGAGTGACGTAACTTTCTTACGTCACTTGTTGTCATGGCATGAACCAATTTTCCCGTGACGCTTGTCATCATCTGATTATGACGTGTATTTTCTGACGTGGTCTACTGACATGGTCTGCCACATGTATTTTTCTATCGTGGTCTGCTGACGTGGTTCGCCACATGTCTTTTGCTGTTGTGGTCTTCCACGTGTCCTTGTAGATGTGGTTTGCCACATGTCCTTGCTGACGTGGTCTGCTGACCAACAACCCTGATCCAACGGTCATCGTATATCCTCCAGATCTGATGGTCCTTATTCATTTCAGATTTCGGGTAATTCAACTCTCAAACTGAAAAATCTGAAGTGAGATTTTCCCGCAGCTTAACCTCGCATCTTTATACCCGAACTAAATGTTGTTCGTCGATCATGATCCTAGATCGATGGCTCGATCTGACTGCGATGCAACTCTTCTATCTTATCCTGTCCTTCCACTTAGAATGATCCAATGATTGACGAAAATTCTCATAAATGAGATCTCAGATCTTACCTCGCTTATCCTATCCTTCCACTCGAAAATAATCCGACAGCTGACGAGAATTCGGGTTTGACCTGAAGGCTGACGGGTATTCGGATAATCGAACTCTCAACCCTTTTACCTCGCTTAACCTATCCTTCCACTTTAAAATGATCCGATGACTGACAAGAATTTGGGTTTGATCCGACCACTGATGGGTATTCGGATAATCAAATTCTCAAGCCTTTGGCCCCACTTATCTTATCCTTCCACTTTAAAATGATCCGACGGTCACGATCCTCCAACGGTCCTCAAGCCCACGGTCACTCATATGATCGACGCCCGTAATATTTAAACGATCAACACGATCAATTTCTTGATCGGACGGCTGCTAAGGCTTCTCACTCTGATCGAACGACTGCTGAGGCTTCTCACCCCGAGCTTATGCTTTTCCTTCCAAGATTTGTTCTCTACATTTGCTAACCCTCCTGAGATTTTATCATAGGAACAATGTGTTGATATTATGGTAGCTGCGGGAGGTATTTACCTCCACATGTAAACCTGACAAGGATAGAATACTCCGGGAAGCAAGAAGAAACCCTAATGAGTTGGCTAATAACCCTAGAAGACTTGTCGGCTCAAGAAGATAATTTATATTAGGTTATTAGCCTCCAAGAGAAGAAGTCGGTCAGAAATAATAATATATACTGAACAGACAGATACCCAGAATGAGAAGTCGACCCAGGCAGTTAGCCAGAATTAATATAAATACAGGAGGCCAGTTCTCATTTTGGCAGGTAGTCTCAGAATTACAGTGCCTAGTCTTGTGCGCACTGCAGTGCCCAGTCTTGTGCACAGGTTTGAGGAGCGCTGCCATTGCAGCTGCTGCAACTAGCGGATCACGTTTGGCTTGGACTATCTCTTGGCTAGGGTTTGGACTATCTGATCAGCTCTTGTTGGTGCGCTATCCTTGGGAAAGGTGCGCTACCCTTTGTTTGGCTATCTAGCCTAGGGTTTTCTTCTAGAATGATTCTCTGTCAAGGTTAAGGTGCTCAGAGGGTGGCTTTGGCCTATGGTTGGGTGACGAGGGTATTGTTAATGGTAAAACGAGCACACATATTTCATATTCTAACAGGTTATGGGCCCACACCTCCTTCATTCAGTCTAAACGCTGGAAGGAAACATAACCTCTAGGATATTGAGCTCGTTGAGGAACTGCCGCTAGGGTTACTAGCAGAAGCAACTTCCAAGACACTATCGCTGGGGTTACTAGCAAGAGTAGTGGCAAAAACCCTAATCCTCTTGTTGAGGCACCTTAAGTGAATGGATTGACCTAATCTCCAGATAGATCAGTGCGCTCTAGCCTAGCGTATCTCCTAATACTCTCAGCAAGCCAAGACGTGAAGTTTGAGTTTGTGGTCAAATCTAGGGTTTGACCAAGTCAAAACAACCATGACTTATTCTATGAAGTCAGAGAACAATTTAGATGGAGCCTCTAACTTCATAGCGTGAAAAACAAGGATTGACTTCATCCTTGCCAAGAATAAAGTGCTGGATATCGTGAAAGGAAAGATCGTGAAACCAGAGTTTGAAGAAGGAAAAGAGAAGGAACCGTAGAATGTTGCAACTATGGAGAAGTTCAAAAATGATGACATTAATGCTATGAGTATCATAGTGGAATCCGTAAAAGACCACTTGATACCCTACATCTCCCATCTTGACTCATCGAAGAAAATGTACGATGCCCTAACAAACCTCTTCTCAGTCAGAAACATTGGATAAGTAATGAGTCTGAAGAATGAGCTCTATGACATAAAGATGAATGATGATGACAACATAACATCATACTTTGTGAGAATTTATCAGTTAAGAGATCAACTACAAGCTATTGTAGAGATCATCTCAGAGAAGGAGTTGGTAAACATAGTACTCAATGGTCTTCCCAAGACGTGGGATGCATTTGCCGCAAGCATGAACACAAGAAAGGAGTATCTGACATTTGAAGAAATTTGGACTTCTTGTGCTCAAGAAGAATCAAGGATCAGTGCAAAAGAGAAACCCCAAAAGAAGTACGATGATCAAGCCTTCACAACAAGATTCAAGAACTTCAGGAACAAAAGGAAGTTTGGTTCAAGGAGGAAGCCAAATCAAGAGAAAGACATTTCAGAAGTACAATGCTTCAACTGTCGAAAGTATGGTCACTACAAGAATCATTGTCCCGAGCTAAAGAAAAGGAAGGAGAAACACGAAGCATCAATTGCCAAGGAAAATGAACCTACAAAGAAGACTAAGTAGGATGGAAGAGACTTCTTCTTCTAAAGGTAACAAAACTCTTCTTATTTCTTGTACATATCTTGTTTGCATCGTCTCTGTACATATCTTGTATATCTATCTCTTGGAAGATAGTGTGTTCCAAGAAGAACTATACCTATGGAAGAACAACAAGATAAGAATGGATATCATTAGATAATACACATGAAAGGATGAAATACAAATCATGTGGAAGCTATTGCAAGATAAGCTGAATCAATCATGAAGAGACTTAGAAGAAGAAAAGACATAAAGAAGTCAACAATTGAGAGGAAATTGGAAAAAGACTTGTGACGTTTTGTAGAAGACAACAAGATAGAAGCGCAGACTCTGTTAGACAAGAGAGCCAATTATATATTGCAGAAGAGAATAAGGATGCAGATGGAAGCGTGGACTCTGTTAGACGGAGGGAGCCGATTATATGCACTCATACATGAAGCAAGGATTAGGAGGGAGCTAATCCTATGATCCATTGAAGATGATGAAATATATATCCATGATAGCAGCCATGAAAGACAATACGTATTCTTCAAAGAGAAGCCTTAAAAGTATCACTGGTTGTCCATCCACATCCGTGATCCTATGATGGAATCTTTAGGGCATGTAATCTATAAGAAACTCCATGGACCTGAGAACTAAAGAAACACATGAAGATTCCAAGAAAGAAAGAGAAGCCAAAACATCCAGTCATTGTATCAAGAATCACAAGATTGTCATCCTGATATAAACTCAATAAAATAAATCAAGCAGAGGAACTGAAAGTCATGATGAAGAACAGTATATGGAAGACTTATGAATGAAAGCATTGTGAGATCCAAAACTAGAGGTTCTCCCAGATGGAGGGAGAAGACTATGATGATTACTTGTTCCAGTAAACCAGACTTATTTCTACATGAGTCATTATATCATCTGCAACATCCATGAGTTGGAGTTCTACATAGATGAATGCAAAGAATGTTCTCCAGAGAAATTGAATAAAGAGCGTATGAAGAGCAATCTCAAGACTTTGAGGCATACCAGAAAGAGACCCTTGTATGCAGATAGAAGAAGATAACTTGGTGGAGAACCTCTAGTGCACAACAGAAGCGTGGTGAAGATTTCCTATAACATCAAGATGATTACTCAGTGGATCAGATCTCATGATGACAGAAGAAGTGCCACATGGATATTTTCCAGTTTTCCAACACTGATATACTCTATTGTTCAGAGCTACATGAAGCCTTCACAGAAAATCAGTGTTCCAGACTAAAGTGCATTTAAAATCAAGCATTACATTATCCGTGATGAAGTCTAGAAAGGAGAAAGTGGTTCTCCAATACATATCTCCACAGATGAGCAAATAAACAAACATTTTGGTAAATCTTCTATCCAAGATGAAAGAGTTTGCGTACTCAAGCTGGAGCTCGTGGAGATGACTTCCTTATTGAAAAATGAAGAGATGACTCCCAGGTTGGGAGGGAGCACTGAAAATATTATTGAGGACATTCATTTTCAAGATTGAAAAATAGTCCATCTTGGACAGATGCTTTCCTGTTCGGAAAGTGGATTGAGATTTCTAACGGACAACGATTTCCCATTGTGGTTAACATGGGAAATGGTCCAGATTGCTGATGTATCATAGACAACGACTTCCCATTGTGGTTAACATGGGGAGTGGTCTAGGGTAGTCTCTCTTCTTGAGGGTTACTCAAGAAGACTGAATCGCCTCGTCGGACAATGATTTCTCATTGTGGTTAACATGAGGAATGGTCCGTTTTGGAGGTTGATACGGGACTCTCTTTTCCTCTTGTGGTTAACAGAGGAAATGGTCTGGACAGTCATTCCTTAGGGTTTATACATTCTCTCCAGGGTGCACTTTGATTAGTGTAGGAGGAATGGCCTAGGGTGGAGAGTGGTCCAGGCTCAACAATCAGGGATAGACATTCCTTAGGGTTTATACATTCTCTCCAGGGTGCACTTTGATTAGTGTAGGAAGAATGACTCAGGGTGGGGAATTGTCCAGGTTCAGAAGACAGTCACAATTATTCTTCCTTGCTTGAGAAGAATAGTCCAAATATCTCATTGTTCTACTCTGAGGGCAAATATTCTTTCATATCTCACAGATGTGAGTGAAAGATTGGCCCAGATGATTCAATTTATATCATAACATTGTTTCTGTGCAGGTTGGTATCAGATGATTGTTATGAAGACTGTATGATAGTAGATGTATAGTACTGTGGTGGATGTGTTCCACTGTTCGTGACTATACGTTGCTGATCAAGTACTTGTGTGTTACTTGGTGTGGTAGTGTACCACTGGATTGTAGTTATGTACTACTATGGATAGACACAGTTGTGTTCTATTTTGTTCTGATTACCTTGAAGACTATCAACAATTTATTGGAAATAATTATCATCCAGATGAATGGTGAACAAAGATTTTCAAGACAGAAAATGGTTCAGAACATTTACTCTTCTAGATTAGAAGAATGGCTCTTGTATCACTCTAAGGAGTGAGCATCATGTCTGATTACTCAGATAGAGGATGGTTTCGAGAGATGATGCAAATGATGATGATGATGGTGCTCATGATCTAGTCTATATAATTATGTTGATGCTACCGGGTGAATGGTATGTTTTGTGCTCAAGACCATTACTTGGAATACCTCCCTAGCTAGGAGGGAGTGTTGATATTATGGTAGTTGCGGGAGGTATTTACCTCCACGTGTAAACCTGACAAGGATAAAATACTCCAGGAAGCAAGAAGAAACTCTAATGAGTTGGCTAATAACCCTAGAAGACTTGTCGGCTCAAGAAGATAATTTATATTAGGTTATTAGCCTCCAAGAGAAGAAGTCAGCCAGAAATAATAATATACACTGAACAGACAGATACCCAGAATGAGAAGTCGACCCAGGCAGTTAGCCAGAATTAGTATAAATACATGAGGCCAGTTCTCATTCTGGTAGGCAGTCTCAGAATTACAGTGCCTAGTCTTGTGCGCACTGCAGTGCCCAGTCTTGTGCGCATGTTTGAGGAGAGCTGCCATTGTAGCTACTGCAGCTAGCAGATCACGTTTGGCTTGGACTATCTCTTGGCTAGGGTTTGGACTATCTGATCAGCTCTTGTTGGTGCGCTATCCTTGGGAAAGGTGCACTACCCTTTGTTTGGCTATCTAGCCTAGGGTTTGATTCTAGAATGATTCTCTGTCAAGGTTAAGGTGCTCGGAGGGTGGCTTCGGCCTATGGTTGGGTGACAAGGGTATTGTCAATGGTAAAACGAGCACACATATTTCATATTCTAACACAATGTTGATCCTATTGTGATCAACAATAATCACGAATTGCTTCAGCCTATCTCTGCATTTGCTTCTGTACTGCGTTTTCCCTTCTGAGCTTTGATCTTCATTCGCTTATGTACTGTTCTGAGCTTTGATCTTCATTCGCTTCTGTACTGTGTTTTCCCTTCTGAACTTTTGATTCCGAGCTTTGATCTCTGCATAATGTTCGCTCCTCCTCCTAAGCTTACGTTTTTGATCTCCACATACTGTTTGACATTTTCTGCTAACTGATATACTGTTGACATCAATGACAATCTCATCTATGGTAAATCACAATGATAATTCATCATAACAACAAATAATCACATCGACTGTTGACATCGATGAGAATATGTCCAACAATCCGACTGTTGACATCAATGACAATATGTCCAACAATTATTAGGAAAAATAGACATTATATTGAGGAAAATGATTTTTCTTATTTTTGGGATGTGCAATGTAAATATGGTATGAAAATATTGTTTGGATTCAGTTATTGCCGAAAGTCAGTTATATTTAATGAATTTTGATGATGGTTGGATGTTTTTTCTTGCGTTTCATTTTACATTTTATGTAAATTCTGATGTGTCAATTTCTTTATTTGGGAATGATCATTTTAGTTTTATGTAAATTCTTAAGTGTCAATTTATTTATTTGGGAATATGATCATTTTAGTTTTATGTGAATTCTTAAGTGTACATTTCTTTATTTGGGAATGAGAGCTGGGTACCCGATAAAATTGGAATTTTGTCCCAGAATTAGCATTGGGTACAAAACAATGTTGGAATTTTGTTGAATGAGCTGTTCATCATATTTTCATCAATTTGATTCGCCTGTCCACCATTCTATCATCACTTCCATCTACAAGCGACAACTCTGCTGCGTAAAACTAGTGCACATTATTAGGAAGCCTCTCACTGGCTTCAACTCTATGACAACTAATATGTACATGTGATGAAGTAACTTCAACTACCAAAGTCAAGCTAAGCTCCTTGCTAACTCAAGTCTTGTTGGTCTTGTCTATCTATCGAGCATTTGGAAACTTATGGAAGAGTAACATTCGATATGTTCATCCAAGTGCTCAAACCACATTACCTAATGTGACATGAATCACAGGGGAAGGAACTAGAAAAGTCTCAATCATACCAAATGACCTATTAATGATGACAACTATTAAAAATTATGGCAAGTTAGTTGGACATCTTAACATCAAATTGATGGTTTTATTAAATATATCTTTGTTATTGTTGATGTGCTAAATTTTTAGTAAACTGTTGAACGTTTAAAAAAAAAAACATTCGACAAAATGTCAAATTTCAGGCCTCCAAAGAAGGCAAATAGGGTTAAGGAAGATTATTAAAGGATACTTATTACCTCAGAAACCACACCATATTTCTCCTGACATATTTGAATGAGGAAGAGTCATAGAACTGTAAACGAAGGCAAATAATGGCTTTAAGGGTGGTGGTTAAAATAAGTCATGCTTTTTCTCAGGGTTGTAATAGAAGAAATAATTTTATTAATATTACAAAATCATCATATAAAATGAGATGGCCTAGTCTAGACAATTCCTTGAAGTTTTGTTGTTTTTTTTTTTTTTTTTTTTCTTTTT
>JASDQU010100574.1:613780-724467 GCA_032191745.1 Picea mariana
TCAAATTATTAGTCCCTGCCGAAGGCATAGAGGGACTATAATGATCAATAATTCGTTGACTTCATATTAGTTTGTCATTTGACCACAAATATTTTCATAATATCTATTGTTGGAACTAGGGAACTAAAAACATTGATTTTTATATAATAAAAAATACCATATATGACATGATCCGACTGGATAACAGATTGGAGGTCTTATTGTCGGCTGTTAGCATATCCAAAGTTTTTGATCATATACAATCTTTCTGAATCATATATTTTCTTCCACATTGCTCGAAGGTGGATTAATGCTAGCATTAGTTTGAATGTTTGTCTTAGCATTTTTTGCTAATTTGTCCTAAGTTTTGTTAATTATAAATATTTTTATGTTTGTTGTACTATTGTTATTATTATTAAGTACTTAATGTACGTAAAGAGGCCCGCCACACACATTCTTTCTTAAATGTTTACACAACTCCCCTTGGATGGTTCTGAGAGCTTTAAATGTTTACCTAACAGGCCTCACAACCTTAAATGTTTACTTAACAGACGTGTTACAATACATTTACCTCCGATTTTTTGATACAATCTTGTCTATTCCAGCTTGCGAGTTCCAGTGGTCTAGGGTCGAATTGCAAATAACGGAAGTGTTGTCTGCAAAATGCATATCACAAAATTGTTGGGTGCAAAATGTATATGACAGAAGTGTTGGGTGCAAGATGTATATCACGGAACACACTGAAAAATGAAAAATAAAAGTAAATATGAATAATTAATTGAATAAAATTTAACAAAACATTATCACATATTAATAATGAATACTATATTTAATATTAATATTATATGATATATTTCATTAATTTTACTTTATAGTTTATTTATTAATATTAATATAAAATAGTATATACAAGTATATATCCATTTTAACTCTAGAGTCGATCAATTTCTAGGTACAAACCTTTATTATCATAAACAAAATCAAAATTCCAAATTTACATTTAAAAACATTAAAAATAATATTGAATAAAATTTAAATAATTGTTTATACTATTATTTAAATAAAAAATGTTATAGCATTATATAAATTACTATAAATCTTGGTACAATGTCATAATATTCTATAAATTACTAGTGATACATAAGCATGCCTATAAATCTAAACCCGAGAGTACACCAACCCGCTCACCTTGTCACATCTATTTTATTCTACTATATTTTTATAGGTATATGACTGAATTGTTGGGTGCAAAATATATATGACAGAAGTGTTGGGTGCAAGATGTATACCATTGAACATGCGGGACATTAAAAATGAAAAATAAAAATAAATATGAATAATTAATTGAATACAATTTAACAAAACATTATCACATATTAATAATGAATACAATATGAATAGACCCTCTTAAGGTCCGATAGACCAATTAGGTCTTAGTGGAAGTTAATCATCATCATCATCATCATTATAGGATAGAAATCATTAATTTTACTTTATAGTTTATTTATTAATATTAATATAAAATAGTATATACAAGTATATATCCATTTTAACTCTAAACAAAATCAAAATTTCAAAATTTTAAATTTACAATTAAAAACATTAAAAACAATATTAAATAAAATTTAAATAATTTTTTATACTATTCTTTAAGTAAAGAGTGTTATAGCATTATATAAATTATTATAAATCTTGGTGCAATGTTATAATATTCTATAAATTACTAAATCTCATTTTGCGTGGGTCAGACTCGTGATACATAAGCATGACTATAAATGTGAACCTGAGAGTCACATCTATTTTATTCTACTATATTTTCATACATGCATTTCATTTCCTTTGGTGCAATAGCGTGGAACTTATCAAAAACACCCCATGTTAAAATAATAGTTTCATTATCTTCAAAAGATAATAAAGTTATGCAAACAATACTCATAATTAAACTAGAAAAGAATGGTCCCAATAATATCATCTAATCTATTTTTTTGATGATTATTTTCAAAATATGAAAAATAAATGCATACAAGACAAATGGTTAGCCTTAAAAAAGTTCTAACAATGACATTTACTTCATTTGCTTGAGAAGAAGTGGAGACACAAATTTAGTTTTAAAAAATTAGTTATTTAATTTGTTTGACAAGTGGAGACAAAAATTTAATTTCAAAAATTATTCACTAATGTAATTTATTCTATTTATACACAAGCATGGAAATTTATATATCCAAGTTTCTATGGGTTTATAAGAATTTTTATAATTAATTTTACTTAAGAAAACCAACTTCATTGTACACACATATCCAAGTTTTTATAGATTTATAATAATTTTTATAATCACTTTTACTTAAGAAAACCAACTCCATTGTACAAACACCTTATAAATTCATTCAATGATGTCCTCCAACTCCATTATACAAACACCTTATAGATTCATTCAATGATGTCCTCTCCAAGACATTGACAATGAAGATTATTGACCTTAACTAATTTGTAGAACGCTGTGTCACAAGTGATGATGATGTCCTCCAAGTGATGAGACATGATTTGAAACTGGGCCTATGGGTTGTTGGCCCACTGTACTTTTGCTATGCCACTTTGATGTTCTTTCAATTTTGTAATATAATTTCAAAGAAACACAAAAAGAAAAATGTGATCCAACAAAGGAGGAAAATAAATTTGAAACAAACAAATGATTAATGTATCAAATAATGCATTAACTCATTCTAAATAAGTTGATGCACCAACCATTGATCTCAAAATTGGCCTACAATTTACTGATCTGGCTAGTAGGTTATAAGAATTCAAGTCTCCATAATACACTCATGGTAAGATTTTACAATCTTCCATCTTCTTGGTTCAACTCTCTTCACGTTGATTTCTACGAGTTGTATCCAAGATGGTATCACCAAATAATTGTACCAACAATTAAGTTGTTCCAAGTAAATTAACTTTTAATTAACTCAACAAATTAACTTTTAGGCAGAGACTATGCTGCCATGCAACACTTGTTTAACAAGGGGTTGTTAAAAATAAAACCATGTTTTTGGTCTTGTAACTAATAAAGTATATTAGTCTACTATCTGCATTTTAACAATACAAAAATATTCTTTGTACACTAATAAACGTATATTACTCTACTATATGCATTGTAACAATAGAAATATATTCTCTGTATATGCATTTGTGTCTCCATTTGGGCTATTTTTCCTTGGATGATATTTTACCATTATTCATACCCATGGCCAAAATGTGTTAGAGGTGTTTTATGCTCTACATGTCGTGGCTCTTTATATTATGTTGCATAGATATAATAAAATTGAAACCTTTGCATTGCCATCATCTTTCTCCCTTGCAAACATCCGTTCTTTCCTTTTCCCATCCATCTTGTCAGCTCGACATCTTCAACATTTTGTTGGAAAGGTGGAAGAGAACCAAACATATTGTCTGATGTCCTGCCTGATATATGTTTCTTCTTTCAAGTCCACTTCTTTGTCTTTCATTTCAAGTTTGTGTTTTAGCATTGGAGGGTTTCTTCAAATTTTGGTTTCTAGAGGCTCCATGTGATAAATCAAAGTTCTCTTGATGTAGTGTTTATCCCGACATCACTTTATAGAGGTTTTTCTGAACTTAGTTTTTTTTTGGTCTTGAGGGAAGCTCTCACTGGAAAAATGAAACCCTCTTCTTTCAAAACACCATCTCCTTCTCTTCCCCAGGCTTGGAATCCCTTCAAAATTTTCTCTAGGATAACACCTAAGCTATTGACAAGTTGGTCATCCTTTCTAGTGAGGGCCCTTTTTTTGAAGGGCCTTCTCCACAAATAGAGCTTTTAACCTTGTATTGAACGAGGAGAAAGTAGGGTGATTTCTTTTATCCATGACACAACATAGAGATTCATGGTAGGAAAGATAAATAGGGCTTAACAAGTCCTAGAGAGTTACAAAGAAGGGGTATTAAGGTCGAGACAATCAATGATTATTAAATCTACTAATGCATTGGCTGCAAAGATTGGGGAAATGGAGATGAACTTTATAAAGAGATACAAGGAAGCACTCTTAAATCCCAAACAATCAACGATTATTAAATCTACTAATGCGTTGGCCCTGAATATTGGAGAAATAGAGATGAAATTCATAAAGAGAACATTCTTAAAACTAGAACAATCAAACAATAAGATGGAACACATAGAGGAACCAACCTTGAGAAGGAAAGGGAAGGGAAGGGATATTTTATAATTGTAGAATATATGCCAAGAGGCCACAAGATAGTGGTATCTTATTGTTATTACTCATGATTTGTTTATGTTTTTATTTCACACATGCACATGCACATACATATACACAGGGCATATAGAGGAGAAAGAGGAAGGATGAACAAAACATCACCATCCATGCAAACTATCAACCACTATGTTAGTCGAGGGGCACTACCTCTTTGGACAGCCATTGGGCACAAGGATCATGATATATTGGGGAAAATGGACTTCCCAATATGTAGAATCTTTATTTTCTTGTTTCTCCTTGCAATCCCATGGGGCATCATATTTATTTTCTTGTTTCTCTATGCATTTCCATAAATTGGATGGGGCCTCTATGCTGTGTTTGAAAATGAGAATATGTAGTGCCAAGATCATTGGTGTTAGCTTTTAGGGTTACCCAAAAGTGTTTTCAACTAGGTAGGAGAATGCTATGGTTCCTAGTCCCTTGGAGAAGCTTGATGGACACATGGATGGTTTGGTTTGGATGGATGTTTTCTCATGACTATATTCACGAAGATGACCAACTTTTCTTGAAATATTGCTTTGCACAATAAAACAATTTTGAGTTATATTTCTTTTTACAGAAGCATTACTCAAAATAAATATCACTAGCCTCAGGATAAACATCATTAATTAACAACCAATTCAACAATAAATTTGGTATCTAAGTCAGTAGGGATAACATAAAATGTGACATTGGAAAATGTGGAGGGGACGTGTAATGGAATATCATCGAGGTAAGTGACTAGTAAGAAACGTCAGGTCCGCGAGTTCAAAAGTATGAAATGGATAAGTTTTGGAAATTGTCGGGTGGACAATGGAGAGAGTGGAGGTATAACACATAGGTCCGCAAGTCTGAAAGTCCGCAATGAAAAAAATAATCTCAGTATTGGACAGACTTATACAGAGGCAAATAGGGGATAACATGAGTCCGAAAGTCTTCATGTCTGAAAGTACACAAACATAACGAAAACGATTAAGTATGGTAATCTGGTAACAAAGAAGGGGAAAAAATAAGGGGGAAAAAAGAGATCGGGGAATAGAAAATATGGGAAGGGAGAAGAAAAGGTAAGAAAAGAAACATGAAAATATAAATAAAGGGGAAGCGCAAAATGGGTTCAACAACTGGCTCCAACTTTGGGATGGTAACCCCCAACGGGTTTATCAAGAATCCAAAATTTCATGACCAAATATTTTATCCTTTTGGGCAATGGAGTCGAAACCGTGAGGATATATAGAATAAAATGAAAAAGCAATGTACAGAGAAAATATAATGTTTTTTAGGCGAATAAATTTTTCGGATGTTGCCCATTAACAACCAACATCAACATCTTTCCCTTCATGTCTTTAAGCATATATGAATTAAAACAACATTTTCTCAATGAAATAAGGCCCGATCCAAAGTGCCTCAAATTTCGTGTGCATGGACAACTTTTAATTTTCTTTGTTCCAAAGTAACACCAATTCTCCCTTTTGAGAGTTCTTGATCGTTGCACTTTGATCAAAGTATTTCTTAACACTCTGCTGCATTTGTGATATTTTATGCAAGGCATCACTTCTTTCTTCTTCAAACTTCAATAATTGATTCAGTCTCTTTTGCAAAGGGGGAGTGTCTTCAATATCCTCCATGTTGACTGCATAAGCTAAGACATTCAATTCAAGGATGATTGACATCTTTGCTTCCTTTCCATAAACCAACATATAAGGGGACATCCTAGCACTGTCTTTCAAAGTCATCCTGCTTGCCCAAGAAGCATCTGTCAATTTCGAATGCCAATTCTTTTGATTTCAGTCGATAGTTTTCTTTAGAATTTGAACCAACGTCTTATTTTTAGATTCAACCAAACCATTCCCTTGTGGATAATAATTCGATGATTTCCCCATCACAATACCATATTCTCCACTAAAGTTCATGAACTTTGATCCGATGAAAATTGAGCCGTTGTATGTAATGAATTTCTCTAGAACACCAAATCTTGACAATATATTATCCTTGAGAAATTTGATCAATTCTTCAGAGTCAACCTTTTTCAATGCCAGTGCTTCTAGTTGTTTCGTGAAATAATCGGTAGCAGTGAGAATGTATATATGTCCCTTACTTTATTTTGGATTTATTGGCCCAATGGCGTCCAATTCCCATTGTGTGAACGATTGTTCTACTGATATAGGCTGCAAAGGCATTGCATACCGTTTCATCTTTCCTAAAAATTGTTGATAAGGGATGCATTTTATCACCGTTGCATATGAATCATTGAATACTGACAACCAGTAATATCTGACTTTGATTATTTTATGTGATGTGTTAAAATATTCGATATGCTCGTTTAACCATAGACAATATCACAATATTGTCACCCCACCATAGGCACGAATCCACCCCCGAGCACCATAAACTTTGCTAGATAGAATGATTTAAGAAGCAACACTAGAACCAACAAATAACCAAGAGAGCACATCTTTCTCCAAAGATAGCACACAAGACAAAAAGTCCCAAAACCACATAACAAGAACACTACTTAGCTGCAACAGTTGCAGTTGCACTTTTTCCAAGACATCACCAAGAATACCACCAATATACTCCAATACGTCACCAAGAATATCACCAAGAGATACTAGAGGATAAGGCACATATCTTAGGCTAGATAGCGCTAGAGAGAGAGAGACCAAGAATCACCCCAAAATATGTACCTTCCAAACTTGCAGCTGTAGCTCAGAACTTGCGCTAGACTTCACTGAGAGAGTGAGTACAAATGAGATTGAGTGCCCTCTATTTATAGTGGTTCTTGTCACTTGTTTGGACTGACTTGTCCTTCTAGAGGCTAATACTTTATTATTAATTCTTTTAATGAGCCGACTTGTCTTATAGGGTTTCTACACATCTGTTTAGGGTTTCTCTAGCTTCCAGAATATTCTATTCTAGCCAAAGGTTACACATGGAGGTTAATACCTCCCGCAACTACCATAATATCAACACTCCCTCCTATCTAGGGAGGTATTAACTATAATGGTCTCAAACACATCCATCCATTTTAGATGGTATGACCAAGGCTCACATAGTCTTGCATACCATTCTACATGTAGCATCATCATAGCCACACATGCTATCTCATGATCACACAGATCAAGTCACGAGCATCATCATCACCATCCATCTAGTTGGAAATCACCTCCAACACTACTGGTTGGCACACCAAACTAGGATACACCTTCAACACTATTGGTAGTCTCCATGGAAATCGGGTAGTAGTACATAGTTGTTACAATGCCATGCAATAGATTACAACAATGTCGATCCATAGTAGTACATAACTACTATCCAGTGGTATGCAACCACTCATAGTAGCGCACAACTACTATATAGTGACACACAATCATTACTAGTGGAACACACCCACCACAATAGTGTAAATGTGTTGAACTTGCACATAAAATATCTAGCTAGCAAATGACATACACAGTTTGTAGAGAAAATAAGAGAAAAGAGAAACATGAGAGAAAGAATGGAAGAATTCTCATTAGAAAAATGAATGAATGATAATTTACACATGATATACTCTATATGACTCAACTAATGCACATTGGAGGAGAAGCCAATGCACCATAATGGTGGTCTAGAGTGATATGGACACACACTAGCAGTTATGGGAGTAAAATGCCACCTAGTCTAGTCTCTCAGGAACTTACGGGAGTTAATTGCCACCTAGTGTAAGTTAAATAGTCTCTTAGTCTTTAGTTAATTGACTGAAACATAGTGAAGTGAGAAGGAGATCAACGAATCATGAGTAATGCTCTATTCTGGTGATGATCCCAATGACAATGCACATTAGTTGGTGATGATCCCAATGCTACATGGTGATAATCCCAATGTGGCTTCTAGACTCCATTCAACTGATCAAACTGAAGTGTAAACTGAAGAGAATATTCTCGTAGAGGAATATAATCCCTAGACTATAAGAGAATGAATAATGACTAGTAAACATAGGAAAAACCTTAGGAAAAAAAATTCCTAGGTGTGTGTGAAGTATCTCCAACAAGTAGTACACAACTACTGTCCAGAGACATACAATCTCCATTATAATCAACTAATAGCTACACAGACTATCACCATGCAGTACAAAAGTCTCCTGGCATCAAATCATATCATCGTCCGCATCATCTCTCAAGGCCATACTCCATCTGAGTAATCGGGCATGATGCTGAATAAGTCACGTGCTAGACTCAAAACACTCAACAAAGTGTCTTGCATAAGTCACTCACTCAACAGAGTGATACATGGACCATTATTCTAATCTGGACATACATCCTAGAATAATAGTTGTCCCAACAGATTCCAAATGCCCCATAATGGGCTACAAGGACCATTCTTCTAATCCGGACATACGTACTAGAAAAATGGCATTCCTCCGAGATGATGAAAGCCATTCCATGGGCTACATAGACCATTCCTACAAGAATGTCAGTCTCATAATTTTTTCTAATTGGGTCACCATATGTACCATAGAGATCAATATCTACCCATATGTTCCTTAGAAAATATCATTCCCGTATCAACCACCCTAATTGGGATGCCATGTCCTTAGGGGGTGAACTATTCAACATGATCGAGCCATTAACTGTGCCTCAAGATAATATCATTCATGGACCATTTTCCTAGTCAGACCACAATTTGTTCCTTAAGAGAATACCAGTCCATGATACGCCAACAATCTATCAACTTGGACCATTCTCAACAGTGAGAATGTCTATCCACCAACAATTTGTTATGCTTGGACCATTCTCTTCCTAGAGAATGTCTATCCACCAACACACTGACTATCCATGATGCCATATATCATCACTCCCTCCCAACCGAGGAATTCATCTCCTCCCTTTCAACCAGGGGAGCAATTTCAATGAGTCCCATATTGTCCCTCAAGTATGCCAACTTTATCTTGGACAAAGGCTTCGTCAAAATATCAGCTGTCTGCTCATCGGTGGAGATGTACTGGAGAATCACTTCTCCCTTCTGAAATTTATCACAGATAAAATAGTACTTAATCTTAATGTCCTTCGACCTATCATGGAACACGGGTTTGTCTGAAATCTTCACACAACTTTGATTATCACAATATATCGCAGTTGAATCCAATACCTGATCAAATAGTCCAGAAACCATCTTACGAAGCCATACTACTTCTGTACATGCATCACAAGCTGCAATATACTATGCTTCTATAGTGCTGAGTGCAACAAACTTCTATTTCCTGCTAGCCCATGATACCATAGCATAGCCCAAACTAAAACATATGCCAGAAGTACTCTTTCTGTCATTTTCACTCCCTACCCAACCTGAATCAATAAATCCATGAAGTTATATGTCACTATTTGAGGCATATCTCAAACCATAATTTAGCGTCCCATGAAGATATCTCAAAATGTGCTTTGCAACTATCCAATCATGTCTAGGTTCCACTTGTAACTGGCTCAACGTGTTCACAACAAATCAAATGTTCAACGTGGTATTCACCAAATACATCAATCAACCAATCAATTGCCGGTACATGGAAGAGTCTACTGGATCAGAATCAAAGTCTCTCAACTTCCTAAGATCTATCACCATGGGAGTTGCCATGGATTTGCAATCCATCATCCCAAACTTATGAAAGATATTTACAACATACTTCCTTTGCCATAGGAATATTTCACCATGCTTTTGCCATACTTCTAGTCCCAAATAATAATGCATGAGACCAAGATCCTTCATATCAAATTCAGAGGCTAGCTCCCTCTTACACTGAATAATGAGAGGCTTTGAACCTTTCATGAAAAAATCATCAACATATAGTAGTAGGATCACAGGTGCATCATTCACAACCTTGTATTAAAGGTTTGGATCAACATAGCTCTTGGAAAATAAAAGTCTTGTTAAGTAACTGTCAATTCGTGCATACCAAACTCTTGGAGCTTGCTTGAGTCCATACAAGGCGTTCTTTAATCTGCATACATGGGTTTCTCTCAGGTGTACCTCAAAACGTTGAGGTTTCTATATGTATACTTCTTCCTCAATTAATCCATTGAGAAAAGTGATCTTTACATCCATCTGATGTAAACTCCAACCCATGGAAGTTGCAAGAGATATGATGGCTCTAATAGATGTATATCTGGAAATTGGAGAAAACGTCTCACCATAGTCTTCTCCCTCATGCTGGGAGAACCCTCTAGCCATGAATCTTGCCTTGTATTTATCGATACTCCAATATACTACATGATTTATCTTGTAAACCCATTTTGAAGTGACTAAAAAATTTTCTTCAGGTCAAGGCACAATTTCCCATACATCATGATGGATTGATATTCTTCCATCATATCTTCTTTCCATTCTTTCTTCTTGACTGACTCTTCAAAGGTGGAAGGTTTTGCATTGAGATGTTTTGGAGAACATGTAGTTTCTTCCTTGGGATCTTCATGTTCCTCTTCATCATTGGAATTCATGGAATCTTTTATAGATTTCCTAAAGACAATCTTCTCATAAAAAATCATGTCCCTGCTGATTTCAACTTTCTGTTGACCCGGGACATAGATTCTACAAGCTTTTGATGTCTCACTATATCCAACTAATATGCCCTTCTTTCCTGAAGGTTCCAACTTCTTTCTTTTGTCCTTGGGAAAATGAATATAGATAGGATAACCAAAGATCCTTAGGTGTTCCACACTTGGCTTCTTTCCAGAGAAAAATTCTTCTGGAGTCATGTTCTTCAATATACAATGAGGACTTCTATTTTGAATATATACATCTGTCATAGCTACTTATCCCGATAGAAACATGGATAGATTCTGGTCATTTATCATTGCATTAAGATATTATTCAATGGAATGGTTCTTTCTTTCTGCCGCAACATTTTGTTGAGGATTATGTGGAACAATTAGCTCCCTCCTAATCCCGACTGCTTTACAAAAGGAAACAAGATCCTCACCACTTGATGGCATCATCCACTTCATGTTTGCAACTGTCACTGTAGCTCCTTCTCAGAGCTATCACTTGTGACCTTCCCAAAACAAGAAAAACAAGAGAAAAAGTATTTCCAATAACATTTTCATAAGAACATATCATGGTAACAAGAATGGTAGTCATCATAGAGTTAACAAGGTGACCTACCTGGGAACAAAACAAGAAATATCTTCTAGAGGAGATGTTAGTTATTTTTGCAAACAAGTGCAATAGGAATCTATATCAATAATACTTATATGCAACCAAGTATACCTAACAATAATAGAATATTTCAAATATTGTTGTCACAACTATATTGTTTACTTGTACTATAGTAACTATCAAACTTGATATGTACAAATTGAAACTTAACAATTTGATTAATCAAACGTGGAACCTGGAGCCTCAACTGCTTGCTCCTTTGAATGTACTGAATCCAAGATCATTACTTGGAAAAGTTATCTTGTAGATTCCCTACAAAACACACTCATGCTTTGCTAGATGATATAACACGAAAAAAACATATACAAGCACATACCTTTGAAATTTGCAACATCATTCAACTTGTCTTCTAATCTGAAACTAGACACCATCTTGACAAGAAGAGTTTAGAAACTGAATAAAAAAGGTTCAATGATTAGAAAAAGCTAGAAACCATGAAATTTCAACTTTGACTACAAAATCAATTTTAACCAAAAGTCAACCTTTGACTTTGACTTTGACCAAAAAATCAAACTTGACGTTTTTGCTGGATGAGGGTACCAAAAGGTGCGCTAGGCTAATGCACACTAGAATATCCAGAAATTAGGTTCAATGCTACACTTAAGGTGCCCAAATAATTGGATTAGGGTTTGCTGCAGTTGTAAAAATCAGAAACCTTAGTTGCAATTGCAACTGGTGCTTCAACGAGCTTTCCAAAGAACTCCTTCTCTACCTTCCAACGGTTAGACTGTTCTGAAGGTAGTGTGGGTCCATAACCTGTTAAAATATTCGATGTGCTTGTTTAACCATAGACAATATCAAAATATTATCACCCAACCATAGGCATAAAGCCACCCCCGAGCACCATAACCTTTGCTAGATAGAATGATTTTGGAAGTAACACTAGAACCGACAGATAGTCGAGAGAGCACATGTTTCTCCAAATATAGCGCACCAGATAGAAAATCCCAAAACCAAAAAACAAGAACACTACTCAACTACAACAGTTGCAGTTGCACTTCTTCCAAGATGTCACTAAGAATACCACCAATATACTCCAAGACATCACCAACAATACCACCAATATACTCCAAGACGTCACCAAGAATATCACTAAGAGATACTAGAGGATAGGGCACATATCTTAGACTAGATAGCGCTAGACAGAGAGACCAAGAATCAACCAAAAAAATGTACCTTCCAAACTTGTAGTTGCAGCTCCAAACTTGCGCTAGACTTGATCGAGAGAGTGAGTAAAAATGAGCTCAAGCGCCCTCTATTTATAGTGGTTCTTGTCACTTGTCTAGTTCGACTTGTCCTTCTAGAGGCTAATACTTTATTATTAATTCTTTTACTGAGTTGACTTGTCTTCTAGGGTTTCTACACATCTATTTATGGTTTCTCTAGCTTCTGGAATATTCTATTCTAGCCAAAGGTTACACGTGGAAGTTAATACCTCCCACAACTACCATAATATCAACATGTTGTGGTAGTAGGTTCACAATGTCCTCTGCATATGCCTTCATGAAATTCTTGTATTAGTTCTTCAACTCTCTTTTTATCAACACATCTTAGTAACATGCCATCATAATTCTTTCTGAATAATACTTTAGCAATCAAGACATACTTGTTTGACTTCATCTTTAAAGCCCTTATTTCCTTTGGAATCATGCTAATGGGAAATTTTCCAGATTTCAAATAAAACACAATTTATTTGTACCACTCTGAACTAGATATATGATTTCCAATTGAAACTGCTGAGATCATTCCATTTAGAGCATCACTGTCAGCAATGAGCTTACACAATCCTTGCTCTTTGAGTACCTTCAGAGGCTTGATTTCAATGTCATATTCTTGAATCTTTTCCAGCCAATTCGCCCATTTCCCTTTTCTTAACTGTTGGTTTAAAAACATATTCATTGGAGAGGATGGGACATATGCTATCACATGAGAATTTATAATGTAGGTTCAAAAATTTTCTACTACCTTTACAATATATAAATCTTGCTTCTCCAATTTTGAGTATCTTAATTCATAACCATGGAGGGTCTTACTCATAAATCTGATTGATAACTCTTCACTCGTAGCATTTCTTTGAGTAAGGACTAATGTTACAACAATTTCTGTGGCAATTGAATACATAATAAAATCTCTTTGAAAATCCAGACTAATGAGTACTGGTGCTGTAGTAATTTCCTTTTTAATATTATTAAAAGCCTTATGTTTATTCGAAGTCCACTCGAACCTTTGATCTTTCTTCAACAACACATTAATTGGTTTTACTATGCTTGCATAATCGGGAACAAATCTTCGCACTAAATTTATCTTGCCAAAAAATGAATAGACTCCTTTCTTAGAGGATGGAGGATTAAGTTCATTGATAGCCTTCACCCTTTCTAGGTCAATATAAATTCGTTCTTTACATACAATGTGTCCCAACAACTTTCCCTCAGTTACAACGAACATACATTTCTTTGGATTCAAAGAAACTCCATACAGTCTACATATTTCTAAAACTTTCCTTAGATGATGAATATCCTCACTCTTTGTCTTTGAATGGACAGTCATATCATCCCGGTAATCTGCCATGAATTTTCCTATTAATCCTTCAAATGCATGGTCCATAGCCCTTTGGAAAGTGGCTCCAACATTTTTTAAATCAAAATGCATCCGAGCATACGTGTATGTCTCCCATGGTGTTATAAAATCCATCTTAGGCCTGTCTTCCTATGCGACTAGAACTTGGTTGTATCCAGAGAAACCATCTAGCATGAACATACAAGCAGATCCAGTGACTTGTTGAATAAGGAATTCCATATTAGGCAGAGGATAATTGTCTTTTACACTTGATTTGTTGAGATCCCTAAAATCAACACACATTCGAGTCTCCCCAGTCTTCTTCCTCACAATCACTGGATTTGTAAGCCAGTCAGAGTGTCCGATGGGATATATTATTTTGGCTTTCTTCAATTTTCCAACTCGATTTTCACATATGGTTTTAATTTTGGATTCATCATCCTTATTTTATTCTTAAAGGGATTTGATCCTTCTTTTAGTGAGATAACATGCTGAAATATCGAATTGTCATTGGCCTTTAGATCATCATAACTCCACGCAAAAACATCAAAAAATTCTTTGAAAAGGGAAATATACTGATCTAATTCTTCAGATGTACAATCAATTCCCCAGTTTATGTATTTTGGGGAACTATCAGTTCCGATATTAAATTTCTTTGTTTCTTGCACTTTTATGACATATACTTTTTCAATGAGGCTCTTTGTGTGGTCATATCTTATGAAGAGAGATTCATACTGAACACAATTTTTTGGGACATGAGTAACATCATTATATTCATCGTAATTTTCATTTGCTAGGAAATATTTTAGGTCTTCATTATTTTCAAATACTTGAAGATAATCTTGATTATCTAGAACTGAAGGTCGAAAAACTCTCTTTACTTTGAAAGATGTTTCACTTTGAATGTTGTCTGGGTTTGACAATGAAGTAGCCAATGCTAAAGAATCTTCCTTCTGATTTTTATCCCTTGGAATAAAAGAATTGTTGAAAAAAATTAAAAGCCTCCATTAATTCATTCGCCCTCTTGAAATATAATTTGAGCTTCTCTTTTTTAATCTTATAACTTTGAGTGACCTGATTTATTATCAATTCTAAATCACCAGTCACAATCAAGTGTCCAATATTCATCTCTAATTCTAGGATCATTCCTTGAATTAAGGCCTCATATTCTGCTTCATTATTTGTGCAAGGGAATTCAAGTCCGATGGCATGCGGGTAAACAATATTCTCAGGACTTTTGAGTACAATCCCCACTCTGTTCCCTGAGCTTGAAAACACTCCATCAAATGACATTCTCCAATATCCAACAAAATAATTCTCTTCATTCTTTATATCCTCGATTTACTCCATATCAAGAATAACATAGTTCCCAATACCATCATCTATATAGTCTTCCATCAATTCATTGTTCTTCTTTTTGAAAGAAAAAGGTCTTTTGAGTTCACGGGGGACCTTTATCATTGCTCCCTCTTTGTCAAGTAACATCATAAAAATTCCATCATTCATTATATAGCCACCAATCATGGAAGACCAGTCTCTTCCAAGGAAAACCCCATATGCTGGAGGTAGGTCCACAACTAGAATATTAAAAACTGTAATTATATGAGGAGCGAAAATAATCCAAGCATAAAAATATTTAATTTATCCATAATATGGCACCTTCCTGGAATCAATTGCGTAGATTCTCTCACCCATTTCATAATACTTGGTGCAACTCATACCAAGTGATTCCATAACTTCCAAGGGCATGATATTGTTTGTTGCACCTGAATATACCAAACAATTGTGGAGCACAATGTCATGATTTTCTATTGAAATGTAGAAAGGTGGAACCTTGCCTCTTAATTTCACTATTTATGTATTCTGAATCTGCTTTGGGTTTGCAATTAATGCCTCAATTCTTTCGGCCGGCTCATCCAATAATTTTAAAATGTTTTCCCTTTGTTGAGGATTTTTTACCACTTCTGTGAAAGGAAGAGTAATTCTTAGGTTGCTTAGATCATTAACAACATTATATATCATTTGAAGGGGATTCAACATTGTCTTTTTCTTTCTGGCTTCTGTGTTCGCTATTTTACTTTTATCATTCTCTTTTTTAGAATTCTTCTTATTCTTCGCCTTATTTACATGTGCCTGTGTTTGAGCAATGTTTTCTTGTGAGATAGGATATTCTTCATCTTCCTAAGATATATACATGGATGTCTCACATGGATATGTCTGTACAGATTCACAGACTTCTTCTGAAAAACAAACATTTTATGGTTCAATCATTTGTTCATTGCACAACTCATCAAGTATTACTGCATTCTGGGTTGGATGTCTGGGAACCCTTTGTCTTTGTTGATTATCGATATTTTCAAACCTCGTTCTTTGTTTTGGGGTGAGGTTCCTTCTTTGTTCTGGGGACGACATCCTCGGGTTAAGCACAACATTATCATTTCTTATTAACCTTGTTATTTCATTTTGCATTTGTCTAATAGTTTCGTTCATTTATGCAATATCGATTCTTTGTTTTGTTTCCTGGGCTGCAACAAGATCCGTCTTCACATCCGGGATAGTTCCTTTAAAAAATCCTCCACCGGCTGCTTGATTCTCACCAGGTCGTGACTTTTTCTCTTCATTCTTTTTTGAAATGGATGCTCCTTGGTTAGTAATGTTCAAATTATCCATCTACCTTTGCATTCTTCCAAGAATTATGTCAGGATTGACGTCTGTTTCAATCATGATTTCCTCCATTTCTATAGCTTTAGTCACTACTTCGTCCATAGTATCAATTTGGGAGGCTCTAATAGAAAACTACACATTTGGTGGCATGAATAGACTCATATAACAACCAAGTATCACTGGATCATTATGCCTTTTATCTTTAGGAATCTTGTTCAAAGTTTTATTGAATATGAGATTAAAGTCTCTTATCATCTCATTTTTCTTAAGACAAATTTGAGTAAAACTAGTGAGAAGAGTGTCATATGCGACTGGGGGAACAAACATATTTAGGAACACGGATTTGATATCATTGAATGAACCGATTGATCTGGTGGAAAATGTTGTGTACCATTCATAAGCTTGGCCTGACAAAGTTTGAATTAATGACCCTACCATCACATCATCATGCTCAACAAGATGGAAATCAAAAACATCTAGAAACAAATCAACATGTATTTTAGCATCGATTGTTCCACCTCCATAAAATGATTTCAAAGTACCTTTACGAAGAACATGGAGCTTGTGTTGTTCGCCTCGAAGATCAAGGGGGGAATCTCTTATCCTTCTTAGGTTTCTAAATCCTCATCTTTCTTCATGTCTCCTATCCTCGCCTTCCTTCGCGTCTTTCTTCATTTCCTTATTCTCATATTTATTCATGTGGTTCTTCATGTCTTTCTTCCCTTTCATCCATTTCTGGAATTTTCTTCTTTTCTTTAGGAGTGTGCTTTTTTCTTTCTAAGGTATGCAGCTACTTGCTTTTGATTCTAGTATTTGGTCCTTTGTATTCTTCAAACTTCAATTCCTACCCTATTCTTTCACTCTTCGATCTTGTCTCTCATTGCTTCGGTGTTGTCTTTCGTCTCTCCTTTGTCTTCGAATAATTTCTCTTTCTTCTTCTCAAACTAGTGTTTTCCAAGACCTATCTAATTCTTCTCTAGTTCCGACTGTTGGTATTGCAAGGTTATATAACAGATGCAAAATAATTCGTTGGTTATACAATCCGATTTGTAATTGGGGCTGATTATCCTAAGGCAAAGTCATGTAATTTTTAGGATGCAAAACTAGATCTAAATCTTTAATCTTTTCCCTAGTATGGTCACCAAAAATGTTGACGCTTGAATACATCAGGATCGAAATGGAAAACTCACGAGGATACGAATCCTCCTGTGTTTTTAGAGAGGTGGTACTCCTCTTTGGATTATGATATTCTTTGTGATTTTGAAAGCAAGAATAATATAGGACCCTAAGATAGTCCAATCTTTAATGCTCAAGAAAATACGAATGTTGAAAATAAAGAGTCTTTTATTTTAAAAGAGAATTTCTGAGAAGTGGACCAGGAATCTCAGACATCACATATTTTAGAAAATAAACAAAATTTCCTCATATCCATCATAGTGAAAAATAAAGATTTTGATCACATTCAAAATAAAAGAAGATGGCCTATTGATATAAGAGAAATTTCATAGAGTACTACGTTTATAGCTCAAAGAAAGATAATGATGGATCAATTTCAAATACTTTATACTCAAGACTCAGAGTTATAAAATACATTCAAAATTGATCACGAATTAGTTCTCTGGGATTTCTCAAAATAATAATGTATGTTACAGAGTATTGAAATTAAAGGCATTCGTCCAAAGGCTTGGGATTGGGGATCCCATGGACCATAAAGAAAACATATACAAGAAAGTAAGAAATAGAAGGAAGAACATGGGAAAATGTCAAACAACAAGATCTGGTAAGAATACAAGAGAAGTTTATCAGGGTTCGGTTAAGCCTTTCTAGTTAAAAAAAAGAATATCTGGATGAAAACTGATAAAGGAAGAAATATGTGATCAATATGGACTTACTATGATGGTATCTCTCTCCATTTGCTTGTCGCTGTTTCTTTTGTACCCTTGCTTGTTGCAGTTTGATTACCGGTTGTAACTGCTTTTACTAGAGTTTAAGAGATCTTGGCGAGTGAGTTGTTTAACCATTCTTGAATATACTCCCTTAACGAGGAAACAATTACCTCTTATTTTACTTTAATGCCAAACAACTCTTTTTCAATTTCTCTTAAATCAATTGATAAATTTTATAAAGTACTCTCAATATCCTCATTTTTATTTGTGTACTCGACAAGACAACTGTCAATATCATCATGTGTAAATTCAATCATAGTATCAAAATTTTCAGCTGGTGCCCTTTTCAGTTCTTCAATTTGTCCTTCGAAATGCTGTCGAGTCATGAACAATGAATCTGAGAGAAATTAGGGTCCGAGACTTCAATAATGGTTCCAACAATATCTAAATCAAGAATTTTTGTGTTTGCTTCAATTTTCCTTCTTGATAAATCAGAAAATTGAGTTGATAGTCCCTTTAATATGTTAATTCTTTCAATCCAACATGATTTTAGTTATTTGATGTGGATCGGAGAAGGTAGATTTTCTTTCTTTCTCAACTGCTCTGTCATTATCGAGACTTTCATTGCAAACATTATAACTCCATCTGTGTAGAACCCTTCATCATTTTTCAAATATGAATTCAAGTATTCCTTGGTATTTTAGATTCTCAAACTGAGAGAGCAAAAACTTTTTTCCATATCCCACAACTCTAAGATCAATGACATTCTTTTCTTAATATCCTCCTTGAAAAAATATCGAGTGGAAACAATTAAATTTGAGATTCCCTTGACTCTATTACTTGATTCTGAGGTTTCTTGAAGACTTTTTCTAGGACTAATCATAGAAAAAGGAGAAACCAGAATAGGTGGAGGCATGAGGGTTGCCTCCAATTCCTTAATTATTTCTTTCAGATGAGCATTCTCTTCCTCCGTATGTGCAACTGGAACATCAAGTGCATCCCCTGTGACTTTATGAATAAACAATAATTTAGAAGGAAACATATCTCGAGTATCAATAGTAGACCGTATCTTCCACCTCTTACTCTTTGTAGTTCTCTCAAAAACCAATTTCTTAGATTCTTTATCAAAAGAGACATTTTGTACAACGAACATTTCTTCATCAGAAAACGTCTTTTCCTGGATCATGATTGTGGAAATATGTTGTACATTTTCTCTAATAGGTACTTCTACATATGAGAAAGTAATATTTTCAATATCTACATCCAAATCCATGTTATCCAATAACAAATCATTTTCAAGAGCATGTGTTTCTTCCTCCTCCTACTGTGAATTAGTCCTTTTTCTCTTGAATTTTAATTTATGGGTATTCTCCAGGTTCCCCTTAGGAGGGTGCCTCTATTCATCATCTCCTGAGTTATTACAATGCATTTTTCTTGTGTGGGATGTCCCTCGTTGAGGATTTTCCTTTGGTAAGGCACTTCTTCTAGAGGTAGCTGGTGACTGGACATTTTTCTCACTCACGGGTTTACCTATTTCTTTATGGTGCTCTGTAGTACTTATGACAATCTCTATATCTCCAGAGTCTTTGTCGACTTCCTAATTATTTTGATTGTGACTGTAATTTTCTTATTCTCCGTCGACGACAAAATTTATGAGTGCAGAGCTAAGTCCAACTGAAAGCAAATGATTATAAAAAATATGATTAGGGTGGAAAACCTTGATATATTCTGTGAATATTAGGTCAAAATGATCGAAATAAGCGATATATTCATCTATTTTGGAAATCCCTCAGAGAATAATTTCACCCACCTTCCACGAGAGAGGTACAAATTGCTTTTTTCTTTTTTTCTAAGAAAGTATGGAACCATAATTTATATTGTCTAGCTATCTCAATGATAAAAAATTTATCAAATTTATAATAAGGAATAAATATAGGTTTTTCGATAGAACAGAAAACCATGATAACATTGTAGTCCTCCATTTTCTCAAGGACACATTTTCCCTTTAGAAAAACCGTTTCTTCCAATGATAGCCGAGAAGTGTCTTTCCCAAATAACAACTTCTTGAATTTAGACACAAAATCACAAAATAACTCATAGAAATGATGGATGACTCTCTACCTCCATAGAGGTTGGTACCACATGGTCATAGGGTCCATATTTATTTTCACTTTTCAGGAAATGTTTAAACCCTCAAAGGTGTGACAATATGTAATAGAGAATATCAAATAAGAGGACATATAAAACTTTTTCTCAGCCTTGAAATTAGTCAACTGTGCAGTCATTTCATTCGAAATAATCTTCGCCCAGTCAAAGATAGATTTTTCATGAACCACAAAATGCAATATATATAATTCCAGTTGGGAATGGTTTCTGTAGAGTCCTAGCCAACAATTCGAGTAAACAACCAGACAATTTATTTATAAGGATTTTTTAAGGAACTTACCTGAATTATGGATATATCTTTAGGCATTAGTGCAGTGTCATGCAAGTACTCTTGAAGAAGCTCTATTCCGTTGTTCTTTATTTTTAGGAAATTTCTAGCTTCCTCCCCTTTATAAAACAGGTTCGGGTCTGGAAATCTTAGCATCTCTATGAATATTGAAGGAGCCAATGAAATAGGGGAACTATTTTGAAATGCGACGACCCTTCTGTTTTGAATAAACTTGTCAATGCACCCAAGTGACAATATCCTTGCATTAAAATACTTCTGGAACACATCCCACGAGAACTATTTCTGAGGTCCACACCCTGTTTTTCTCTTTACCAAACAAATTTGAATAATACCAGTATGAGCGGGACCAATGATAGTTCTGATCTTCTCTAGTGAAGAGATTTAAATTATCCCCACATAACGACTATTTTCTCATGAATGTATTCACGGAGATGGCCTACTTTTCTTGAAACATTGCTTTGCACAGTAAAACTATTTTGAGTTAGATTTCTTTTTACAGAAGCCTTAGTCAAAACAAATATCACTAGCCTCAGGACAAGCATCATTAATTAAGGACCACTTCAACAATAAATTTGGTAGATAAGCCTGTAGGGATAACATTAAATTTGACATCGAAAAATGTGAAGGAGCGGATGTGTAATGGCAGAGCATCAGGGTAAGTGACTAGTAAGAAACGACAGGTCCATGAGCCCAAAGGTTCGTGAGTCTGAAAGTCTGAAAGTATGAAATGGATAAGTGTTAGAAATTTTCAGGCGGACAATGGAGAGAGTGGAGGTATAACACATAGGTTCGCAAGTTCGAAAGTCTAAAAGTCCGTAATGCAAAAAATAATCTAAGTATTGGCTGAACTTATACAAAAGTAAAGATGGGATTAAATGAGTCTGAAAGTCCACAAACAAAATGAAAACGACTAAGTATGGTAATCTTGTAACAAAGAAAAGGAAAAAAGAAGGGGGAGAAGAGAGATTGGGGAAAGGAAAACATGGTAAGGGAGAAGAAAATGTAAGAAAAGAAACATGAAAATATAAATAAAGGGGAAGCACAAAATGGGTTCAAGACAAGGGAATACTTGTCAAATCACAATGGAAGGAGTGTTGGGTTAACAATGATTTTGATAGTGCACCATCTTAGGGAAGGAGTGTTGAGTTCAAGGAGGATCATGCTTGGAGGGTACCACCTTGTGGTTTTGTAAAGATCCAGTATGAAACTTGTCATTATGGTATAGTATAGAGCTCCATATTTTATGTTGGCATCCCTCATGTATTCTATATAAAGGGAGGATAAAGATTTTTTCATATCACACCATTGATATACTCTATTATATCTTTGTAATTTTTTTGGAATAGGGGGAAAGAGTTAGGATTGTGATGTAAACCATAGAAGAAGGCATGGAGAAGAGAGAAAGTGCTTGGATGTTCTTTGAGAGTTTTCTCTCATGAGATGCAAGATGACACTAGGGTTTGTGTTATGTTAAAAAAATCTAAAGGATAATAACACGATTAATTGATGGTTTGTCTTGTAGAAGTTGTGTCTCTTGTAGTGAAGCAAAAGGAATTAGGGAAAATTTTCTCAAAAAATAGGCATCCTAAGGAAATTATAAAATAACAAGCCATATATTATTGTTTATATATAATAATAATAATAATAATAATGGAAATATAATAAATAAATGATATTAGATATCATACAATAAATAACAAAAGTACTAATAATATAAAATATTCCATATTGAGAATTTTAAATATATTGAACATATCTTAAGACAATCTCACCAAGATCTTAACTAAGATGAGGTATACATATGGTTAAATATTTCAAATAGAAACATGACACATAATCACCATTAAATTTTATATTTCCAATTCAATGATTATCATTGACCTAATTCTTTGAAATTCTATTCTCTATTGAATTTCCAATTCAATGAGCATGCGTTTTCTTATAAGAACCATTTTGGGAGCAAATTTTCTCTAATGAGGCACTAGGTTCCAACCCTAAAGAAGACAGGAAGAAAAGAGCTAAAGCCTTAGATGATATTACAATGTTGTTCTTGTGGGATGTGTTAGTGACCTATAACGATAGGGGATCTGATGATTCATAATCTATTTGTGGGTTTCGTGATGAAATTCCCGGTTTGCTGGCCTATTATCTCCTCAAATAAATTAGTCAATTTCATTTGATTAGGTAATATGTTGTTATTAGAAAGAACATTTCTAAATTTTTATGGCTCATTTTAAAGAGTTTTAAGCTTGTAATAAACTTTGGAAAACATTTGATTTAGTTTTTATTTCAAAAAACTCAAAATACAGGTTTCAATGGCTAAGTGTCTTTTCAAAAGGGTTTCTAAGCCACTGAAATCCCTAGCTTTCAACGGCTTAAACACGAAAATCAGGGCTCTCCTAGCCACTGAAATCACAGGGAGATTTGAAACAGTCAACTTGTCTTAGTGAAATGCCATGATTGTATTTAGCCGTCGAAAAGACAGGGGAGCTATCGAGTATGACTTGGCAAGTGGTGTTTTACGAGTTACTATATTATGATTTGATCTACCTAAACCTAAACCCTATAGATCTTACACCTGTCCTAGGAATTATGATCTGATCTCGACGTACCCTGACTTGATCATTTCAACTTCTGTTTCATAAAATCACGTGGCCTTTGTACTTCCTATCCTTCAAGGTTTATCGAATGATCATTATCATTTCAAATCTTAACTACCCTCTCACATCCCTCAAAATTAGGGCTCGCCTTAATCGCTTTTCCCCATTTCTTGCCTCTATCATAACTGAGCAAAAACATCCCTAATTCTGCGTTGAGTGGTCTCCCTCCAAGCCTGAATTTCCAATTGCAGGTACAGAAGCATTCCATCAAATGAAGAGAGGAGCACCAACATTGAGGAAGGAACTTGATGGTATCGGTTACCTAGAATCACACCCAGAGGTGTGCCAGCTCTTCAAGGAGGCAGGTTGTTATGAATTTTGTAAAAAAGTGCAGAGCTCTCATCAGCAGGTGGCAGAATATTTTGCTCTCACATTTGATGGCAGAAAGGAAGTCATTGGAAAAGACGAGTTCTTGGTGGATGAAACTCTCATTGCAGAGGTGAAAGACCTGCCAAGTACTGGAGAAAACTGGTTCAAGACCACTGTTACAAAGGAGGTTGAATTTAGGTCTTATTTGAAACCAGAGCACAAGTGTTTTATATGGAAGAAAGACATTCCTATGTCTTTTCTGGAGGAGAAATGGTAGCACCTGCTGAAGTCAATTCTTGTTTACATAACCTGTGAGGGTAGATATAATAGGGTAATGATTTATCATTTCAAATTGATGAATCACTTTACTGGCAGGAGCCCCTTGAACCTGCCTTATTACCTCCACATAAGATTAAATAAGATGGCTCATCAGGTCAAGGCTAAACCAAAAAAGGTTGCAAGCAGATTATCCCATCATGGTTTGATTAAGCTCTTGATTTATGAGCTATTGCAGAGAAGGAACAAGGATTGGGGCCACTTCTTATTTTGGAATGAGTTTCAGACTGGTTTACAACCAAAGGATAAAAAGGGGTTGTCTTCAAGGAAGTCTTCCAATCCCAGAAGTGGAAAGAGAAAGAGGAGAGAAATCTCTCTAGTCACAGTTGATCAGTCCTCTCCATCTTCTAAGTCTAAAAAATCTAAGAAGAAATTGGATTTTAGCAAGGATGCAAAGAAGGCAAAAGAACCTTCAGTTGACAAGAATATCCTCAATCTCCCCTATACAGACTCTGAGGATGAATAAGACCAGGTTGCAACAGAGTAAGAAGTAGCCCTAGCAGAAGATCCAATTACAATAGGGTATGAAGATCTTACCTCACCTACACCAAAGGAAGATCAAGGCCAACAAATTGCAGAGGCCTCATCTAGCAAGTCAAAGCAGTCCAGATTTCAGAAGATTAAGAAGATTAAAGAGAAAATAGCACAACAAGAAGTATTAGAGAAGGTGATAAAGACCCAATATGAGACTTTATCAAATAATTTCACAGCAACCGGTGAAGCCTTGGAAAGATTGGCACTTGAAAATTTTAAAGAAAAGAAAAAGAAGAAGAAAATTGTAAAGGACTATAATAGTCTATGAAGAGTAGCTATGCATTTGAAGAAAAAGGTCAGGTCATTGAGGTTGCAAGCCATGCCTTCAAGACCTCAGCCTCAAGCACTTGTTGATCTTGAAACCCTAGCAAATGCAGCCATCCATTTGAATTATCCAGAGACATCTAACAATCCTACAAGCATTCTAGAACCTGCTCAAGATGCAGAGGCTTCAGAAGATCATCCCTAAGGTGTTTAAAAGCTAACACAAAAGGTTTTTTGAAATTTTCTTAATTTTCACTAAGACAAAACTTTCGGTGGCTTAGGAGAACATTTCAACTATTCATTAGTCACCGAAAGTGGAGCTTTCGGTGGCTAGCAAGCTCGGATTTTGCCTCTCTTAGCCACCGAAAGCACAGACATGGCAGAGAGGCACTATTTTTGCATAGATCCAATTTGTTCTCACCCATACACCTCGAGGATGGTTTGTAATGATGGATAGTAAATAAGGGCATCAGTTTTGGGTTTCTGTTCCGGTTTTCAAGGCACCTAGCAAGGTGGAAAGGTTAAATTGGTTACCTATTTTTGGGCAAAAAACTGTTTTTGTGCTAAAAGTGGCAATTTCGACTTATCCCACATCTCATGAAGATCCATCAGCCTTCGAAGGATTACTACACCTGTGGAACACTTGGAAGGATATGAAGACCATCAAAGATAAGGAGTTGACCTATTTTATATGATCCTTTCCTATTTTCTTGTGTCAGTTGTTGGTTTTCTATTTTAAGTAAATTTGATCCTGTATTGTAGGATCTGGATATTTGATGTAAGGGATATAAAGCCACAAACTTCTAGGGAACCAGAGGTTGTACTTGGGATGATAAAAAATGTTAAAATGCTCATAGGCTGAAAATGAATTTATGAAGGAATACAAAGGCAATATATTTCTAGATTCCCGTGTTATGTTTAAGTGGTGAAGTTTTCTCTGATGTAACTCATTATTTTCTTATTTCACATGCTTTATTTATGTATTGTTTACGAGAAGATAATGTGAAGGATTTGTTATTGACACCCTGTGCTGGCTTGAAACAATATCTATGTTTTCTTCCAATTTTGAAATGCATAATTCAGATATACGCTGCTCTACATTTGAAATAATTTTCAGTTTATTCTTCTTTTCGATTTTTATAAGCTCAAAGGATACACTAGCATGATTATCATGCCTGGTCATATTTTTTCTTGGTTATTCATTCATCATTGTCTTTACCTTTGACTCCTTTTTGCCCAATAATTCTTTTATGTCTCAACCAAACCAATTCAAAATCCATAAACAAACCCATGTTTTGCATAACTAGCCTAATATCTTATTTCCAACAAAGTTATATCATACAGAGAGATCCCTCTTCGAGTCTTGGAGGGTTAGATCCAACACTCGAAGTTGTTTTGATGTTGCCTCTATGTCTGTCTCCACATCCTTGGGAAAATTATAGAGTGCTAACAGAATGGCGACCACACTGGGGACTTTTCCCCAGTAATACAATTCAAAGTTCTAGATCTCATCACTGATGGTGGATAGTGACCAGACACAAAAAGGCTAAGGTCATTCCCCTGGTGAGTCCAATCAACTCCAGAGAGTACCAACTCAAAGACTCCACTGGAGGAAGAACCTGAAGCATGACCAAGCAGCCTAGAAAGACCAAGTACTCAAGCTCGAATTGTATTCATGATATCATTGGTTTCATTTGCAATTACTTTCTCTCTTATCATGATCCTGGTCCAAAATATATTGTTGAAATTCAAGATGATTAGTTTCAACCTGAAGAGACTCAAGGATTGAGCCCATTCCCATATCTCAGGTACACACTCAAATATCGATAGGAAGCCTTGATAGACATAAGCCTCATGCTTTATTTCCTACAGATGTAAAGATCTCTGATACATATGTGAAAATTCTAGATTCACAAGTCAAAATTCCAGCCTGTTATAAGCTCCTTGCTTTACCTCCTATACCTGAGAAAATACCAAATAGATACAAACCTCTAGATTTACCTTCTATTCTCCATGACCTCCCTGCAAATTATACCAATAATCTGCCCATGTTTGATGGAGAGAATGCCAATATTACTGCTGAAAAACACATCCAGAAGTTTGAAGATTTCCTTGAACTTTATGAGGTTGAAGATGATGATGTCTATATCAGGATGTTTGCTTTGTTGTTGCAAGGTAAAGTTAAAAATTGGTTTAAAAACCTTCCAGCTGCAAACATCATCAATTTTCATCAGTTGTTGCAAGTTTTCCTAGACCGATGGGTGATCATGGGAAATATCTTTCTTATCCTAGAAGAGTATGACCACTTGAAAAGAAATCCAGGTGAGACAGTACATCAATTTTAGGCAAGATTTGATAAGGTATGTCATGCAATACATGATGATATAAGGCCACCCCCAAGATAAACTCACTTGCATTACCCTGATGCCTTCGATCCTGAGATGACATTCCAATCAAGAGAACATAACACTGCAACCCTTGAAGAAATTCAAAAGTTTGCGGTTGAGGTGGAAGCTAACTTGTTGAACAGAAGGTCAAAGTTAGAGGCTGAAGTAAAAGATAGAACAAAAAATGAACGGATGACATCTTCAGAAGTGAAATTAGATATTCTGACCAACACAGTCAACAAAATGATGCATAAGATTAGTAGGAAAGATGAAATTGTTTTTCAAAATCCTCATGTACCATCGACTTTGGAAAGAAAAAGAACAAATGTCCCCAAGAACTTAGCATCCCAACCTCTTTATCCTAAACCACCAAAAGATTTCTTCATGTACTCAATTGACAACACAATCAAAGAGGAAGTTCAAAATCAGGTGGTGGTGGAAAAATCTCCGGAGATGATGTGCATGTTTGATGACCTCCCCTACATAGATAATATGCTTAGATATGATCTTCATAATGGTGACTATATGGTTGAGATTGAAGAATATTGTTCAAAGAAACTAGTATTATCTTCATGGGAAGAGGAAGCCTAGTTATCATAATGCACAGATGACAATCATATTCTGCATACCCAACAAAATTGCAAGGAGGATGAAGCAGAAAATTTCCCAAGAAATGTAGAATGTCTGCCCCTATGTTTTGCCTTACTGTTAAGGGAACATTACGAACATATCGTAAATATAAATAATAAGGAAAATAGGGGAGATACAGAAGCTTATCCAGAGGTGTAGCCCTTGAGCCCTTTTGAAGGTCAAACCTCAGATAAAATCATGAAACGTGAAAAAGGTGATAAGCTGATCCATTTTGATTCACTGCCTCTGTACTTTAATTCATTTCAATTTCTGAGAGGGAATCTTTGTTAGTTTCTAGTTGAAATTCACAGTCTAAACCACGAAGTGCCAGTAGGGCCAATGCCACTATTGTCTGAAACATTTTATGACCCTATTGCTGATATTCTGGATGATGTGTGTTTTCAAAGTCTGGTTTCATTTACTCCAAATGAATTAAAAAATTGTTATGATATGGATATGATCATACAATCTACCCCACTATCTAGTTCAATAGAAGCATCGTTCTAGAACCCATCAGAGCATTTGCAGTCATGTAAAGAAGTTTTGGAGGACACATAAGTCATAGGTGGAAAATCAAGTCATGATGTTGAATTGTTTGAAGTTGAAAATCAAAGGATGGGCTAAGCCTATATTGATCCTGTAAATACATATATGGAGAAATTCTTCAATACAAGATCCTTTTCCATTTCCAGTATTTTTCCTATTGTTCAGGTTTATCAAATCTTCTGTAGGGAAAACCAGGCTGGAAATTACTCTCAAGCATGAGTAACAGACTTATTTCTGAGTTTTATCACAGATAGTGGAAGAAAAAAGTTATTAGATCAGCTACTGGATTGGCCGCATTGGCATTTTTCCATTACCTAGATAAGCAGTGATTGCAGTAGGGTAGGTAGGAGTTTTGAATAAGCTCAGCTCCCTGAGCATCCCTTTCAACAATTTTTCAATTTTAACTTTCTATTTTCAGTTTGATGTGGTACAAGTTGCAGAATAAGATTTTGGGATCAGCCCATGGATAAGGCACTGATTTACGAAATCCGGAGATCTGAGATTCTTGACACCTCAGGAGCTGTCATCCCCAATTGGAGCCTATGTTAGTGACATATAAAGATAGGGGATCTGATGATTCATAATCTATTTGTGGGTTTCATGATGAAATTCTCAGTTTTCTGGCCTATTATCTCCTCAAATAAATTAGTCAATTTCATTTGATTCGGTGTTAGGTTGTTATTAGAAAGGAAATTTCTAAATTTTTAAGGCTCATTTTAAAGAGTTTTAAGCTTGTAATAAACATTGGAAAACATTTGATTTAGTTTTTATTTCAAAAAATTCAAAATACAGGTTTCGGTGGCTAAGTGTCTTTTCAAAAGGGTTTCTAAGCCACCTAAAGCCCTAGCTTTCAGCGGCTTAAACATGAAATTCAGGGCTCTCCTAGCCACTGAAATCGTAGGGAGATTTGAAATGGTCAGCTCGTCTTAGTGAAATGTTATGATTGTATTTAGCCGTCGAAAAGACAGGGGAGCTGTCGAGTATGACTTGGTAAGTGGTGTTTTACGAGTTATTATATTATGATTTGATCTACCTAAAGATAAACCCTCTGGATCTTACACCTGTCCTAGGAATTAGGATCAGATCTTGGCATACCCTGACTTGATCATTTCAACTTCTGTTTCATAAAATCACGTGGCCTTTGTACTTCCTATCCTTCAAGGTTTATTGAATTATCATTATGATTTCAAATCTTAACTACCCTCTCACATCCCTCAAAATCAGGGCTCGCCTTAATCGCTTTTCCCCATTTCTTGCCTCTGTCATAACTGAGCACAAACATCCCTAATTCTGCGCTGAGTGGTCTCCCTCCAAGCCTGAATTTCCAATTGTAGGTACATAAGCATTCCAAAAAATGCAGAGAGGAGCACCAACGTTGAGGAAGGAGCTTGATGATATCGGTTACCTAGAATCTCACCCAGAGGTGTGTCAGCACTTCAAGGATGCAGGTTGTTATGAATTTGGTAAAAACGTGCAGAGCTCTCATCAGCAGGTGGCATAATATTTTGCTCTCACATTTGATGGCAGAAAGGCAGTGATTGGCAAAGATGAGTTCCTGGTGGCTGAAACTCTCATAGCAGAGGTGCCAGAGGTGCCAAGGACTGGAGAAAACTGGTTCAAGACCACTGTTACAAAGGAGGTTGAATTTAGGTCTTATTTGAAACCAGAGCACAAGTGTTTGATATAGAAGAAAGACATTCCTATGTATTTTCTGGAGGACAAATGGCAACACCTGCTGAAGTCAATTCTTGTTTACGTAACCTGTGAGGGTAGATATAATAGGGTAATGATTTATCATTTCAAATTTATGAATCACTTTACTGGCAGGAGCCCCTTGAACCTACCTTATTACCTCCACAGAAGCTTAACTAAGATGGATCATCAAGTCAAGGCTAAACCAAGCAAGGTTGTAGGCAGATTACCCCATCATGGTTTGATTAAGCTCTTGATTTATGAGCTACTGCAGAGAAGGAACAAGGATTGGGGCCACTTCTTATTTTGGAATGAGTTTCAGACTGATTTACAACCAGAGGATAAAAAGGGGTCTTCTTCAAGGAAGTCTTCCACTCCCAGAAGTGGAAAGAGAAAGAGGAGAGCCATCTCTCCAGTTGTAGTTGATCAATGCTCTCCATCTTCTAAGTCTAAAAAAGCTAAGAAGAAACTAGATTTTAGCAAGGATGCAGAGAAGGCAGAAGAACCTTCAGTGGACAAGAATATCCTCAATCTCCCCTATACAGACTCTGAGGATGAAGAAGACCAGGTTGAAACAAAGAAAGAATTAGCCCTAGCAAAAGATCCAGTTACAACAGGGTATGAAGATCTTCCCTCACCTACACCAAAGGAGGATCAAGGCCAAAACATTGCAGAGGCCTCATCTAGCAAGTCAAAGCAGGCCAGATCTCAGAAGATTAAGAAGCTTAAAGAGAAAATAACACAACAGGAAGTATTAGAGAAGGTGATAAAGACCCAATATGAGACTTTATCAAAGAATTTCACAACAACCAGTGCAACCTTGGAAATATTAGCACTTGAAAATGTTAAAGAAAAGAAAAAGAAGAAGAAAATCGTAAAGGACTATAACAGTCTATGGAGAGTAGCTATGCATTTGAAGAAAAAGGTCAGGTCATTGAGATTACAAGCCATGCCTTCAAAACTTCAGCCTCAAGCACCTATTGATCTTGAAACCCTAGAAAATGCAGCCATCCATTTGAATGATCTAGAGACAACTAACAATCCTACAACCATTCCAGAACCTGCTGAAGATGCAAAGGCTTCAGAAGATCAGCCCAAAGGTGTTTAAAAGCTAAGACAAAACGTTTTTTGAAATTTTATTAATTTTCACTAAGAAATAACTTTTGGTGGCTTAGGTGAACATTTCAACTGTTCATTAGCCACTGAAAGCGGAGCTTTCAGTGGCTAGCAAGCTCATATTTTGCTTCTCTTAGCCACCAAAAGCACAGACAGGGCATAGAGGCACTATTTTTGCACAAATCCAATTTTTCTCACCCATACACCTTGAGGATGGTTTGTAATGATGGATAATAAATAAGGGCATCAATTTTGGGTTTCTGTTCTAGTTTTCAAGGCGCCTAGCAAGGTGAAAAGGTTAAATTGGTTACCTATTTTTGGGCAAAAAACAATTTTTTTGCCAAAAGTGGTAATTTCGACTTATCCCACATCTCATGAAGATCCATTAGCCTTCGAAGGATTACTACACCTGTGGAACACTTGGAAGGATATGAAGACCATCAAAGATATGAAGTTGACCTATTTTATAGGATCCTTTCCTATTTTCTTGTATCAGTTGTTGGTTTTCTATTTTAAGTAAATTTGATCCCATATTGTAGGATCTGGATATTTGATGTAAGGGCTATAAAGCCACAAAATTCTGGGGAACCAGAGGTTGGACTTGGGATGATAAAAAATGTAAAAATTCTCATAGGCTGTAAATGACTTTATGAAGGAATACAAATGCAATATATTTCCAGATTCCTGTGTTGTGTTTAAGTGGTGAAGTTTTCTATGATGTAACTCATTATTTTCTTATTTCACATGCTTTCTTTCTGTATTGTTTACAAGAAGATAATGTGCATGATTTGTTATTGACACCCTGTGTTGGCTCAAAACAATATCCATGTTTTCTTCCAAGTTTGAAATGCAGAATTCAGATATACTCTTCTCTACATTTGAAACAATTTTCAGTTTATTCTTCTTTTCCATTTTTATAAGCTCAAAGGATCCACTAGCATGATTATCCTTCCTGGTCATATTTTGTCTTGGTTATTCATTCATCATCGTCTTTACCTTTGACTCCATTTTTCCCAACAATTATTTTCTGTCTCAACCAAGCCAATTCAAAATCCATAAACAAACCCATGTTCTGCATAACTAGCCTAATATATTATTTCCAACAAAGTTATATCATACAGAGAGATCCCTATCTGAGTCTTGGAGGGCTAGATCCAAGACTCGAAGCGGTTTTGATGTTGCCTCTATGACTTCCTCCACAACCTTGGGAAAATTACAGAGTGCTAACAGGATGCATGGAGGCTATGCCAAGATTATGGACCCTATCTTAATGAGTTTTGATCTTGGTGTGATACCTTGCTTGGAAGAAGACTAGTTTATTTTTATTTTGATGTTCCATGGAGGTCTTGTTCTTTTGTTGATGCAAGAGTTGACAAATTAGGGCCGGACATGGGGTCTTCACCTTATTGACCAATATCTTATCACATTCATTCATAAAGGGGGATTTTAAATTATGAAAAATAGAGTCAATATATTGTAGGTATTTGGGGGGGAGATGTAGGGTACGAGGGGGTTTATAGGAGTTGGGGGGTACAAAAAAGGGTATTTGGTAAAATTAAGAGATATATCATAAAAATAAGGGTTTTTTAATTGAAAAAATGTATTGTAAGGGGGGTTAAAAAAGGATTCGGGAAGGTATCTATCAATATCTAGTAAAATTAGGGGTATTATTTAATATCCAATGAAGGAATGTGTTAATCCAAAGGTTCATTGAGTGGAGACCCCGTGGGGATCGAGGACTCAAACCCTAGGATGGATTGGTAGACTTGAAGGATAGCACTAGAGTTGTTTTGTAATCCATGTACTCGTGTGATGCGAATTGTTTAGGGCTTATAAACCCTAAGGAAGACAAGAGATATTGTGTGAGACGAGTTGGGTGAACTCCTAGATTGTTGAGGATCCTTGGTGGAGTGACCAACTTTAATTATGAGTGATTCCTAGCTAGTAGTTCGCGGTAAGGGATTTCTTATGATTTTTTTAGTTAGGATTTAGAAAGTTTGACTTGTACCAACTTCTATTGAGTTATCAATATGTACGTATACTTCATCTTCTCTATATATGTGAAGTGTTCTAGTTGTCCAAATTTTGTGCACTTGCAAATTTGAGTTTTAATGTATGTTATTTTTTGATTGAGTATTTTCTAGCGTTGGCTATGCAGACCGATTTGACATACATTGAGCATAATTTGTTAAGAGATTTAACACATATCTAGAAGATAAATGCACATATTTACCATTGCAATAATCCGTTGTAATAAAGTATCTTTTAGATTTTTTATATGCTTGGAAAGTGTGCCCCTATAGTGTAGATAGGGGGATAATATGGGGTACCTAGGGAGGTAACCAAGGGGAATAATAATACATATGTATTGTTATGTATGAAGACCACTTTTAGTAAATAAGGTTTAGTGTGAACACAACAAATGTAATAGAAGGTTCCATTTCTAGAAGGTTCCCCCTCTAAAATGTTCTTAGGTGATAGGGGGTATTATATAAAGGAGTGTAAACAATGTAATAGACATGTTGAAGAAGTACAGTATTTGGAGCACAACTTTTTAGGAGGTTTCCTCCTCGACGAGGCAAGTGATTAGGAGTGGATCCCTTTCTTAAAAGGATCAATTATAAGGTGTTTCCTGACCCTAAGGGTTTCATATTAATAAATTGGGATTTCTGTATTCTTCTTTGTATCTTGTGTGGTGATTATATTTGCGTATATTTGGTACTTACCGAGTGGTATCAGAGCACTTTATTCGACCACAAATAAGGGGATTTGTTTTTCTTTCTATTTTGTAGGTTTTCAAACAAAGAGAAAAAAGAGGGTCGCACCATAGAGGTTAATTCCTATAGTTTTTTGTGCACAATTTGATGAAACTAGTTGTATATTTCAGTTCCTCTCGAAAAAAAAAAACTTAAAAAAAATCGTTCGAATCAGATTTCAGGAGGCCAAAATATCACTGATTTAAAATTAGCAATTTTTAAGGTTTTCGTATGGACAACCACATGATTTTACCGGTTTCTATAGCAATTGGTGCAACATTTATCCAAACAATGTGTATGTATGATTTCCTCTACCAGATTCATCCAATAAAAAAACAATCGTTCAAATCAAAGCTCTGGAAGTGAAGATATCACTGATTTAAAATCAACAATTTTCATTTTTTTTTTCATGACGACCATGAGACTGCAGAGCTCATAACTTTTGACAGGGTGCTCATATTGGTGCCAAGTTTTCCATTGGATAGAAGATTTTCAGAGCTTTCTTTTGATATATTATATGTGGTGTTTCCAATGGATATGCAGTGTGCTCAATTTTTTTTCTCTCACATGCTCATGAGCATAGACAAAGCTATTTAAGAGATTAAGAGCATGGAAGCCAATGTTTCAACTATTCAAGAGATCAAACTTATAAGTTAGGAAAGATGTAAAATGGAGATCATCGGTGATTACATCACGATAGAATATAATCAAGAAAGATATGCTTGTTATGCTTTCGAGGTTGATTGTGATGATTTGTATATGAACATGTGTCATTTCTGGGATGACAACCATCCTCATCTTCTATTTGATGACTCTACTCCACCATATATAGATCACATCCTTAAGAGTAGTCAAGAGCCTTCTATGCTTAGTCTTCTTCAATTTTCTTATTCTTTAGTACTAGTGGATGATTTTTTGGCCGACTCTACATATGTGGATCCACATGACCAATGTTGATCTTTGGAGCATTAGTTTCAACAGGCTATTGAGTTCTTATATATTCTGCGTGGAGTTCACATGAGCACTTGGACATGGGACCTAGGTTTACAATGTCGTTTGGACTACTTCAATATGGTGGCTAGCACTTCTACATGGGACCCTAATTCTTTAGCCTCTTTTAGCATTATGGTCCACACCTATCTATGGGACCTTGGTATATGGTTGTACTTCCTCATAAAAAGCATTGAAGACAACACTTTACTAAGGGGGATGCAATGTAGTGTAGCTAGGGGGATAATATGGGATACCTAGGGAGGTACTTGTTTATGCAAGGAATGAAAAAATCCTTACTCAAACATTTTTGAATCTCCTCAGGGTAAGTGAGATAAATGAGATTATAACCCTAGGTTTATAGTCTGTCAAAAATATCGATCAAACCTCAAGAAATGTGATTCTTGGATTTGATGCTATTTTGTAAATATGTAATTCTTATTTCATTTGTTCAAAATAATCTGAAGTAAAGTAAATAATATATTTTCAAAGTAAATGAATTTATCAAAATATGAAATAAACAAAGAGAAAATATGAAGTTCATAATACAAAAAGTCCCATAAGTGAGAATAAATTAACAAATCTTTTATTTAATATCAATTTGAGTTTACAAATTAGACTATCTATTCAAGTCCCTGCAAGGACTTGGACCGGTGTAATTCTTGTAAGTCCAAGATGTGATTTGACTCATACATAGAAAACCGGTGTCAAACAAATGAAGAACAAAACAAAAAACCGAGCTGGATTAGTCCAAGCTACATTTGCATCATTGTTTTGAATTCTGCAAAACTAACATTAATTAACATGAATCACTTCAGAACTTCTAACCAAAACCAAATAGATATTCAAGAAAATGAATTACCTTGGAGCATATCACTAGTCAATGCTTCCTAGTCTTTTCTTTGCCACCTTCAAAATAACCTTGCTATCAACAAGATAACTCAGCTCTAATGAAAACTTAGTATGTAATGAACATATAATAATTTCACTTGAGGCTTAAAACATACCTTATCAGAAGTTTTCCTTCTCTATTTTCTCAGGCCTTCTTTGTCTTTCTCTCCTTTTATATTTTCATGAAGTATTTGGGTAATTCAACTACTTTTAGTTAAAAAAGTTAATTAAATTTTGTTTAAGAGAAGACAATTTTATTTATTATAAGGGAAATATATATTTAAATAATAGGTTGGGTTCCACTAGGTATTCGCTCCTTTATTTCCCAAAAATTCCCTTGTAACTCCAAAAATCCAAATTATACCAAATGATCAAACACTTGTATCTCCCAAAATCCCAAAATGATATGATATTTAAAATTTCCAAAAATAATATCATATGTTCGTTATTTGTCCCAAATGTATCAAGTGTTTAAATAACAATGTCATGATACAAATTAAAATAAGTGGGGGTATTTATTTTTGAAAAACTCTTATCTTTCTTTTCTACCTTTTAACACATCCGACCTAAGATTGAGAAAGTCTTTATGATATAACTTCTTCTGATGCAGATTTACTATTTCAGGGTGCATGTCACTGAAGGTGATCTCTCTTTTACCACTGTATGATTTTTCCAATTGTTGTTTGGAATGTATAGAAGAGGATTGAGATGATTCATAGCTAGGAGAGGTAGCATGCTTCTTTCCTTTGTTTATCCGGAGGTCAGAGAGAGGCACTTTTTAATGTTTAGGAGGGGAATGAGCCATGGAGTGTGGTGTTGTATGCAGAGGAGGGGGAGGAAGAGGATTATTAGGTCATTAAACACCACTAGAGGGAGGATTTATAGGGTTGTTGTCCCAACCATCATTTATTGGTTGGAAAAGGGGGTCAGGAAAGTCTACAATGTTAGGATGTGGCTGTAGAGGGGCACTAAGAGGAGCTCGATACTGAGGAAAAGCAGGCTTCCCACCAAGGTTCAGGTAGCCAGTTTGTACTAGTTGATTAAATTCTTCCGAATCAACATCAAAGTGAATGAAAAACCTCATTCTCTTGTGCCTCCCTTGTTTCTAGAATACATTTGGCATTCTTCCCCTTCTCCCTCTATTTCCACCTCTGTTACTCCCTTGACTGAAAAAGTTCATCTAATTGACATCATAATTTCAATTAGTGTAAAATTATTAAGTAAAATACACAACACAACATGATAAACATCCATTACACCTTTGTTAAATATGATTTAGTTATGGCTATGATAATAATACAATAATTTAAGCACAAAAGGGAGCAATGCGATAAGAATATGTAAAACAGGGAAGAAACTCCATAACTCAACATACACCCTTATTTTCATTTCAACTTCAAAAATTAGAACTATACATTTCTTGTAAAATTCTCAACCAATAAAAACTTCTTTAGTAAATCCAGTTCATATAATCGAGACCATTTGGGACTGTGGAATTTTAACAATGCGAAGGATGGGTATGTGAGCCAATGTGTAGTCAACACAAAAACAATGGTTTATTATTATGGCCAAAGAGACAACAGATAGCACACATCTAAATTATTTTGATAAAGAGGGAGAGCAATGCTAAGTACATAATCTACTTCCTCCCTTAAGAAACCCAAAACAAAATGATACCCATTACTCTGATAGGTAAACCATGAGTTCAAACAGAGTCAAGATTGAATACGAGAGCTAAAGAATGGACACAAGTTGTATCAAGAATAAAACCAATATCTTGCGGCTGAATAAATTCATTCACAAGATAGAACCCTTTAAACACAGGGTAATACAAGTGCTGAGTATACGCCACATTCTTTCCAACAAAAAACATAATGCTAAAACCAATTTAAACTTAAAACAAGTTCAAGTTCAAATCCCCAACACGCCTTAACAATGACAATGATGGGTTCAACATATTTTCTTCATAACCCTTTCTTTTAAAAGTAAACATCTTCTAGGAATACATACAATGGAAAATAATAGTATGAAGCGAAGAGAAACAATATATATACAAAAAATCATAGTAGTCACTGTAAACTCAAAATCCATGAATGACATTCTTCATTAACCAATTGATAAAACAATTTCTCTTTTCAAATGATTTCTTATGAGTGGAATACAAGGAGAGGAGAAACTTTCACACTCATTACCAACTAACCAAAGCCACAACTACTTTATCTAATAACAAAATTACTTGCAAAATATGCTCAAAAGTTGGTGAGTACTTACCTTGTCCAGTGGTTGATTTATACCAGCTCTCAAGGCCGAAACAGTTGCAACAACGAAAATCAGAGACAATTTGATGAGCTGAGGTGCAACTCCCTCTACACAGTCGAAAACCAAAATGAAATGACAAGAACCCTAGCCCAACAAAGGTGGTAAAGCGTAAGCCTAGAAACATTAATGCGCACACCCTCTCAACTTGAATGCATGGCCAACTCATCAATCACATACTTTGATATTTGACCCCATATCAACTATTCAACTATGCCATATCAACACACACATTCATATGAATATTCCCAAATCCTAACCTTAACTTATATCCATACCATATCATATGCAATCGCGAAACCAAATGGTATCAACCACATATTCCATAACAATGCACACATCCATGTGAATATCCCAAGTCTAACATAATAATGAAACTTAACTTGTATCCATATTATTTGTATTTCTTTGTAACATATATATGTTCTGTTTAAAACCAAAATCAAAACCCATATTACTCCTTAAAATTTTATGCCACTCAAAACTTCAAGCTCGACATACCTTTTATACCATGGCACTAAGTATGAGCATTATGACTTTACAATTTTAATTCATTAGGTATATAATCATGTAGGAAAACAAAGGAACATAAACTCTTGCAAATAAATAACTTCGTGGTTATCATGATCAATGCTACCATAATGTTTGAGAAGAAAACCAACTACCTTTGTAACTTATCAAATGTCAATTTGATCACAAGTTTTATGCCTTTTAAAACTACCACACAACATAATTGCTAGCTATACAAACAAGTGTTTTGTATAAGCCTTTAATCCCTGATCCAAACATATATATCTCTTTAAAACCATTCATTATCTTGCAACTATGTATTCATTCATAAAATATCATAGGATGCTAGGAATCATTAAACCATTGATGCTAAAAACCATATTTGAAATGATGCCTCAAATTGAAATTGATACCATGCCAAAATGTTGAGAGAAATGTGATGCTCGGAATTTATCATTTCGGTGTTTTCTCCTAGGGGACCTCACCTATTATAGTTATTTAAATAAAATTTTAAATTATATGCAGGCTTCACAACTCTTTGCGAGCTCTTATAGGAGGTGAAAAATCACGAGTCAACAGTAACCAAGGGGAATAATAGTAGATATGTATTGTTATGTTTGAAGACCACTTTTAGTAAATAAGGCCTAGTGTGAACACAATATATGTACTAAGAGAGATTATTAGAAGGTTTCTCCTCTAGAATTTCTTAGGTGATAGGTGGTATTATATAAAGGAGCGTAAACAATGTAATGGGAATGTTGAAGAAGTATTGTATTTAGAGCGCAACTCATTATGAGGTTTCCCCCTCAAAGAGGAAAGTGATTAGGAGGTGATCCATTCCTTATAAGGATTGATTGTAATGTGTTTCCCTACCCTAAGGGTTTTATATTAATAAAGTGGTATTTATATAGTCTTCTCTATATCTTGTGTGATGATTGTATTTGCAGATATTTGATACTTTCCAGGCCCAAGGGATAAAACTTCATGGTATTGAAGTATACTTGTTCAATATTGATTTTCTTGGGTTGCCTTGTGAATTGAGTTGAAGTGAAGTGCTTGTTTCCATAAATTAATATTTTAGATTAAGCCCTAAAGTTGAAAGTTCACAACAAATGGATCTAGGAAATTTCAAGTTCGAGGTGAAATTTTGGAAATGCATTAAAACATGTTTTCTCAAAATTGTAACATGATATCAAAGATGATTGCACTGAGATTGCCTTATTTCTTATTTTAAGGCCAAATATTTCAGTGGTTGAACTTAGGAGTGGTTAGGTGGTGAAACCTTAGTGTGAATCAGAGGAGCTCTTGCACTAGTGAAGGGATTCATGGGTTGAAACCCTAGTTGCTTGTGTGATGAGAGTGTGTTTTCCTCTGTGATAGGTGGTAGAGCTATTGCATTTATGGATGGTATGTGATTTATTTTCAACGACTGTGATGCTCACGAGGACCTATGATAGGTACCTTATTTTTCCTCATAGATACTGTTAACACATAAGGTTGTATGGGTCAACATGTCTTCTTTTTTTTGATTTTTTTTAGTCACAGAGTTCATAGAACATAAGTCTTGAAGTCTTTAGGTTGTGTTCATAGAAGTAATTTTGGTTCCAAAATGAATAAGGATATGTTTAGCCTTGGTCTAAAGTTTGAGTCATGTGATTGTTGTCATGACAAGGTATAAACCCTCACAAGTCACACTTTTGATTTTTTATCATGGCCTTGACATGTCACACCTCTAGCTTGTACCTAAGATTTCACTTTATCACTATCTATCCACTCAAGTGTCAAGTCAAGTCAAGTTTTTGTGCTGAAAACTCACTTAGAGAGTTCACAGCGTAATCCAAGTACCTTTTGCTCTCATTTCTCATTATTGCATTAAAGGATCATTTCAAAAGGATTTTATTGTTTTCAGAGCCTACATTTTAACCATTATTTAGGAGTTATGTCATCAGGTCTTCTAACAACCTCCTTGAAGTGTGTAATCCATGTTTGAAATCAACACTACGAACTAGAAAAAGAGGAGGGTTGAAGCTTGCATATCCTGCAAGCACATCTGTTCAATTTGGATGACATCCACATCAAGATCAGGGTTACAAGGTACTCCACGAGGTTTTTCATACCATTTTAAAGGTTGAGAGAAGGGTTTTTGATGTTTTATCATTGGTGTTGCGAACTGGCAGACACGGGCACTGGGAACTCATTTTATCTAGCAAATGCTTCTAAATATTTGATGATAACTCTAAAATGGTGATCTGGGTTTTTCTAAAATATTCTGTGGAGGATCATGATATCCTTGTTGACTTGCCAACAAAAATTCAGCTTGACCCAGTTTGGCATTTGAGAGATAAAATCAAAACACCAGTGCGCTGCAAACTCTTTGTTTTGCATAGTTTTTGGATATTCACCTTGTTTGGAGGTTGTCACTAGTCAAGGAGGGTTCGAATGAATTCTCAGAGATAAGTTAGATGCTAAAGGACACCTGCACCTAAGATTTATCTCCATTAAAACCTCACATAGTGAGTTGGCAACAGATTTATTAATGAATTCCAATGACTTCCTGAAAATTAGCAATTTGTTGGATCCTTTTCTCTTTGACTGTTGCCACCTATCTCCAAAGCCTAGAATCCAATGGAAGAGATGGGTTTATACCTCCTAAGCATATATTGTATGCTATTTTCTATTTAATGGGTGAGAGGAATTAAGAGAGGGGTTCAAGTGATTCTAGAGAGGGGAACTTATACTATTTTTGTAGGCAACTGTGTAAAGTCTCCATGACTGTATATATACAATTTAAGACTCTTGGTTAATCAAATATCAGTCTCTTTTCTTATTACCACATTATGTATTCAATCTTGATTTGATGTGGATTATTGGTGAATGATTCATCTCCATTACTTGTTCAAATGTTGCAGTAAAGGATTTGTTGTTATCTACTAGTGCAAGTGCTATAAGAGCTTTATTTCTCATTATTTAGGAGGTTCCTTTTGATGAGAATTTATGCTATATGTGTCTTAGAATTTCCTGCTATGATCTGATGCATGTATTGCATGTTTATTTAGTCTTCCATCTTTCATTTATGTTTCAAAAACATTGATTTGAATTTATTCAAGCCTTGCTTGCTGGTGTATACCTTGTGGAGATTTTGTGCTGATATTTAAACACAATTCCCTGAATATTTGTTGCACTTGAGCTTGAATTCTACAAAACTTTTTCCAAATTATGGAATCTATTTATGGGTATTAGTCTTGCTCTTTAGCAGTCTAAGAGCAACTCCTAGTGCTAACATTTCTTGGTGCCGTTCCTGGGGATGAACGTGAAGAAATATTCCTTGGGAGAACGACATAGATACGAATCTTGATGGTAGACAAGAGAGGGACACATAAAATTGACTGTAATCATATACCTGGTGGCTCCATAATCAAAGACTCCATTGGAGGAAAAATCCTGCTGACAAAAAAATGAAAAAACGGAAGGCAAAATTCAGGTATCAGTTCATTAGTTTTCTCCATGAACTTTTGTTCTTTTTCATCAGTTCATTCATGTCTTTCCCTTTACATATAAGAAGGATTATCCTTTCCTTTGTTTACTCTAATGATGATCAACATTCATTTGTGTATCACTCTTTGGAAGAAGAAGGTTTCCATTCTTCCTGTGTTGTAGATGTTTCTCATGTCTCGTCATCTCAACCTATTGAGAAAGATGAAGTTAATATCTCAATCCCTCCTGAAATTGAGCAGCCTTATAGTCATGAGAATCACAAGGCTGTTTTACCTTCTAAAGTCTTTTTTATACCTTTCAGTCAACTTGTTAAACCTTGTTTTCAGTTCACTACTTTTCAAACTAGAATCAGAGAGAAAATGTTTAAAACTTTAAGGCTGCCATCTCACCTTCATCCTTACCCTCTTAATTTCTTTGATATCTTACTCATTTTTATGGAGAAGATCATATCATTGTCAAGAAGCATTTGGGAGCCTTTGATAAATTTTTCGATCAGTTTGAGATAGTATATGAAGATGTTACCATGAGGTTATTTTCCAAATCCTTGTTTGGGGATGCTGCTTTGTGGTTTAAGAGTTTGGGAGTTGATTCCATTGGTTCATGGATTGAGTTATATAATGCATTTTTAAGATACAGGGGAGAGAAAAAGTCTTTCTATCAATAATTAACCAAGTTTTTTACTTTGAGGAGAAAAGAAGATGAAGCTCTAGATATCTTCAACATGATATTTCACAGTTTTTATCATAGCATGCCATTGGAGATCCAACCTTCAGAAACTACCGCTATGGTTTATTACATAGCACCTCAACATCCTAATCTTGTCCTTTTCCGGAGAGAAAGGAAATCTTCGTCATTAAGAAGGTTGTTTGAGGATGCTGAAGAAGTCGAGGAAAACATTTGAGTTTTCAAAAGGATTCGAGATCAGGCTTACCTCGAAGATCTGGATGCACAAGAACAACAAGAAGAGTGTAAGTATGATTCAGATTTGGAAAAGAATTCTTCATTGTTTTCAGATTTTTTCATGGACAAGAATGTAAATCATGCTTATGATCATTTTCCAAATCATTTTGAGCATGCAGTAAAGGATAATTGTATAGATAACTATATATTTATAGATGATCACAATCATAATGTTTTAACTCCTACTATACAATTATCATATGATAATTTTTCTGAAGAGGAAACTGTTACTATTGATGATCAAGAGATGATCTCGAAAGAACAAGGAGGTCACCTCTTTCCCAACAAAGGGGAATGCATGTATTGGAAATCATGTTTTCTGAATCAACATGATTGTGATCTTGGTTTTGAGGATCCAATAACATATTTATTGGAGTCATATCTTTCAATTTTTTTGAGGATTTCATATTTCGTCATTTCACCGACACTTGTGGGTGAGTATGATTCTATGAAGGAGTTTCTATCTCTACTGTTATATTTATGTTATTATCAATCAATCAGTGGCACAAATGGGATTATTTCGTTCATGAAGTCACTGTTTCTATGAAAATTTTCATTTACTTGAGCAAATTGGAGATTTGGATAGAGTAGGGTAGCATATGTAATAAGCTCGCTTTCCGAGCATTTTCTTTTCTTCAAGTTTGCACAATGTTATCAAATTTGCAGTATGCGGTTAGTTTGCACCAGGTTTATCAGTTTGCTTGAATAAGTGGTAGATTTTGGCAGTGTTATAGATGTTGTTTGCAGAGATGACTCCATAGCCCAATGGATAAGGCACTGGAACTGCATGTTCTTGGTAGCTCACAGGGAGCATGCCATCCCCTGTGGAGCCAGATGTTAACACATAAGGTTGTATGGGTCAACAAGTCTTCTTTGTTTTGATTTTGTTTAGTTACAGGTCTCATAGAACATAAGTCTTGAAGTCTTTAGGTTGTGTTCATAAAATTAATTTTGGTTCCAAAATGAATAAGGCTATGTTTAGCCTTGGTCTAAAGTTTGAGTCATGTGATTGTTTTCATGATAAGGTATAAACCCTCGCAAGTCACACTTTTGATTTTTTATTATGGCCTTGAAATTTCACACCTCCATATTGTACCTTAGATTTCCCTTTGTCACTATCTATTTGCTCAAGTGTCAAGTCAAGTCAAGTTTTTGTGCTTCCAAATCACTAGGAGAGTTCGCAGCGTACTCCAAGTACCTTTTTCTCTCATTTCTCATTATTGCATAAAAGAATAATTTCAAAAGGATTTTAATGTTTTCAGAGCCTACATTTTAACCATTATTTAGGAGTTATGTCATCAGATCTTCTAACAACCTCCTTGAAGTGTGTAATCCATGTTTGAAATCGGCGTTGCGAACTGGAAAAAGAGGAGGGTTGAATCTTGGATAGCCTGTAGGAACATCTATTCAATTTGGATGAAATCCACATCAAGCTTAGGGTTACCGGGTACTCCATGAGTTTTTTCATACCATTTTAAAGGCCAGGATAAAGGTTTTTGATGTTTTATCATTGGCATTGCGAACTGCCAGACATGGGCGCTGCAAACTCATTTCATGTAGCAATTTCTTGTAAATATTTAATCATAACTATAAAATGGTGAAGTGGGTTTTTATAAAGAAATCTGTGGAGGAGAATGATCACCTTGTTAACTCGCTGACCAAAATTCAGCCTGACCTAGTTTGGCATTTGAGAGATAAAATTAAAACACGAGTGCGCTGCAAACTCTCTGTTTTGCATAGTTTTTGGATATTTTCCTTGTTTGGAGGTTGCCACCTGTCAAGGAGGGTTCGAATGACTTCTCAGAGATCAGTTAGATGATAAAGGACACCTGCACCTACGATTTAGCTCCATTAAAACCTCATGCAATGAGTTGGCAACATATTTATTAATGAATTCCAACAACTTCCTGAAAATTAGCAATTTGTTGGATCCTTGTCTCTTTGACTGTTTCCACCTATCTCCAATGCCTAGAATCCAATGGAAGAGATGGGTTTCGACCTCCTAAGAATATTTTCTATATTATTTTCTATTTAATGGGTGAGAGAAATCAAGAGAGGGGTTCAAGAGATTCTAGAGAGGGGAACTTATACTATTTTTGCAGCCAACTGTGTGAAGTCTCCATGACTATATATATCAGATTTAAGACTCTTGGTTAATCAAAGATCAATCTCTTTTGTTATTACCATATTTTTTATTCAATATTGCTTTGATTTGGATTATTGGTGAATGATTCATCTCCATTACTTGTTCAAATGTTGCAGTAAAGGATTTGTTGTTATCTACTGGTGCAAGTGCTATCAAAGCTTTATTTCTCATGATTTAGGAGGTTCCTTTTGATAAGAATTTATGTTATATGTGTCTTAGAATTTCTTGTTGTGATCTGATGCATGTATTACATGTTTCTTTAGTCTTCCATATTTTATTTATGTTTCAAAAAAACTGATCTGAAGTTATTCAAGCCCTGCTTGTTGGTGTATACCTTGTGGATATTTAAATATAATTCCCTGAATATTTGTTGCACTTGAGCTTAACTTCTACAAAACTTTTACCAAATTATGGAATCTGTTGATGGGTATTAGGATTTCTCTTTAGTAGTATAAGAGTAACTCCTAGTGCTAACATATACTATTGTTTGGAGTGGATTGATGCTTGTAATATGCACACAACCATTTGATTGTTTCATTGATATTTGGATCCTAGAAATCATTGATTCATTCTGTGATAGATTGATCATTATTTGTTCATATATTTTGGTTGATTTGTGACTCAGGGGTTTACAAGAATGGAAACCTTGTTCTATGTTAATGATGTTACAAATCAAGGAAGCTTTTAATGGAATCCCTCGTGGATAGTATTGGTTGTACATCTTGTACATTTATGGAGAGGTTGATCATGGATGTGATAGTTTATGTGATGCTAAACTATTGGTGAATCTTGTAGGCCATATTGTACATTGTTCCTGATCATGGACAGTGAATACTTGCTGTTTTACTCTTGTCTTGGAGCATTTGGGAATGGAGAAAGGAGTGGAGGAACTAATTTGGAGACAGATTCAAAACCTATGGTGGCATAATTAGTGATTGAGTCCAAGATTGTAGCTTATGAGAGTAGTGATGAGTATCAATGATAGATTTGTTGGATTCTCTCAAAAGAGAGAGTTGACCTTGATGTTACTCTTGATTTAAGATTCTCTTAGAAATAATGAGGTTACCTTGTTGAGGTTGTTGGTTTAGTTTTCAATGGTTTTGAGGTGCACGAGAGGGATTTCCATTTACAATTTGATGATAACCCCTTATGGGTTGCTCTTAATTTTACCATGATATTGATGTTTTAAGATAGATGAGTTGAGGAGAATGCATATTTTATCTTATGTTTTTGAAAAATCTAGTCCACTTGTCTTTGTCGTGTTTGGAAATGTGATTATCTTTGGAAAATGTCTTGAACAATGCTTGATGTGGTGCCAAAAGATTTGGGTTTGTAATGTTAATTTTAGGGATGATGGAGTCTTGACAAGTTACTATTGATGTATTCTTTGTTCTGAAGTGATTTCAGAGTTCCATAGGATGCAATGATTCTATATTATGTGTTCCTTTGGTTCCAGAAATGGTCATTGTTCTTTTGGAATCCCTAACAGAGTGGAAGTTAGAGAAGAGTGAGTAGATTGGTTTGATGGTGTAAACCAAGTTTTTATTTTTCTCTCCTTACTTGTTCACCATTCAGAGGTTGAGTTTCATATTTTCTTGGTAGATTTCCTGGAGAGAGACACACCTCTGTGAGTAGTGATTGCTTGGATATGAGATGTGTGTACATGTGATTGTAGGAATGACTCTCACAAATTCTTGAAAAGTAGTTATTGTGTTGATGTCATGATGAAGGAGTTTTATTCTAGTTTTTTGAATGCACAAGATTTACAGGTTGCAGATTCAGAGGGAGTTGATTGGTGTTACAAAGAGAACTTTTCTTATAAAAAGAAAATGTAAGAATTTGGGGTTAATCCAATTGTTTTCACCTATCTAGAAGAACACTAGGTTTCCTACTCCATTGGAGGTTCTTGATGTACATATGGATAGGTCATTTTGGGTGGATGCTTGACCTTGGTTAGAGTGCTAGCATCACACACTTACTTAACATGCTATTATAATAATTGACATGATGATTAACCCATTTGGTGCACAAAATGTGGATGTTAATTGCTTAACTAGGAGAGATAACAACCAAGGAGGAGCACTAGGCACTTGGAGGGAAGTTATGCTAAGAGAATGGGACCTTATGGCATACATCGTTGAGGTTGGACACATTACTTGAGGATTCTTGGGTTGAGGAGCATATTTCATGGAGGTTTGTTGTGGACTTGAAGACATATATTGAAGAGAATCATTGAAGCATAATAAACACCTTGACACACATGATGAGGAGTTTTGAGAATAGGATGACATATACCACACAATGAGAGGAGGAACACCATGAATGATGATGCTTGGACAATGAACCACCATGGAAGGAGTGTTGGGGTAACAATGTGTTGGAGAGTGCAACATCTTTAAGGAGGGGTGTTGAGCTCAAGGAGGATCATGCTTGTAGGGAACCACCTTGGGTTTTAGTAAATCCATAGAATGACACTTCTCATCATTGTATTGTATACTGCTCCACGTGGAGTTCCCTTGTTGGTTACTTGTATGGATCTAAGTCCACATTTTATGTTGGCCTCTCTCACCTATTCTTATAAAAAGGGAGATAGTCTTTGTTATATCACACCATTTATATACTCATTATATCTTTGTAATTTTCTTAGAGAAGTATTATAGTGAGCAAGGATTAGGATTTGTGATGTAAAACCTAGGGAAATACTTCAAAAAGAAAAAGAGTGCTTGGAGGTTCTGGGAGATTTTGTATTGTGATATGCAAGATGAAGGTAGGGTTTGTGTTATGCAAGAAAACCATAAAGGAGAACATAATACATGAGTAATTGATGGTTTGTCTTATAGAACTCATTTCTCTTGTAGTGAAGCAAGATGGGATAACATTGGGGTTCCAACCTAAGAGAACATGGGAAGAAAAACATTAATTCCTTGGAAGATATTGCAATCTTGTGTGATGCATGGAGGTTAAGTTAAGATCACTGAGGGATCGATTTGATGAGTCTTGAGATTGGTGTGATACCTTGCTTGAAAAAATACATGTTTATTTTAATCTTGATGTTCCATGGAGGTCTTCACACTTGTGTTGATGCAAGAGTTGAAAACCTAGGGTGAGGACCCAAAAGGATGGACATGTAGACATGAAGGATAACGATAGATTTGTCTTGTAAGCCATGTAATTATGTGATGCAAGTTGGTTAAGGTTTTTAAACCACAAGGAATACAAGCACTAGTGTGGAGGAGAGATTGAATGAGATGAGCTTGGTGAAAAATCAAGGGTGGACTTGCTGATGTGTATGCCAGCTTGTTGATGATCCTTTGTTGAGTTACCAACTTTGGTTGGGAGTGATTCTTAGAAGGTGTTGGTGGCTAGGGTTTTCTTATGATTTCTCTAGCTTGGGATTTGATATCTTGATTTTCACTTGCTTGCATTGCACTATTGGTATGTACATATACTTCATCTGCTATATATCTAAAATAGTTACCTACTTGAAGAAAACTCTGCAGAGGTATCATTTTTTTAGAGGTCTCATTTAGTCGTTGTTTTACCATGAATCAAAAAGTGGTGCTCCCAGAATCACCATTCTTTTTCGGGGTTAAAATTACAACCATTTGCAATCAATGGAATTAAAAACTGGTAATGTTGCTAAGGAAGACTTTAAAATCAACTTATGAATCAATGAGTGATACTACCGATGAAGATTTTTTTTTTCAAGGTTAAAATTACAACTTGATTGATAACATAGCCTTAATAACCAATACTATTGCAACCATAATCTTTAAATAAACCCTCATATTGAAAAGTAGTGCTACCAACATCACCCCTTTATTTTTCTAGCTTAAAATTAATTGTTTGAAAGCATGACCTTAACAACTAGTACTTTTGCAACTAAAATCTTAAAATCAACTCATAATAAAAAAAAAGTGATGCCACTAGTTTGAAACCATGGTCTTGACAACTAATATTGTTACAATCAAAATTCTAAAATAAACTCTCAAATCAAAAAGAGGTGCTACCAATAAAAACATTTGTTTTGAGCTAAAAGTTGCAACATTTTGAAAATCCAACCTCTAGCCTCAACCTGATTTTCTTCCCATGTTGTCCATCCATTGCTACTTCTTTCCCCATTTCCCCCTTGGTTGTTTCTTAAAGGAATATAGAGCGGGGGAAAGAAACTGCACAACTATCCCCATTATAGAGGTCACAATTTAAAGTAGCGACAACATAAAAAACCACTACTACTTTAAACAACAACCTTTGCAAAAGGGTGCTACTAGTGTCAATTTTTTTTATATTCAGGGGTTGATTTTAATATTTTGGTTGCAATAGTATTGGTTTTCAATGCTATGGTTTCAAAAAATTTGTAATTTTAACTTGAAAAAAATGGGCTACTACTGGTATCACTGTTGACACTCAAAGGCGCAACATAGGGTACCTGCTTGCAAATGGTTGCAAACACCATATTATTTAGTTATATTTAATAATATAATAATAGATGGGACCCCTGGTGTAACTTGTGTGACTATGACGAAGAAGCAACACTTATGCTTTACATGCTTATGAGTTGGATGAGATGAGCCCTACAGTTGATTTGTGTTTAAAATATGAGTCAGAATGATTAATCAAATATAATGTTAGGGGTGATATGATTTAAAAGGGAATGGTGTTGTTCTTATATAACACTTGCAAGTATTATTATGTTACATTTATTTTGAGGAAGGACCTAAACTCCATGCTTAAGTTATATGTGTGATGTGGTGACTTCATGCTACAAGGGTACACACATTGTTTGAATTGGAAGTAATGTTGGAACATGGTATCCCTAGAAAGTATTTGAGATATGTCACATTGGAGTTTTTAAACAAGTGTTGCATGCATTGGTTTAATTGTAAGTTTGGTCATGATTTGGTATCCCTAGCAAAGTATTGTTATATGTGAAATGGGAATAATGGCAAGGGTTGGCGCATTTGCAAAATTGGAACATTGGCAAACTATGGTATAGTCGGTCTAGATTAAGTTGATTTGAATGTTAATGGTTGACAAGTTCAATAGTGGGCCTGCACTTATTGGCATGAATGAAAATGTGAATGTAGAAGCAACGTGCAGTAAATGCAAGTCACTCTAATTCACCTCGAGCCCTCCACCCTAGTCATTTTTCATTTTCTCTTGTTGGTTGTTGTTGCTCCGCTTTTCTCGGTCGTGGAGAAGGTATACAGGCTGTTCGTTTCTCCTTAGACATTTTACATAGGTATGGGGTTTTCTTGATTTTCTGTCCATGAACATTCTCTCTGCTCTTTAATTCAACAATTGGCTCTTATTTGCTCACGTTTTGTGCATTTCCAAATCTGTTATATGAATGAATTCAGACAGTGTATTGGTCATTTGCAAGGTTTTGGTTTCCTATGGTGGTTGTATTTGAATCATGGCATTGAAAAGAAGTGTAGTGTCTTTTGCTGTGTATAGATGTTTGTTGGATTACTGAGAGGGGCGGTGAATCGGTAATAGAGTATGTTAATCCTTTTTCACCATAAAATGCAAGTGTTATATCAATGTAACATTATCATCCAATAGTTGTAGAGTAAATAAACAATGAACAAATGAGCAATCAAACACATACACAATACACCAGTGTTTTACGCGGAAACCCAAAGCGGGAGAAAACCACATAATGATTTTTATTATAGGTCTTTAAGAATTACATTCATTGGAAGCACCAACTTCCTTTGTTTTCCTGCTGCAACGGGAAGGAGGCTCCAAACCCCTTGTTTCCCAGGCTACAACCTGAGGGAAGCTCCAACTCCCCAATTATATGGCTACAACCCCTTGTGTTCTCCAACTACAACCGGAAGGTGGCTACAACCTTCTGTCCTTGCCCCGTCCAAACGCCTTGACGTAGAAGTATAATGATGGAACCAATGTCACACTATCACCGTGAGATGTATTGCTGTAAACCTATACCAATCAACCTGCACCAAGCAACCTGCACCAATAACCTGAACCATGCATCGACCATGCATTAACCTATACCTCAACCTGTAATCAACCTATACCATAAACAAGTGCATCAACCATGCACCAACCTGTACCAAACAACCTGTAATCAACTTGTACCATAAACAAGTACATCAACCATGCACCAACCTGTACCTCAACCTGTACCATGAATAAGTGCATCAACCATGCACCAAACCTGTACCAAACAACCTGTAATCAACCTGTACCATAAAAAAGTGCATCAACCATGCACCAACCTGTACCTCCAACCTGTACCATCAACGAGTGCATCAACCAATCATAACACAACAACTCATAATCATCACCAAGATCAATATGTGCTTCTAATAATATACCAATACAAGTATGCTACATCATCCATAAACCATGCATCAACAATACTACTAACAAGTGCCTCCAACCATGTACCAAGTATGTACCAATCATGTATCAACTACTCATCAACTATGACTCATCAATATGTACCAACATCATCAACTATACACCTCTTGTATGTGCCAACTCATCAACTACTTGTCTCAACCATGTACCCAACATATACCTCAACCAAAATCCCTCACCAATTTCATCATCCAAATATGATTTTTAACTCTGTAATAGACCTGGTGTATATTATCACATACCTGCAAACCTTCCTTAACTTTAACAACAAGAGACTAACATTTTCATCAAAATTTACTTTAGTCTCACATGACTAGTTTTGGATTAGTCAATAACCTTAACTTGAAATAATCATAACTATGTACCTATAATGAATAAATATCTGAAAATAGTACACAATGTTCTTCAATGTGTTTTATGAAATTCCTCTAGGTGTCACTACTTGGAACCTCTTAGAAAAGGAGTTATAGCAAAAATGACATACTTTGTTGAATTATGGCTTATTCTAGAGAGTGAACTTGTAGAGCGTTTCCCACGCAGAATGTTTGTTGTATGGATCTGAAAATTGTACAAATAATACTACAAAATGTAATCTAACCAACACATTTGGTCTTACTGAATTTGGATATGTTATTAAGAAGTTATGATGTTTTTACCCGAAACACCTGTTTTAGACTAGTTTTAGGACTAGCCACAAACACTATTTTCCACAGCGTGTAACTCCAAAAATACAACGACCCACAAGTTGAAATTTGTACCACATCTACTTGGATATGTTTTCTCAATGGCCTCCAAATTTCACGGTCTGGAGCATTCTAGAAAAAAAATTTATTGCAAAAATGGTGAGATGACATGTAAATAACATACCTTAGAAAGCATTATCAAAAGAATCTATCCTCCTTTGAATTTTGACCTTCTTTACTTCACCTTCCCTCTCAAATTTGGCTTAGATATCCTTTGGTTACCTCATTCACCTGTATATATTCAATATTCTCAAGTTTTATTAAAATGAGAGAGCCTTTCCTCTTATTTATACTTTCATGTAGCTTCCTCAAGGGGTTACCTTTTAACCATCTTAACCCACTTTCCTTATTTTAGGGTTAACCCACTTCTAATTTCTCCATTAACTTTATTATTTAAATAATTTATTTTGTATTCAGTTTGACTTATAGTACACTCATCACTTCACTTTATTATTTACCTTCTAAAATCTCTTAAACCACTTTGACTACTTTGACCTTTTGGGGCTTCTAGATGACTCATGAGGGTTCTCCAACTTCACATGGCCATAACTTTCTAACCGTGAGGAGTTATGTGAAGTTCCACATACCACTGGAAATGCCATGGCATACAATATCCATGTAGAATAGTCTTTCTTGCAAATATATCAAAACTCATACCATTATCCATCAAACAAACTTGGGTCCATTACCCAAACCCGGGTTCTCCAACTTCTCATGGCCATAACTCTCTAACCGTGAGGAGTTATGTGACATTCCACATACCACCTCTGGAATAGTCTTACCTACAAATATATCAAAACTAATACCATTATCCATCAAACAAACTTGGGTCCATTACCAAAATCATTTTTCTATCGGAATTCTCTACCAGACTTTCTTCAAGGGTTGACATCAATGACAACGAACCCAATTAATCAACACTATTCACATTTTTGTTATGGAAAATAATATTGTTGGGAAACTCCGAAGACTACCTTGCCTTTTGGTTCCTTGTTTTGGGTTTCTTCCCTGCTCGAAGTAGTTATCCCTGCTTCTTACTTGCGAGTTATTTGGACACTCTACATGTCTATGAAGTTGTGGTTTTTGTGGATATTGTGCTCACACCTTGGTCACTACTCTGTGAGTATTAATGTGGAATTTTGTGAAAAATTAAACTTTCCATGCTCCTTCTGGACAAAACCTCAGTTTGTTAACCCACTTTATTCTATCACCTTTCTGTCCACTGTTTCATATGGAACCCTGTGCATTAGAAATTATGGTGGAGATGGCCAAACCAAAATTTGATAAAGGCACAGTTCATGTTCATTTGTAGTCATGGGTTTAGTTGATTATTTGCTGTGCAAAAGTGGGATGTATGTTAACCCTACTCATTTGTCTAATAATACAGTCTGTCCTATGGAGATATTGGGGTGATGAAAACATTTAAAAACATTGTTTAAAGGATATGACTTACTGTGTGTTCGATTTTGTATAAAAGGAATATCTCCGTGGGTAAATTATATATGCGTCGAATGAGTTTTGTGATCCAGAATGAAAAGGATTTTAGGAGCGTTGTTAATTGAAGTTTCAATTTTGAGTTATGTTATATGAAGGGATCCCTTTTGTGGCCAATTCGTGGAACCCTATAGTGATTTTAACATACCGGTTTTGATATCGGGAACCCCGGTCTGTCCATTCCTCAACTGTTGGTTGTATTTATTTTAATTATTGTGGCATTGTGCCTCCTCGACCTTGTTGTGCGCAAGCTATGTTATTACTGTTGAATGTTTATTGAGAAAAATATTTTGAAATGATTCATTTGCAATGCAACATTTAGATGAAAATGAACACCCTGGAAGTGGAATCTTAGTTCTAGAATTTTGGAAACAGAGTGTTGAAGTTCAATTTTGAAACAATGAAGAAGTTTAAATTTTGATGTCGAAAATGGCATTGTTTGATATATGATAGAACAATATCCATGGGGTTCCCTTTCATTATACCATTTTACACAAAATACACTCCCCTCATTATCCCAATTACATTTTCCACTCCCTGTTATGTTGTTACTCATTTTTTTAAAAGGGGCAAAGTTTGTGAGGAAATGAAAGAAATGATTAATGATTGATATTTTGGGAGCTAGTTGTATACACAATTTGATTGTTTTATTAATTTCTTGAAAAATATTCATGAATCTTTCCCTTCCATAATATCATTTTACGCGAAGTACAAGCACTCCACTGTTAGGACTCAGAAATGTCACATTTTCATCCACCTTTCCCTTCACTATTCCTTACATTTCATCGTCCCATTAACCTTCCATCATACCATTTTCATAAATACATTTGGGTTTCACATTATTATTTTCCACTTTATTCATTTTAGTATTATAAGTGAATTTGTGATTAAATATTAGAAATTAACATATTTTCATTATATATCAAAGTTGGATGAGTTTGATGATGTGTACAAACATATTTGAAGATTTCAACAAAGTCAAAATTCACCACCTCTCCTCAAATTCGAATTACATCTTCAAACTTGAAGATTTGAAAGAGAGAAGATCATGGAAGATTTGGCTGGCATATCTTATCTAAGATATGTGAGAGATGTGTGGAGGATTTGAAGGGATCCTATCTTGTAATAATGGGAAAGTAGTTGAGAGTGGTTGAGAGAATAGTGGATCTGTCATTACGACACTCATGTATATAAGAAAGTGTTCTCTCTTCATGACGGGAGGCATGTAATTCATAATTTAGTCTTGTAATTAGGAGAAGGGGATTCTTAGCTTTGATTCTTTCATTCTTATTCTTTCATGCTTTGTCATTTGATTCTTGTAATATAATTTGAGATTGATTTATTGTGTGAGCTCACATATGTCTTTTTTCATTCAACTCTTCACATGATTGTATTGCTTTCCTAGATTAATTCCTGCTTTCCTAGTTAGTCTTTCAATGTTTTCCTAGATTAATTTCATTTCAACAATTTAGATTAGATTACTTCTACTTTAGTCCTGCATATATAGTGCATGTTCTTCGTAAGCCTACGAACCTTGGATTGACAAATTAAATAGTTGTGCAAGTACTACAACGGAATTAAACGACAATATTCCCGCCTAACATTTTGGTGCCGTTGCCGGGGAAGCACGATGGATTGAAGTTTAGTTTAAATTTTCATGCAAGTATGATTAGTCTTGCTCCTAAATATGAGGTGACATATGGGTAAGGGCATGTAGGGAGTGTTTCAATTCCTGCAAGCGTAAGTGTAGATTTCAATTCTTGCAAGTGTGTATGTATGTGTTGGTAAGGGGTCATAGAAACTACTTGAGTGGAGACTCCTCATGTTCTCCCTGCCAACGTATTCCTAAATCTGAGGTGAGACGTCGACCTCAATTGGGACAAAGCATGCAGAGTGTGACTTTCAATTTCTGCAATTTCAATTCTAGCAATTTCAATTTCTGCAATTTCAAATTCTGCAATTTCAAATTCTGCAATTTCAATTTTTTGCAACTATGAAGAGGTTTTCATGTGTTTCAACAAGTGTGTTTTTTAGTTTTTTTTATTGATTTGGGTGCTGTAAGAACCCGTTTTTCAATATGATTTAACTATGAGTGTCATCTTGGAACAACTCACTCAGATCCTTGTGAAATTTGGGATTTCTTCTTCTTAGGAAGAGGAGATCTTGACAGTAGACCAAAGCTTAAATACTCCTCCAGAAACGAATGAGGAATCAACATATGAGGAACTTGAGGAGGAAAGTGAGAAGCTGCAACATGATCTAAGCAAGGGAAACTATGCCTACAAAATCTAAATCGAACGATGGTTTCAAGCGACTACCAGGTTATATTCTTTTAATTTTTATTTTAATTTTGTTAATTTATAGTTACAACAACTAGATTCATTCATTCTTGTAAAATTCTATTTTTCATTCGAAAAATTGCCACTAAACATATTGCTGTTACTGTTGTGTGCTTGGCTCCATTGGTTATTTGACTACACATAACTGATTTCTAAGATGTAATTAGCATAGAGTAGGTAGGCTTTCATTTTTAGTTTTTGTTTTCATTATCAGATTTTGCTTTTACCTAGAATAAGTATGCTCTCCTCCGTGCTTTGTGCGATCGCAAGGATCATAAAATAGGGATGATTTTGATTTCAGGAATGAATGTTTTTGCGTCCATCCTTTGACCTGCAAATAAACACAGTAAAAAAACATTTTAACGAATAAAAACAAAACCAATTTTACATGCTGTTACAGCATGCTGATACAACGAAAATTTTACATGCTGTTACAACGGAAATTTTACATGCTGTTACAACATGCTGGTACAACGACATTTTACATGCCGTTACATCGAAATTTTACTTGGTAAATGATAACATTTTTTCTGTAACAATGATTGAATAAATTTGCAGATCTGTAAATAATAAAACAATAGTGGTGTTAGGAAATAATAAAAAACAAAACGAAACTAAAACTGTGATTAATTGAATTACAAACCCTTTGTTTTCTGTTCACAATCCAACTACAACCGCAATAATATTCTATCTCAGTTCTTGGCTTGAATCACAACAATACTATAAATTTTGATGACCATCGAATGGGATTTGACGTGGAAATTAACCTTGCACACAAAAACTGCCATCGACTTAAACCTGCACATCATATATGAATCATAGTTTTTATGGTTTTTATTTTAATATAAGGGAATGAGACCCGATGCGTATTAGACCAATCTATTTTTCACAAATACCTCGTTGTGTTAGCTTGACAAGCACCATCTTCTAAAATCACCATCTAAATTCAAAATAAGTGGTGACACACTCATCCCACGGATAGCTGTAGGGAGAACTTCGATTAGCAGATTAATCTTTTGTAATGCAACAAGAAAATACAGTTAAAATGCAACTATGCCTGCGAATAGGTTAAAGCGCTTGCTTGAATGATTCTTTGTAACAGTTTTAACTGCCTATATCTGCATAGTTTAGTTTCCGATCACCCACCTCATCTGAACACATTCTTTCAAATCAAATCAAAACCAATTGCTTAAAAAATGATGATTAGTTGGCTTGCCTATTATTGGCAACACGGTTTTATTCATTTGATCCAACATATCATCCTGTATTAGTAAACAACCAGTACGTATGCCTCCAATTACACTTCAAGATGATCATATATGCTTTCAGATTTGAAATTAATTGATTGTTTGTTGTTTTACATGATGTGGCATCCGAGAGAGATGAGAAGAAAAACTTTGTTGTGGGTCTTTGGCATACATCTGAAATCAGAAGTATTGTATCGAACTGCGTCATAGATTATGCATGTTCAATTAGTCTAGATCTTGAAGCGATCGGTCATTTCACCATTAAATGATTAAATTCTGTTCCAAAGTTGATGCCATTAATGAATAGAGATTGGATGCACCCACTTCTCTTCACATCTTCTTTGAATTTCTGTGCACTGTTGATATTATCAATTCTTACGAGCATGACCGGTTGGTATAATTTCTTATTGAATCCTGAGCAGAAATGAAGAGACGCATTGGGAGCATATTCTTAGGACTTATATGCCCACACACAATGATTTCACTTCCAAATCAAAGGAGGACATGTGTCCATCTCTCTGCACGATCACTATCATTTTCTCGTTTAGTTTGGGTTGGCACACTCAATCTCAAAAAAATCGCATTACAATGTTACCTCTTACAGGAACTTCAAATATGCAACAAGGCGATGTTAGTCTCAGGAAGAGTGTTTCAACAATAGGAAACAATTCATTAATTCAAGATGTAAGACTATTGATTTCAGTAACAATAGGAACTCCTATGATCTGGTGATTTTATTAAGACCGTTGTTGTCATTTCAATTGGAAGACTGGTATTAGAAGAAGTGAACAAGTTGGGAAAGTTAAATTGGCAAAACTTTAACGCACTAAAATATTCCTTTACGTTGCCTTCACGCAAGTCCAACCTGAGTTTGTTTTTTTGCATTTTGGTTTGGATTCCTAAAAACTATTTGTTGTGATCAGGTTTGATTTCCATAATCTGAATAATTTATGGTGTTAGGTTTTATAACTTGATTCGGGTTTTCTGCATTTGATTTTTATTTTTGGCTGGAGAATCATTTGGGTCATGGTTGTCTATGCATGATTTCTACTTCCTTTTGGATGAATATATGCATTACCATTGATCTCACCACAACACTCGGATCACCATTGAAGTGATAAACATTTGCTTGTTTTAAAAAAATAAAAATAAAAATAGATTTGTTTGTTTGTTTGTTCTATTAATGATAATAAACAATTATTTATTTGTTTATTTTGTTTTTCTTAAAATAAATAAATAAATAAAATACAAAATAATATATAGTGCTTTTGTTTTGTTTTAAACCAAACATAATAAAAACAAACAAACAAATTTAAAAATTGGAAACAATAAAAATATATATGTCTATATTTAAAAAAAAACAAACAAAATATAAAATTGCAAATGGACATTTTAAAAACATTCCCAAAAATAATAATAAATACATGTTTTTATGTTTAACATTCATTTGTTTTTCTTAAGTCACTTTGGCGAAAATCAATGATGAAATGAACAAGTGCGGATAACAGGTATAATTGCATTTATTTTCTATCTCAATTTGTTCGCATTTGTACTTAATCTTGCATTTTACATTTTACATTAGTCTCACAAGTTTGATTGCAGGATTAGTACTAAGATTGATTGCAGGAACATGACACTCATTTTTCATGCTACAATGATCTTTAAGAATCACAACATTGTTCAGAAAAAGATGCTTTGATAAATAGTTTGAAGGAGTCGATCTTCATTATACATTTCATGACGATGCTGTTACACATGTATTTTACATGCTGTTACACACGTGTTACATGCTGTTACACATGTATTACATACTGTTACACATGTATTTTACATGATTTTACTCCTGTATTTGCAACATGTTGTTACTACACCTATTCATAAACCATTCTGCGTCATGATATGCTTACTTAAATTACTCCTTTTCAGTACATTGATCATCCATGTGTTGAAGCCATATTCCATTGCCTTATCCTTTATGACTTCACACACACTTATGTTTCTGAGTTGCATACATCATTTCCTTTATCTTTTTCAGTTCATTTTTGCCTTTCCATTTTTCCTTCTGAATAAAACAAACTCCCTTTCCATGATTACATTGCCTTGCCATACACGTTGTTTCTACTGAGATCTATCTTTTAGTCCTACCAATCTTTTCATAAAAACTCGCGTTGACTGATGTGAGATTCCTTAAGGCCCACCTTTCAACAGTCTTTCCCCATCGACCTCAACACCTTATCTAGGAAATAGACTAGAGTCCATTTTGAGTACCTATAGGCTTTCATACCTTAATGGCAAGTTCTCTCACTGACGATCATGGGAATACATCAATGTCCCTTGATCATCAGATCTTGCAAGTGGCTCGACCTCAACACATCCATTCACACTTCGAAAGATGTACTTGGGTACCTTGGCTCTCATTGACATAAATGGTGAGTTTCCTTGCAATAGTTAAGGACATTCATGAATGGTCGATAATCCAATGATTTCTATTCTTGCTCGAAATCGACACATCCTTTTGCATGATTAGAATTGTACCATCGGGTTTGTAGCAGGTGAAGACTATATACTTTTTTCTGGCTCCCTCAGCAATAACAACAACATGACTTTAGCTATATGAGAGTACTATTGTCCACTTTCATACTTCCTCTTTTCCATGATTCATCACTAGCAGTTCAGATCCCTCCACTTCGCATTCTCTGATGCAACAATTACAGTAGTTGCAGTTACAAAAGTTACAATACAACAGTGCAACTGCATCCGTAGTTAGATTTTCATGATCTTGCAGCAGTGACACCTTCCATCTTCCAACAGTCATAGTCACATATTCTTTTCTCCATAAGTTACAACAGTTGTAGCTACAACACCAATCACGTTTTCCTGATCCAACAACCACACCAACTACATTTCTATTGCATAATTCATCTAACTTTTGGGTGAGTGGGGGTATGTTGTTTTCTAATCTTTAATCACACAATTCCTTATATGATGACTTGAATATTTTGGAAAATTTCCTTGCCATGTTCTCTTTCCTTCCATGACCTACACTAAGTTGCATGAGGGCATGCCCCCGATTAAGTTGGTGGGGGGGTATATTCACTACCTATCTCATTACTGGTATTCCATTTTCCACTATTATCACTCCATTTTTCATCTCATTTACTGTTTACAAATTTTCTTTTCCAACGGTCCCCTGTTGCACTTTGCTTCATATGCATTAATATGCATATTGGATTGATTCATAAAAGATAGAGAAAAGGCTTTGTTATGCTCAATGATGCTCTCTTATACACATTGATAGCTTATTATTTCCAGTGAGTATATGGATAAATTATTGCAACAAGAAAATAAATAAGTGAAATGAATGTTGTTAACACAAGAACCAACATTCTTTGTATTCATGTTTGTCACACAAGAACCAACCATAAGAAAATTTCACATGCTGACACATATTTTACATGCTGTTACACATGTATTTTACATGCTGCTACTCTTGTATTTCAAATCCTAGAAATATTCCTTATTAAAAAGACATCATCAATCAAAGCCAAAGTCTGAATGCCAAATGTTTTTGAGAAAATCCATGCACAGTTGCATGAGGACATGCAACAAGTTCAGTTGGGGGGGATGTTAGGACTCAGAAATGTTGCATTTTCATCCACCTTTCCCTTCACTATTCCTTACATTTCATCGTCCCATTAACCTTCCATCATACCATTTTCATAAATACATTTGGGTTTCACATTATTATTTTCCACTTTATTCATTTTAGTATTATAAGTGAATTTGTGATTAAATATTATAAATTAACATATTTTCATTATATATCAAAGTTGGATGAGTTTGATGATGTGTGCAAGCATATTTGAAGATTTCAACAAAGTCAAAATTCACCACCTCTCCTCAAATTCGAATTACATCTTCAAACTTGAAGATTTGAAAGAGAGAAGATCATGGAAGATTTGGTTGGCATATCTTATCTAAGATATGTGAGAGATGTGTGGATGATTTGAAGGGATCATATCTTGTAATAATGGGAAAGTAGTTGAGAGTGGTTGAGAGAATATTGGATCTGTCATTATGACACTCATGTATATGAGTGTTCTCTCTTCATGAGGGGAGGCATGTAATTCATATTTTAGTCTTGTAATTAGAAGAAGGGGATTCTTAGCTTTGATTCTTTCATTGTTATTTTTTTACGCTTTGTCATTTGATTCTTGTAATATAATTTGAGATTGATTTATTGTGTGAGCTCACATATGTCTTTTGTCATTCAAATCTTCACATGATCGTATTGCTTTCCTAGATTAATTTCATGCTTTCCTACTTAGTCTTTCAATGCTTTCCTAGATTAATTTCATTTCAGCAATTTAGATTAGATTACTTCTACTTCAGTCCTGCATATATAGTGCATGTGCTTCGTAAGCCTACGAACCTCGGATTGAAAAATTAAATAGTTGGGCAAGTACTACAACGGAATTAAACGAAAATATTTCTGCCTAACATCCACACTCCCAATGAACCTATCAAGTCCCTGTTCGTGTGGCAATTAATAAATGTTTTTTGATGGATGGATTGCACGCATCATGTAGTAAATAATAGAGCCAACTCTTGATTTATTTCAAGTAGAGTTTCATGTATGGGTTATTAAGAATTTTTCATAACTGGTTAAATATTTCTACAGGATGAGTTTTTTCAGTAGGGGCGGTAATGGCTGAAATAATAGAGACAGAGGTAACTGGCAGCGAGGCCATATAAGAACTCGATTTTCTATTCATTTCGATGTTGATCCACAAGAGTTGAACCAACTGTTTCAAGATGGATTTTTTAATTTGGTTGGCCATGGTATCTTGCATCCCCGACCTGGCAGACCCCCTTTTCATCCTCCTCCAAATTTTCCTGGAATTCCTGTTCCTCCACATGTGTCATTGCAACCCAAAGTCCCTGCTAATGACTGTTGGAAAGAAATTGTCCACCAACCTATCTCTCACCACTGTGGTTGGCCCACTGTGTCATTGCCTTATCACCACCAATTAATCCCAATGTTCAAATTTCTCCTGCTGTTTCACTAGTACAATCCTCACATTCTAGAAAAAGATTAAAAATTGATATCCTGCAACCTATGCAAGACAAAGGAAAAGTAGTGGTTTCCCCCTCCAATCCATCCACAAAATCCTCTAAGTATGTGTCTTCACGCCTCCACCTAAAATATGACTGCTCTCATGTGATCAACGAAATACAACCCCAGGGGTCTAAGCAACCAAGGGCCACTCAAGGAAAGTTAGTTGGAGATAGCAGTGAGAAGAGGAAATATGCCTCACAAAGAAACACATATGGATTTTAAAGTTTTTTTTATGATTTTCAGTGATGAAGACATGATTTTATAATTTTCAACTTTTGGGGACAACAAGCTTTATTTTGGATATTTTTGTGGATAAAATGTATATATTTTTTTTTTGGGATATGTCCTTAAATTTTGGTGATATTTAAATATTCGATTTAAATGATATCAATGGGAGCTACAAGGGTGTTATATGATCCAAATGATTAAATTTTGTATTTTATAATTGATGATTGGAAAAAGAATGATGGGAGTCACAAGGGGTCCCACCTATTTAGTAATTATTAACTAGACCTTTATTTATATATTATTATTAATTATTTCTCCCTAAAATAATTAGTTAAGTTAAATTGACTTAACTAAAGAAAGTAGTTGAACTACCTCAACTTATTGAGAAAGAATAAAGGTTCAATGAGAATAAGAGACAAGGGGATAATAGAAGGAGAAAGACAAGACTAAGGTTTTCTCTTTAGTTAAATGAGATAGTTTCAGTTTTCATTCATTTACGAGTTTACTTGAAAGCCTAATCCTCTTGTTGACAACATGATCTTATTGAAGGCAACAAGGTTAAAAACTGAATCATACTTCTCAACTGCTTGTTTTAAAGGTGTTGATTCATCCTTGATAGTATGTGTATTCTTGTCTATTTGTGAATTAATTTTCATGGCTGATAAATGATATCTTGCAGAGTCAAATGGAAACATTTTTGTGGCAAGCTGATCTAGATCATTTATTTTAGTTTTATTTTATTGTCAAAGTATTTTTGTATGGTGCCCATCGGAGACCTCTAAGTCTGACTTTGGTTCATACCCTCACAGGGGTTTGTAAAGAGAAATACACTTTTGTATCTCAGAATGAAATAAATCAGATTATTGTCCCATCTCATACATGTGTTTTCATGACTTGGTTCCTCCTTTCGCTTTTGATATCCATGTTTACTTTATTGTAAAAGATGTATACATTCTTGTAGCCTTTTAGAAATTTTATTTTTACATTGCAACATATACAAATCATAAAATCATCCTTAATCCTTGTAATTAATACTTGTAGATTGAGTGAATGTTTTGAGGCTATAAACTCCGGGTGACATTCCCAACTATGATTTCCTAGCCAGGAAAGATTTGAAAATTATTGAGTAAGGTGTTTCATACCTTTTCCTCAACATTTATTTGGCGACCATACTGGGGAGATCTTCCATATCTCTCTGGTTGATTGTATTCACGATTATCTTTGCATCTTTATTTATTTTTAGCAGTCTTTGATTGATTTTTATCATGACAATACCTTCTATAAGGCAACCTAATATTGAACATGGTCTTAAATAACAAACTAGCATTGCCTTGACTTTATTCAATACTATCCTAGAAACTTATAGTACCTGGGACGAGCTTGAACGCTCTTGGGAAGTAGTTGAACAAGATATAAGTATCTGTGAATGATGGGAAGCCAGGAAAAGGCAACTTAGAAACCATCAATAATCTCCTTTTTCTTAGTCTTTGGTTTTCATTTTCATGTCCTTAGATCCTCACATTTCTAGAAGAAGAAGAGGATTGTCCCCTGAAGCTACTCCTATCATTGAAATAGGAAGGAGGAAAGCCATTTAGTTGACCCAAGAAATCAATCTAAGGAGGAATTTGTCTAATTCAGCTAGCTCCCCCTTTTATCCCTTACCCATCACTTTTATAATGGCATCTGCAGGTGGTGCTAGTGGTGCTGGAGGTGCTTCATCATCCCAACCTTCAACCTCATCTGTAATTGGTAGTCTATATATTCATCAAGTTCCAATACAATCTGATACCAATTATTGGGCTCTAAAGATGTCCTAAAAACAACCTCTATGCATCAAGCAAAGGTAGGCGCTGGCACAAGCATTTTACTTGTTGCCTACGTAGGTTCTTAACTTCCGTTTTCAATACCTAGCCTCCAGAGATGCAACACCTGTAAAGGAACAACAATTGTAAAGGGAACAACAGTTGTTCTATTCAAAGGAACAACACGACTTGCAAAAGGAACAACAATCGTTACATTGGGCGGAACTAATGTTGAATTAATTGCATTGTACTATTTTCCCAACTTATCTAATTTGTCAACCTGAGGGTTGTAAACTGACGAAGCAAATGCAAAGTATATGCAAGATTGAAGTGAGACTAGTCTAATCTAATGTTTAAGCTATGACTGAAATAGAATCATTAATCTAACACATGACTGGAATTGAATCATTAATCTAGTTTCGTAAATAAAATTACTCTAAGAATGGGAAATTGTGTACAGGAAATTAATCTAGAAATGGAGAACTACATGAAGGAAAAGCAGATACAACAAGTGAAGAGTTAAATGGAACAACAACACATGGGGGCACTCATCAATGAAACAATCTTACATTCAATAATCAAATCAATCTTCATAAAAGAATAATGAAAGCATGAAAACCAAAACCATGAATCAAAGCTAAGAATCCCTTTCTCTTTCGAATCCTAATGACTACTCTGATTCTAATTACATAATCTAACTCCTATTCTACTTGAATAATCTAATTGAATCCTCATGAAGAGAGAGCACTCTCTTTTATACATGAGAGCCTTGAATATAAGATAACCATCTCATTATTACAAATACACTATTCTCTCAACCTATTTTCCATTATTACAAAATATAATCCCTTTAAATTCTCACACATATCTCTCATATATCTTAGATAAGATATTCCAACCAAATCTCCATGATCTTCTCCTTGGAATGGGCTTGAATTATCTCCTCAAATATTGAAATGGTGGAGGAAGTATTGGAGAAGTCCTTTGAATTAATCCTTCACATATTCCTACACATTACAAAGCTCACACATATTTGAGATATATATGAAAACATGTTGATTTTCTAACATTTAATCACAAATTCCTTTTAAATACTAAAATGAATAAAGTGGAGAACAATAAGGTGAAACCCATGTATATTTATGGAAATGATATCGTGAAAGGTTAATGGGGCGATGAAATGTGAAGAATGATGAAGGGAAAGGTGGATGAGAATAGGACATTTCTGAGCCCCAACATACGCCCCAACTTAACTTGTTGCATGTCCTCATGCAACCATGCATGGACCTTTTTAAGAAATTTTGGCATCTAAATGTTGGCTTTGAGTGATGATAATGACTGTTTTCCAGGATGGGATTTACATGAGTAACAACTGACATTTTTCGTATGGTTGGTTCTTGTGTGACAACCATGAATATAAATAATGTTGGTTCTTGTGTTAACAACATTCATCTTGTTACTTGTTCTCTTGCTGTTATGATAATAAATTGCCCATATTTTTACTGGAAAATGTATGCTATCAATGTGCATAAGGAAAACATTACTGAGTATAAGAAAGCCCTTTTTTGGTTTTGTATATCAGTGCCTATGAAGTAAAGTGCAATAGAGTATCGTTGGAAAATAAATGTTCATAACTGGTAAATGAGGTGAAAAATGGAATGATGGTAGTGGAAAAATGGAGTGATGATAGTGAATAAATTCCCGTACCCCCCAACTTAACTTGTTGCATGTCCTCATGCAACATGGCATACATCATAGAAGTGAAAAAAGGAAAGGGAACTTAAGGAGGGAAATTTCCAAATTATTCATTGCTAGCAGTTGAGGAATTACATGATTAAAGTTTAGAAAATAACATACCTCCACTTACCCAAAATGTTGATGAACGATGCAATAGGAATATGGCTGTTGCGGCTACTAGAGCATGGAAGATGTCACTGCTGCAGGATCATATGGAAAGTGACTGCGGCTGTAGCTGCGAATGCTATCTGCTGGATTAGAGAATATGAAGTGGAGGAAGCTGAACTGCTGTTGAATGCACCATGGAAAAGAGAAAGTAGGAAAGTGGAACTGTGGTAGTCTCATATGGCTGAATTCATGCTACTATAACTGCTGATAGAGTCATGAAAAGTGTATAGTCTTCACCCACTGTGAAACCTGATGGTACAATCCTAATCATGCGAATGAATGTGTCGATGTCGAGCATGAAAATAAGTCATTGGATTACCGACCAATGATGAATGTCGTTAACCAATGCGAGGCAACTCACCATTGATGTCGATGAGTGCCAAGGTACTCGAGTACATCTTGCAAAGTGCGAATGAATGAGCTGATGTCGAGCCACTTGCAAGATCTAACGATCAAGGGAAATTGATGTATTCCCATGATTTTCAACGAGAGAACTTGCCATTAAGGCATGCAAGCCTCTAGGTACTCAAAAAGGAACTCTAGTCTATATCCTATATAAGGTATTGAGGTCAATGGGGCAAGACTTGTTGAAAGGTGGGCCTTAAGGAATCCCACATCAGTCAACACGAGTTTGTAAAAAAAGATTTTGTAGGACTATAAATGGAAAGAACTCACAGTCAAATAGTGTGGATCAGTAGGGCAAGGAAAACAAGGCAATGTAATCATGGAAAGGGAACTGAATGGTTTTATTCGTAAGGAAAATTGGAAGGGAAAAAGAAGGCAAAAATGAACTAAAAAAGGATAAAGGAATGTATGCAACTCAGAAAGGTAGGCATGCATGAAGTCGTGAAGGATAAGGCAATGGAAAATGGGCTTCAATACATGGATGATCAATATACGTTGAAAGAGTAATGCGAGGCAAAAAGTCATAACGCAAAATGGTGTTTTTGGGAATGTGTGTCATGTAACAACAAACATTAGGATGTGTCAAAAGTTTCTGTGTGACATCAAGCGTTTATGATGTTTATGATGAGTAACAACGCCTTCAAGCTATCTAGAAAACATGGTTTTCTAAAAAATGTTGTGATTCGTAAAGATCACTGTGGTGTGGGAAATGAGCGTCATGTTCCTGCAATCAATCTTTAGTACTAATCCTGCAATCAAAGCTTCGTGAGAGCATCACAAAACATAAAATGCAAGAGATAAGTACAAATAGGAGCTAATTGAGATAGAAAAAAAATTCAATTATACATGTTGTTCGCACTTATTCGCTTCGTCATTGATTGCCACCAAAGTGACTTAAGAAAAACAAATGAGTGTTGTTAAACATGAAAACATGAATTTATTGTTTTCAAGAATTTTTTAAAACTTCCATTTGCAATTTTTTTTTTTATATATTTTTTTAATTTTTATGTTTGTTTGTTGTTATCATGTTTGGTTTAAAAGCATTATATATATTTTTTGTTATTTATTTATTTATTTGTTTTAAGAAAAAACAAAATAAACAAATAAATAATTGTGTAGAACAAACAAAATAAAGAAATCTATTTTATTTCAATGGTGATCCAAGTGTTCGGGTTAGATCAATGGTAATGCAGATATTCATCCAAAAGAAAGCATGCACAGACAACCATGACCCAAATGATTCTCCCGCTAAAAATAAAATGCATATTATGGAAATCAAACCTGATCACAACAAATAGTTTTCAGGAATCTAGAACTCAAGTTGGACTTGCATGAAGGAAACATAAAGGATTTTTGTCAAACAATGCATCCGCAAGACCACTTACCAAGTTGGTGACACCAGGACCAGAAGTTGTAATGCAAACAATGACCTTTCCTTTAATATTTGAGTAAGAGACGGTAGAAACAAAAGCACAGAATAAAACTGTATCAACAACTTGCACACGATCAGTTCTAACTAAGAAATCTATGGGGTCTTGGGAGTAGTTCTATATAGCCATGAGATTTTTATTGCATTGTTCCAATCTGGAACAGTCATCTACCGGTTGAACACCCTTTTGGGATATCAACGAAAACAGGTCCTGACCTCCCAAATGCTGTGAGTTAAATGACTTCTCATCATTCGCGCGAGGTATTTGCATCGTTTGGAAAAAAGGTGAAAAAAAACCCATATATAATGTGAGTTGAGCTGGAGCACAAGGAAAGCTTCAATTCAAATTCTCAAAGTGTCGAGCCCATTTTTTCGAATCACCTTCTCCCAACACGATTTTCTCTGCTCATTCTCCAATATGTCAAACAATAGCAGGAAATCGAGTGGATTAATTTTCCATGCTTGCAGGGATAAAAGGAATCGCCAACATGGGATTGATTTCATGTCAATCAGGGATACACCTACCAGATTGATCTTACCGATCAGATGAAACTTGTAACCAATGAACACATAGAACGTGAGGATTTCCAAATCTCCAGATCATGCTAACTAAGAGAACATCCACATCCATGCGAGCCAAGTATCTTCAACAAGCACTCGTGAAGTGTCCACTGTTCCAATTTTGAGAAACCCATCAACTGTTCGATTGAGCAAGGGATTGCCCAAATCACCACACCCACAGTAGGCGAATGAACGTTGACATAAATTCTTCCATATTGAGGCATCTTGTCAAGTGCTCTGAATTGGTGTAGATAGTTACTCGTTCAAGTCATCCAAGCGGAAAAATAAAACAACGAGCCAACTTGTTCTTTTGTATTAAAAATAATCTTTACAGTCTCATCAACAGCTTTACATGCAACGACTGTTGCCTCTATATCGCCCGTATGCTCTACCATGTCACCATGAGGAAGGTTCACACAAACTTGATCATAATGGCCACTCGATATGGCATCTGTCGTGATGAAATCACTTGGGATTTCTACATATGTCTCCAGTTGTGCGTAAAAAAAATAAAATAAAATCCTGACCGGTTGCCGTTCCAGAAAAATCTAACATGACCAAATGTTACAGTTTCACTGTATGTAAATGTCCATATCCCATTGTCGGATGTTCAACGATATCTGGTGGGGAAATAAGATAATGATATGGAAGCTTTAACTTTCCATCATATTGAAGCATTCTTGCATATAGAATTTTCGATACCGGACTCGATCAAATGCACTAAAATTAGTGTATTCAAATGCTTTAGCAACCATAGTTATACGATCTGCTCGGAAATTAATGGTCACCACTAAATCTCCATCAAGAATAGGTCCAACTGTCTCCTCATTTTCATCGACAGGAGTTGAAATAGGAGTGCAGCTGATCATTTCAGGATCTAGACTGATTGTTAATTAATTGGTGCCAATATATTAGTGATATCGATCTGTGGATACCAACCATCGCAGAGATTTTCGACAGTTAAAAACCACCGTAAATATCTCGCAAATATCTTTACGCAGTTAAAAACCACCGTTGCTGCAAAAATCTCGCAACTGAATCATGATTTGGTTCCTATTCTTCGGTCAATCCCCTCGAAGATGTAACAACCAAACTGAACTTCCAACGACTGCAACTTCACCACTAACACCTCGGTTTCTTGGGTTCCTTGGCCCCAAAACAAATCAACAGAAACCTCCATCCATGAATCTTCAGCTTCTTTTGCCCAAGGTCTTTGATGAAATTGTCTCACACGTACTCTACACATTGATCTGGTATCCAATTTGAGCACGCACTTTCGATCTGCAAAATCTACCAAATTCTAAAGAAAACTTTTAAATTTTGCATCATGTCTGCCACACATAACGAATAGTGCCACATGACTTAGAAGCTTTCACGCCACTGTAGAAAAAAATAGATTCAAACTCAAAAAAATGACTTTCGTCTTTCCGGGAATGATGAGATTTCCAATATGCAATAACAAAACATTGCCAAGAGCATTTTCATAGTTCTGAAGAAGTCATTAGAGAGAAACTGATTGTACTGCATATATACATTTTGATTTCAGATCTATTATTATAGCTTAGAATGCAGGATAGGAAGCAAAATTCAATCAATCCCAATTATTATTATTATTATTTTTCTTGGTCAGAGCCAAACAATACACTTTAAACCTGCAGATGTGAAGACTTAAATGATTATGTTGTTCTATTTTTGCAGATCACTGTTACAACAAAAAAAAAAATGTCACTGTTTCAACATGCTGTAACAATGATTTGATTAGTTAAGAAATTAGTGGGGTTGGTCGATGAGTCTTGGCTTGAACCGAATGCAACAGAACCATGGGAGCAAATGCTATCATCCCTAATCTAGAATTGTATGCGCTAGGCAATCTTTCTTCGTCTAATAGAAACAACATTGAATTTAAGTTTGGCAATAAGTATAAAGATCCAATGTTTTATTCTTGATTTGATTTTCTATTGCTTTTGTAGGTTTTGGCATGAAAGGATGAATGCTAGCGGGGAAATTACATTTGTAAGTTTCCCATTTAACTACTGTTGCGGGTTGTGGGTTTATGAAAGAGATGACATGACCGTTACTTAAACCAAGGATTGATACTATTTCAGCTTGGAGTTTCATCGTGGAAAAGCACAACTCTTATCTTGCAATTGCAGACCATCTTACTTATTGTTTTATTTATTATTATTTTTTATTTGCAGATGGAAGATGCACAACTTTTCATTCGTTCCTTCTATTATAAAAAAATAAAGATTTATCTTGCAGGCTTTATGTGTGAGGATGCGCAAATTTTATTTATATTTTTATTATGTTTTCAAAATAAAAAAAATAAAAAAAAATTTATTTCGCAAGCTTATTAAAAATTTACCAGCAAATGGAAGGCGAAAAATATTCCTGAAATCAGTCAATCAATCATGCTATTTTCTGATCCTCGCGATCGCACGAAGCACGGAGGAGAGCATACTTATTCTAGAAAAGATAAAAAAACTCAAAAATAAAACCCTACCTACACTACACTAATTATAAATGAGACATTAGTTACATATAATTAAAGAACCAATGTAGCCATGCATGCAACAATAATAAAAATATGTTATTTTTCAATTTCACAATTGATAGTCGAGAATTAAGAAAATAAAAAGAAAAACTAAATGTATCTAACCTAGTACTCGCTTGAAACCATCGTTCGATCAGGATTTCATAGGTGTGTTGTTCCTCGCTCAAATCATGCTGTAACTCCTCTTCATCTTCCTCGATCTCCTTTTCAATCAATTGTTCTTCGTTGGATGCATAAGAGTCTTTAGATGTTGGATCTTCAATTGTTTCTAGAGGAGTATTTGAATGTTTGATCCTTGTCAAGATCTCTTCTTCATGGGAAGAGTAAATCCCGACATCTGCCAGGATATGAGTGAGTAGTTCCAAGCTGACATTCATTGTTAAATCATGTTAAAAAAAGGATTCTTACAACACCCAAATCAAAATGAAAAACTTAAAAAAAACACTCTTGCTAAAACATAAAAAAAATTACTCTTCACAGTTGCGAAAATTAAAACGTTCCTGATAGTTGGTTAGGGAGAACATGAGCAGTCTCCATTCAAGTAGCTATTAAGACCCCTAGAACCAACACATGCAGATCACACTTGCAAAAATTTAAACTAATCTTGCGGAAATTGAAATTTACACTAACTTGTAGAAATTGAAACTAATCTTGCAGAAATTGAAACTTAAACTACCCTACATGTCCTTACCCATATGTCACCTCAGAGTTAGGAGCATGTCTAATCACACTTTCATGAAAAAGAAATTTAAACTACCACACTTGCATGAATTGAAATTTACACTACCCTACATGTCCTTACCTGTATGTCACCTCAGAGTTAGGATCATGTCTAATCACACTTGCATGAATTGAAATTTACACTACCCTACATGGCCTTACCCGTATGTCACCTCAGAGTTAGGATCATGTTTAATCACACTTGCATGAATTGAAATTTACACTACCTTACATGTCCTTACCCATATGTCACCTCAGAGTTAGGAGCATGTCTAATCACACTTGCATGAAAAATAAATTTAAACTACCATGCTTGCATGAATTGAAATGAAAAGGAAACTAATACCTCAATCCATCGTGCTTCCCCAACAATGACGCCAAAATTTTGGTCTCTAAAGATGTCCTAAAAACAACCTCTATGCATCAACCAAAGGTAGGCACTAGCACAAGTGTTTTACTTGTCACCTACGTAGGTTCTTACCTTCCGTTTTCAATACCCAACCTCCAGAGATGCAACACCTGTAAAGGAACAACAATCGTAAAGGGAACGACAGTTGTTCTATTCAAAGGAACATCATGACTTGCAAAAGGAACAACAATTGTTACATTGGGCCGAACTAATATTGAATTAATTGCATTGTAGTATTTGCCCAACTTATCTAATTTTTCAACCCCGGGGTCGTAAACTGACGAAGCACACACAAAGTATATGCAAGATTGAAGTGAGACTAATCCAATCTAATGTTTAAGCTATGATTGAAATAGAATCATTAATCTAACACATGACTGGAATTGAATCATTAATCTAGTTGCGTAAATGAAATTACTCTAAGAATGGGAAATTGCGTAAAGGAAATTAATCTAGAAATGGAGAACTACATGAAGGAAAAGCAGATACAACAAGTGAAGAGTTAAATGGCACAACAACACATGGGAGCGCTCATCAATGAAGAAATCTTACATTCAATAATCAAATCAATCTTTGTAAAAGAATAATGAAAGCATGAAAACCAAAACCATGAATCAAAGCTAAGAATCCCTTTCTCTTTCAAATCCTAATGACTACTCTGATTCTAATTACATAATCTAACTCCTATTCTACTTGAATAATCTAATTGAATCCTCATGAAGAGAGAGCACTCTCTTTTATACATGAGAGCCTTGAAGATTAGATACCCATCTCATTATTACAGATCCACTATTCTCTCAACCTATTTTCCATTATTACAAAATATGATCCCTTTAAATCCTCACACATATCTCTCATATATCTTAGATAAGATATTCCAACCAAATCTCCATGATCTTCTCATTGGAATGGGCTTGAATTATCTCCTCAAATATTGAAATGGTGGAAGAAGTATTTGAGAAGTCCTTTGAATTAATCCTTCACATATTCCTACACATTACAAAGCTCACACATATTTGAGATATATATGAAAACATGTTGATTTTCTAACATTTAATCACAAATTCCTTTTAAATACTAAAATGAATAAAGTGGAGAACAATAAGGTGAAACCCAAGTATATTTATGGAAATGATATCGTGAAAGGTTAATGGGGCGATGAAATGTGAAGAATGATGAAGGGAAAGGTGGATGAGAATAGGACATTTATGAGCCCCAACACCAACCCTACTAAAGTTATAAATAAGTAAGGGATTTTTCAGTTTGAGGAATATGCTACGACCACCCTATGGCATGTATCTTCTCGTTTGAATCTAGCATTGACTACTTGTCCATTACCCAAGTTCAAGGAGTATATTCCTAAGTTCTCAAGGAATAATATGGTTTCTACAAACGAACACCTAGTGGCATTTTCTAATGCTTGTCATAATATCGGGGCTAACAACATTGATACATGCATGCATGTATTTGTCAACTCCCTTGAGGGGAAAGCAATAGTTGATTTCTTCGATCTCCCTACAAAGATCCTTTCCACTTGGGAAGAGTTGGTTTATTGGTTCAAGTCCACTTATGGAAAATCTAAGAGCTTGACCATATAGTTAATGGAATATAACAATATTTATTACAAAGGCGGTGAGACTATTAAGTCCTTTAACCTCCACTTCACCAAATTGTACAATCAAATCTCTGAACTAATCTGCTCCCAAAACCAAGCCGTCTTCATGCATTACTATAATGCGCTTCCCTCTCTTTATCATCATAGGCTCTAAGAAAAGGCTATTGAAAATGTTGGCTCCGCTCTCCACACTTTTCCGGAGTACGAAGAGGAACTTGAAAGAATCGGTCTCCCTAAAGGAGACTCAGTCAAACATACATATATGTTTGTCCTCCTACAACTTGTACAAGATATGAAAAACCAAATTATATCCTATGAACGAAAGGGGAATGTTACCTTGCTTACTCCTGGGGCATATTCTTCTTCAGTAGTGCCTTTTAAGAATACAAATGAAAACAATTTTCATCCCAATGCCATTATGTCTTGCAGTTGGTGTAACTTCTAGAAGAAGAAGAGGTCAAATTGATAAAATCCTGAATTAACAAATCCAATAAGGCTAAGAAGTGAAAAGAAAAAGTCAAAATCCAAATATGAAGCTTGAGCAATGCCCCCTCACTATGAGGCCAATTCCCCTAGTCCCTAGCTTGTCTACGAATATCTAAATAAAAGGGACTTGTTCGATAAAATGGAAATTTAGAGAAACATTCTTACAGGGGTAAGTAATAAACAATGTCAAGGATGTGTAACTCAATGCTAAACTCCCTCTTGAAATCTATTATGTATAAAATCCTATCTCATGTCATGAAAGCTAGATGAATGAATACATGAATAAGAAGACTCATGCATGTTTAATACTTTGAGGGTAATCACATGAACTCATTCCCCCTTCCCTTTCATCACCATTATTCATTTTTGCATATCTTTCTGCTAGGTACTTAGGAAATATGGGCTGTCCTAGGACTTGATGCATGTATAAGGGTCAATATTGTTCCTCTTAGTAAGACTTAGGCATGTTTTAAAACTAACCCTTTTTTTATGATGTGTTAAGAGATGTCACCAGGTGCTACCAATTAATGGCTTACTAAGTGGCTAAACACGTCACTTCAAGTGGTTATTGTGCATTGGGATATGTGTACCATGCCTCGAGATTCATCACATTTCCTTGTGATCTGTGATGCTACATTGGGATTTGTGTACTCATATATGACAATATCTATAGACATTGGGACATGTGACATTTTCCTTGGGATCTATGTACTACACATGTATACGTGTAAATGCATTGGGATCTGTGATGATGCATCGAACCACGACAAGGATGCAATTCCATCATACATTCCACATGGACTACTTGTATGCATCCTCCTTACTTAGTTGGACATTTCATGCATGCTCATGAATTATTTACTATCCTTGGACCACATGTGGGGGTATTTAATGCATTAGAGTGTTTGATTACACATTACAGAGGTAGCTACACATGGTGACTTGGACCCTATGAGCTATTGGAACATATTTGATGCATGGAGTTTAGGTTAAGATCATGGGGGGCCTTCTTTGATGAGTCTTGAGACTGGTGTGTGTTGGCACAGTGGTAGAACCAGGGTTCAACGCTTCAACAATGCACCAACAAAACCCTAACTACCGAACCTTTCAGCAAAACCTGCGAAGCAGATGAAGTCTCACCCGAGGTAGAGGAAGGGGTGGTTGCAGAACTCAAGTGTTTACAACCTAGCTGGGACACAAATATGTGATTACAATACCTTAACAGAGCACTTAGCAGTTAACATTCATCAACATTTAATCCTTATTCACATCGCAGATTGAAATCCTAGTTATAGAGCAATGCAATATTCAACAAGATCTAATACATCCAACACTTAGCACATAGAAATAGATCATATCTAGCATTCATTCACATTACTAAGAACTAAGCTATTATATCTGGTGCATTTAACATATATCATTGCACTAAGCATACATCACATCAATAAAATAACAACTATAATGCACAAAGAAACCACAACATAAGATATACATGGTTCACCCCAGTGTGGGGCTATGTCCACCAACTCTTCTCTTATTTATTGTCTTCTTTCAATCTTCTACAAGCACATAGCCACAGAAACCCACTTCGCATAAGATAGGATATCTACATGCACCTCGCCAAATCCTCGTTCCTTGAGCTAGGTTTAAGAACAAAGCCTTCTTATAATATGCACACAAACTTCTTACAATCACTTGCACTTAGCTCTGCAAGTTCTTGACACACAATATGCACAAATACTTTAGCTTTGCACTAAGTCAATTCTACTATATCTCCCATACTTACATCTCCTAGATTTCTATTTATACATTACAAAAAGGGCCTAAAAATGGGTAAACCCATGGGACGACATCCCATACCCATTACATAAACCCTAAACCCAAAAAATGCCCTAAGAAGGGGCCGAGATCCCGTGATATCTGATTCGCCTTGCGCATCGCCTTCGACCAGCCTGTCAAAGTCCCAAAATTGGTCAAACGTGACCAAGGTTCTCCAAAACTTGGTCAAGGGCCAACAGGTTCCCAACACTCACCTATGACTCGACTCGAGTCACTCTGATCTAGGTAACTCTTCCTCAAATGCCTTGATCCTGGCTCGAGCTGCTTCGACTTGTTACTTCGCCAGAGCCTCTTTCTCAATGAACTCTTGAATAACCTTCTCCATCATAGGTCCTTCCAAGTGCTGTTCCACTAAAGTGACTACTTGTTCTAGCTGTGCACCTTGTCCTTCAATCTCCTCAAAAAGTGTGCATGCTTCATCCTGCACTGGATGGAGTCTTTGGGTTACTTCCATGACCTTGTTCTGAATGACATGGGCCTGTTTCTGAACCATGCGCTATTACTGGGCTCTTTTCACTCTCTCAACCGATGAAAGTAGCTTTAACTACGCTTGCACTGTTGTTGCTTGTTGCTTTTCCTCCTAGAGCTGTGACTCCAGTGTCCTGAGCTCAGGGTCCTCTGCAAGGTGCTCGTAGGTCTGCGCACTTTGGCTACTAAGTTGCTTACAATCTAAGGCCAATGCCTTGATTCTCTGCACTGCACTTCAGGTAGTTTCTTCCTCTATAGTCTCGCACTTTCTGGAGAGTGCTTGGCACTTCTTGTAACTCCAGTTCGGATATCCTCTGTTGGAGCTGCTGAATGGCTTTGACAAGCTTCCCTACTTATCTTTCTATTGGGTCTTCTTCCATCTGTTCTAAGCCCGTCACAGAGTGAAGTTATCTAATGACTACTTCTTTAAATCCAATCTGCTCTGCGAGAAACTGTTCCTTCTCCTTCTAAATTTGCGCTCTATCCTTTGCGAACTTGTCTTTGATGTCGTCTTTTTTCTATTGCACAACCTGACGTTGTTCTCTGGCTTCCTATTTTGCTTGAGATCTCTGTGGCTTGCTCTTTTTCTTCCTGAACACGACGAAGGCAAGCTTCGGTCGCATCTGCTATTCGACAGAGTTGGGTAGGTTCATCTCCCAACTCTATTCCTTCTGATGATGGGGGCGCAGTAGACACTGTGCAACTAGAGTGGAGGGCTTGCTATACCCCTTTCAACTCTTCTTCAATTATTTCATACATGGTCTCTTGTTTGGCTTCATTGCGCTGTAAGATATCTTTTGAGGTATCTGAGACAATGGTGATGATAAAATCTATGCCATCCATCGTGAGCACAATATGCATCTGTGGTTTAGTGGCTTTGGACTTCTTCCGTGATGTAGGTTTCATGGGGGAAACCTTTCTTGTCTTGGAGGTCTCAACTTCATCAATAGGGTCGCTAGGTGGTGTTACTTCTCCTTGTTTCTGCTTGTCTTCTTCTCCTTTTTCTTCTTCTTTATCTACTTCGTCATCACCTCCCCCTCCAGGTGAGTTTGAAGCAATCTCTTTTGATGCGTTGTTCATCTTCTGTACCTCTTACTTTTTCTTGCTTCTGCTACTGTTGGGTGCATCATACTTTTCGCGAGTGACCAGAGGGCTTTCGATTAGGTCAGGGTCAGAAAGTTCTGCCTGGTCGACTGGTACAAGGAGCTCTACAGGCCACTCCTTAGTTATTTCTTCCATGTCCTTCTCAGTGAGCTTGTAGTAATATTGGAGCTCTTCTTTATGTTCGTCTCCTCATGCAGTGATATAAATAAAATGTCTATCTGCGCGGAACTTCACAAATGGTCTGAACCTGTGTAGGGTATTCAATGTCATGTGAAGAGAAGACTCAATAGACCTCTTCAATTGTAGGTAATAGGCATGGAACACTGCGTTTGAATTCCATTGTTTAGACATGTATCTCGAATACCAGAGTGTGGTGAACTTTGTAGCTAAGGGTTCTGATGGCTCAATCTCAGGGAAGGTCACACCTTCTAACATGTCCCAAGAAATGAAGGCGATGAGGATCAACAACCAACTAAAGTGGAACTCATAGCACTGATCCTGAGCTTCACGACAGTCTTTCTCTAACTGGTTGATGAGGTAGCTCACCCAGTTCATTTGTAGCCCTTCCACGCATTTTCCTGCGAGGTCGATGACAAACCCCATGACCTGCGTGGGTCTGTTCTTCCTTACTAGCTTACCAACAGTTAACTAGCAGGCTAGGCACACTGCACCATTCTAGATGGAGGCTACCTTGTAGCCCAACTTCCCCTTTTCCAAATCTCCATAGGTGTCTTTGATTGTCTGCACCAAGGTGCGATCTGCAGTCTTTCATGGGTAAAAGTCTTGTGGGTATGGTCCTTGCATGCTTAATCTGATGATCCTATGGATCAACACTGGATCAATGGTGATGTGTCTGTCCAACCATAGATAACCACCATGGAAGCACAACAACAGGATCTTAACACACGCGTTAACCTCTTGATGTCTTCATAAGTGTGGTATCTTCATCACGTTCAAGAGAGTGGACCTCGTGATGTCCATGGTCCATGACTGGGGGATGATATTCGACTTCTTACCCTTTGTCTTGATCAAATACTTGTATGGTGAGAGCATGCCATATTTATTGTGGTCTCCAAACTTATAGTCACTGATCTTCAATGTCAGAATCCTCTCCAACTATGGTCTGATTGCACGTATCCCCTTTGAGAGGTATTCAATGATGAATGTGTAGTCGAAGTCCCTCAGGACGCTGTCATGACTCACCGTGCTATCTATAGGTGGGATGTAGTCGGGCAGGATAGATGGGATGAGCTTCACATTCGCTAAGTCATCACTATGCTTCGTTCGTTTCTCTATCATAGCTTGGGATGGTCAAGATCCACGAACAGTCGACGGGGATGCTTGCACTCCTCTTGTTGACGAGGCTTGGATGCCTGCGAACATCACCTTCTCGACCATGAGGTCTATTAGGATCTCTTTGATGGATTTTTCCACTGTGATAATTTCGTCCGACATGCACACTTGAGATATGATATCTCAGGTTGGTGAAAAACACTCAATGTAACAAAATGGATGTCGAGGTCTCAATAATCACTGCACGAAAGAAACTAGTTCTCTGTGGGCTCGGATAATAACAATTAGAAAAAGTGTTCTCAATGCAACACTCGATGAGATAAATAGATAATGTCGTAACAGACTCTTCCAATGGGTAGGAACGCCTCAATCAATGCAATTCCATGGCGCGGTCCCAACGGTCCAGTGGTAAATGTTTCGACAATAACTGCGTTTCCAACCATTCTGGGGCATCGTTCTAACGATCGGGATGCCTCCAACGGTCATATTGCTTCATCATGGAAAAGTGCCAATTTACACTGTTCTGATATCCCAATGAATTTCTAGTTCTGCAAACCTTCCTTCTACAAAGTTCGTTCTGGAACTTCCCCCAATTTCTTTAACTTTGCTTTCTTCTTACTGAGCTTTCTGGCCTTCGTTCCTGAAATATGAGTCATTGGTTTCCTCTTTCAATTATCGTTCTTATCTCCTCTTAGCATGCTAACTTCGCACTGTGGAGGGTCTTTCATAGGGTTCAAGGGTAATACTTCTTCTCTTTCTGGGGTAGGTGATCTACTCTCTTGTATAGATAGGTGTTTCAAGTTCTCCTGTGTTCTTTCAACTTTGATGTCCAGATCTCTGGTCCTTAGTAGCTTCAGCTGGTCCTCTTGTTCTTCCAGTAAGTGCACTATTCTCCTAGCCATGAAATCTTTTAGTTCTTTCTTTTTATGTTCTAGATCCTCCTCTTCTTGTTTCCTTCGTATCTGATCTTTTTCAATCCAGGTTTTTCCTAGAAAAATAGCAAATGGGGCACTGTTCTCAACAAACTCAATGATCTCAAATTATTCTTTTGTTGAAGTGCCATGAGTAGTCATAGGTATCTGGGTAAGCCTTCCACATAGGGTTATTAGCTTTTCTCTAAATAATCCTATTCCTCCCATTGAAGGAACCATAACAGGTTTTCCCAAAATTTCCCAAGTACTTTCTGTCATAATGTTCACTTGTGTTTCTACATCCAATACACAGTTTATGTCAAAGTCTCATATTCTTGTTTCTATGCACTCTTTCTCTTTTAAGATCTCTTATAAGTTGATATCTCTGTGATCATTCAGGGTTTCTTTCAGCTTCAATAATATAGCCTCTGATTCTTTCTGGTTCTTAGTCTCTTGGCCTTCCTCAGGGTTTTATTGTCTCATATTCTTTTTTAACTTTGGAAATCCTTCTAGGGAAGTCCAAAAATTCATGTCTAGTAGCCTTCAACAAAGGAAAATAGGATCTCTACCAGGGCATTCCTTAGCAAGATGTCCTAGTCTTCTGCAACTATAACAAATATTTAACCCTCTCTTTCTCTTGAACGATCCCCAACCTTTCCTGTACTGCGCACTGGGATCACATTGGCGGGTCTGCAGAAAATTATTTCTAGGATCCTACATCCACTTGTTAGTCCAAACATTCTTTCTATGCATAAGAATAACATGTCTTTCACTATTCTTATCATATCTATTCATATCAAATATTCTTTCTTCTAGCAATACCCTAGTTTTCAGACTAGGACCAAACATATTAAACATACCTAGATCCATTCTTTCAATTTTTTTTTTCACTTATCTTACCTTTATTAGAGCACAAAGCTTCAAGATCTTACCTTTTTTTCTTCAGATCAGACTTCTCTTCTTAGCACAGAGCTTCACAAGTCAATTAGATTACTACACACTAAAGAAGCAGATCTACGCACAAATCTTTCTTTTCTTCAGTTCCCAGCAATCAAAGTTTCAGGTCCTAGAAACAGAACCATTTGTTGGCACAGGGGCAGACCTAGGGTTCAATGCTTCAACAATGCACCAACAAAACCCTAACTACTAGCCCTTTCGGTAACACCTGCGAAGCAGATGAAGTCTCACCCGAGGTAGAGGCAGGGGTGGTTGCATGACTCAAGTGTATACAACCTAGATGGGACACAGATCTGTGATTACAATACCTTAACAGATCACTTAGCAGTTAACATTCATCAACATTTAAACCTTATTCACATCACAGATTGAAATCCTAGTTATAGAGCAGCGCAATATTCAACAAGATCTAATACATCCAACACTTAGCACATAGAAATATATCAGATCTAGAATTCATTCACATTACTAAGAACTAAGCTATTATATCAGGTGCATTTAACATATATCATTGCACTAAGAATACATCACATCAATAACATAACAACTATAATGCACAAAGAAACCAGAACACAGGATATACGTGGTTCACCCCAATGTGGGGCTACGTCCACCAACTCTTTTCTTCTTTATTGTCTTTTTTCAATCTTCTACAAGCATATAGCCACAGGAACTCACTCCGCATAGGACATGAGATATGCGCACACCTCGCCAGATCCTCCTTCCCCGAGCTAGGTTTAAGAAAAAATCTTTCTTATAATCTGCACACAAAATTCTTACAATCACTTTCACTTAGCTCTGCAAGTTCTTAACACACAGTATGCACAAAGCCTCTAGCTCTGCACTAAGCCAATTCTACTAGATCTCCCATACTTATATCGCCTAACTTTCTATTTATACATTACAAAAAGGGCCTAAACATGGGTAAACCCATGGGTCGACATCCCATACCCTTTACATAAACCCTAAACCCAAAAAATTCCCTAAGAAGGGGCTGAGATCCTGTGATCTCCACTTCATCTTGCGCTCCACCTTTGACCAACCTGTCGAAGTCCCAAAATTGGTCAAACGTGACCAAGGTTCTCCAAAACTTGGTCAAGGTACAATAGTGTGATACCTTTCTTGGAGGAAAAATTGTATATTTTACTCTTGATGTTCCATGGAGTTATTTGCAGTTGTGTTGATGCAAGAGTCAAATACTTAGGGTTTGAGGACCCAAACCCTAGGATGGACATAAACATGAAGGATAGCACTAGAGTTGTCCTGTAATCCATGTAATTATGTGATGCAAGTTGGTTAGGGTTCTTAAACCATAAGGAATACAAGCACTAGTGTGGAAGAGAGCTTGTAAGAGACGAGCTTGGTGAAAAATCAAGGGTGGACTTGCTGATATGTATGCTAGCTTGTTGATGATCCTTTATTGAGTGACCAACTTTGGTTGGGAGTGAGCCTTAGATAGAAGGCATTGGTGGCTAGGGGTTTCTTATGATTTCTCTAGCTAGGGATTTGATATCTTGATTTTCACCTCCTTGCATTGCACTATTGGTATGTACATATACTTCATCTTCTGAATATCTAACATAGTTACCTACTTGAAGAAAAACCTGCAGATTTCTCATTTTTTTAGAGGTTGCATTTAGTCATTGTTTTACCATGAATCAAAAAGTGGTGCTCCAAGAATCACCATTCTTTTTCCAGGTTAAAATTACAACAATTTACAATCATGGCCTTGAAAACTTGTAATGTTGCTAAGAAAGACCTTAAAATCAACTCAATGAGTGATACTATCGATAATGATTTTTTTTCAAGGTTAAAATTACAACTTGATTGACATCATAGCCTTAATAACCAATGTTGTTGCAACCAAAATCTTTAAATAAACCCTCGTATTGAAAAGTGGTGCTACCAACATCACCCCTTTATTTTTCTAGCTTAAAATTAATTGTCTGAAAGCACAACCTTAACAACTAGTACTATTGCAACCAAAATCTTAAAATCAACTTGTAATAAAAAAAGTGATGCAACTAGTTTGAAACCATGATCTTGACAACTAATATTGTTACAATCAAAATAGAGTTGCTACCAATAACAACATTTGTTTCAAGCTAAAAGTTGCAACATTTTGAAACCATGGCGTTAAAAATCTATATGTTGCAAAATAAATCATAAAAAATGAAAAACATTAAATAGAAGGTAAAAGATAAATAAAAATTAAATGAAAAACAATAAAAATAAAGGGTAGAAAATATGTTAAAGAAATAAATCTCCACCCACCTCACAATCCTTAAAAAAAGGGGAAAAGAAGAACACATTTAAAACCAATTTAAAAGAGATCAAAAAACAAATCTTAAAAGAAATGGAAAAAGGGAAAACGAATTCCAAATTAAATACGATTTTGATGGAAAAAAGAAAAAATAATTTTAAACTTTTTTTTTTAAATTAAAAAATAATTCAAAAAGCTAATTTTAAAAACAAATTAAAAAATATCAAAATATGGTTGGAGGTAGGGAAGTGGGTGATTTTCAAAATTTTCCATCCAACCTCAACCGACTTTTTTCCCTGTTGTCCATCTGTTTCCCCTTCTTGCTCCGTTTACCCCTTGGTTGTTGCTTAAAGGAGTAGAGGGTGGGGGAAAGTACCCACACAGTTACCCCCATTATAGAGGTCACAATTTAAAGTAGCGACAACATCAAAATCCACCGCTACTTTAAACAACAAATTTTGCAAAAGGGTGCTACTAGCATTATCGTTTTTAGATTTGGGGGTTGATTTTAAGATTTTGGTTGCAATAGTATTGGTTGTCAATGCTATGGTTTCAAAAAAGTCGCAATTTTAACTTGAAAAAAAATATAACATAGTTACCAATGTAATGGGAACTCTACAGAGTTCTCGTTTTTTTTGGGGGTCACATTTTTTACCTCGTTTTTAATAATGGTTCTATCGAAGGCACCCCCCGCCCTTTTAGGTGGTTTTTTGATATTTTAAATTTTTTGATCCATAATGTTTCCACATTATTTTTTTAAATGCTTGTTTTTTCATATATTTTTAATTTTTTTTTCAACTGTGTTTTTAGTCATTTTTCCATGCTTCTTTCAATCTTAAAAATATCTTTTACCATTTACTTTTTTGAAATTAAAATTTTCCGTCTCCTTAATTAATTTATGGTTCCATATTTTTTAAATATAGTGGAAAATATCATTTTTAACACATTTTTTACCTTTACTTCAATACATAGAAAATCATTCTAGTTAAATAATACTATTTTTAAATATTTATCAAAATAATATTAATTTTTTTTTTGATAGATCGAAAACTAATTTTTTTAAAGAAAAATAAAAGAATTCAAATTAAAAAAAATAAAAAAATTAAAAGCAAATTTATATCATAAAAAAATCAAAGAAAAACTTAAAAAACGAAAGAGGAAAAACAAACAAACAAAAATTAAAAATATATAAAAACTAAGCTAAAAATAGAAAAAAAATGGTAAAAAACAAATTTATCGCCCAAAGATTTTTGAAAAAAAAAAAAAAAAAATTATAAAAAAACAAAACAAAGTTGAACACCTAAAATACAAAACCCAAAAAACCCCCTTAAAATTACCAAAAAACAATTTTTTTTAATTAAAAAGTTAAAAAAATATTAAATTTTATAAAAAATAAGAAAAAATACAATTTTTTAGTTATATTATATATAAATATATATTAATTAGTTATATATTATATAATATATAGTATATAACTATATAATATATAATGATAGAAGGGCCTGGTTGATGCTCTCTTTGTCAGAAAAATGATGAATTTATGGCTCATCTTTTCCTTACTTGCCCTTTTGCAGTCCAGGTTTGGAAAGATTGTTCTTTACTTTTAGGAAAAAATTGCATTTGGATAGGTCCCTGTTGGACCTTGACCAAGTTTTGAGGAAATATTGGTCGTGTTTGACCACTTTTGGGACTTCGACAAGCTGGTCGAAGATGGAGCACCCAGGCGGAACTGCGATTGCGGGATCTCACTCATTTTGCGGGCTTGTGGACCCAACAAAGGCTTTACTAGGGTTTATGTAACGGGTTATGGGATGTTGGCCCATGGGTTTATCCATGTTTAGGACTTTTTGTAAAAGTATATATAGGAAGGAATGTAATGTAGAAAGTACTAGTTACTGATTGGCTTAGTACATGACTAATTGGCTTAGTGCAATAGGTTGTAAGTTGATTTGTGCAGACAGACTGTGTAAAGTAAGGCTCCGTGCTATTGAGGAGTTGGCTCTGTGCCTTGACCAAATTTTGGTAAGGAAGATCTAGCGCGTTGCGCGCAGATATCTTGTCCTTGACAAAGTTGGCTCTGTGGCTTTGTGCACATGAGAAGATGAATGTAAGAAGATTGAAGACTAATAAAGAAGAAGAAGAAGTTGGTGGATGTAGCCCCACACTGGGGTGAACCACGTATATCCTGTGTCTTGATATGCTTTGTGCAATGTGATTTATGATTCATGTTGTGTATTTGTGTAGTGCTGTTGTTATAGTGTATGCTGAATGCATCTGATGTTGTTTCTTAGTGCTTAAAGGTATTGTGAATGCTATATCTGAGCTAATGCTATGTGCTAAGTGATTGGAAGTGCTTGATCTTTATTGTTACTATGTTATTCTGTAATAAGGGTTTAACTTGCGATGTGAATGAGACTCATAAATTAATGCATGTTGTTGTCTAAGTGTTCTGCTAAGTTTTGTAATCACAGATCTGTGCCCTAGCTTGGTTGTAGACACCGGAGTCTTGCAACCCCCCCTACCTCTACCTCTAGTGAGACTTCATCTACTTCGCAGGTGTTTCTGAAAGGGCCGATAGTTAAGGTTTTTTTGGTGCGTTGTTGAAGTGTTGAACCTTGGGTCTGCCCCTGTGCCAACAAATGGTTCCGTTGCCGGGACCTGAAATTGTGATTGCTGGGAATTGAAGAAAAGTAAAAAATATCTGTGCATAGATTTGTTGCTGTAGTGCGCAGTATTCTACTTGACTTGTGAAGCTCTGTGCTAAGAAAGAAATCGGATCTGAAAGAAAGAGGTAAGATCTTAAATCTTTGTGCTCTGGTAAGGGTAAGATAAGTGGAATTTTTTTTTTCTTTGAAAGTATGAATCTAGGTATGTTTGATATATTTTTTCCTAGTCTGAAAACTATGGCACAATTAGAAGAAAGAGTTGATCTGGATAAATTTGATAGAAATAGAGAAATATATGTTATTCCTATGCACATAAAGAATTGTTGGACTAATAAGTGGATGCAGGAACCTAGAAAGATTTTTTGCATATTGCAGGTCCAACACTGTAATCCCAGTGTGCAGTACAAGAGAGGTTGATGATCGTTTAAAAGAAAGAGATGATTGACACTATGTTATAATTGCAGAAGTTCAAGACATATTGCTAAGGAATGCCCTGGAATAGGTCCTATTTGTCTTTGTTGTAAAGCTATTGGTCATAAGGTTGAGTATTGTCCAAGAATGATTGTTAAAGTTGAAAAGATGAACATGAGACAAGAAAACTTTGAAGAAAGTCAAGAGGCTAAGAGCATGTTGGGGAATCATAAAGACCATCATTGGACCATTGAGACTATGCCAAAATGGATGAATTCACATTGATGGACACATTCTTGCCCATTGGAGGAATCTGTTACAACGCTTGCTTATTTAACCCATCGGATGCTGTGCCGGGACCACTTTTTGCTACCCATGAATATCAAATCTAACAGAGAATCCATTGTTTCACGCTATGCTTTCTATACCTCTCCATCTATTTGATTACCTCACTTTTCCATTTGCCTACCTGATCTATTTGGTTACAAGTGTGAATGTCGGGTGAACATAGCACATTAGAGAAGTCCGTGGAGGAGATTCTCATGGAGCTCATGGCTGAAAGAGTTATGTCTATAGGAATACATGCATTATCGACTGGAGGACTGCAAGCATCCTTGTCGATTGGATGTTGTTCTAGTCGGACCGCTACTGAGAAGCGAAGCAAGCACCGCAATGATTTGGCTAACGCGAATCAGATCCCGTCGGTCTTGCCAGAGTACATACCGCCTTTGGCTGGCATGGTTAACCATGATAGTATCCCACATGACTTCGAGTATACGTTGATCACTATGTACATATCGAAGGGGATATGCGTATTTGGACCCCAGTTAGGACACATTCCAGCTATGAAGAACAACAATTTCAACCTCGGTGACAGGAAGAACTACGTGATGCTCACGCTGCATAGGTATCTGATGAAGACGACTGGGAAGAAGCCATGCATAGTCTCCCAGCCATGGATAAAGGATCTTGCATAGTCCATGATCTTGAATTTAATGAAGATTCCTCACTTTGGCCAACATCAGGAGGTTATCACTTGTGTTAAACATCTCCTGTCATGCTACCAAGGGGGATATCTGTGGCTCGACAGGCATGTTACTGTGGATCCGATGCTAATCCACTTGATCACAGGGCTTAACATGAAGAGACAAGACCCTCACTAGTTCTACCCAGGGAAGACTTTAGATCTCTCTCTGACACAATGCATAAAGGAGTATTATGGCGATGTAGAAAAGGGAAAGCGAGGATACAAGGTAGCCTTCATCTAGAATGGCACAGTGTGCCTAGCTTGTCATCTTATAGATGGCAAGCTCGTTAGAAAGAACTGTTTGACATAGGTCACTGGATTCGTAGTAGACCTTGTAGGGAAGTGTGTAGAAGGAATGAAAATGAAGTGGGTGAGTGACCTCGTCAATGAGCTCGAGAAGGACTGCTGCGAAGATTAGGATCAAGGCTATAATTCCATTTCAGTTGGTTATTGGTACTGATCACATTTTTCGCTTGGTAGATGCCGGAAGCAGCGACATTTCCAGAATTTGAGCCATCAGAGCCATTGGCCGTGAGGTTCTCTACCTTGTGGTATACAAATGACATGCTGAAGCAGTGGCAGTCAAACACTGTCTTCCATGCTTACTACCAACAACTCAAACGTGCTATTGAGGCATTTCCATGAATGACCCCAAACACATTGCATCAGTACAGACTGCTAGCGAAGTTCCGCGTAGATCGACACTTTATTTATATCACTGCATGTAGGGATGAAAGCAAGGAGGAGTTGCAGTCCTATTATAAGATGACCGACAAAGACATGGATGAGATCACCAAAGAATGGCCAACAGAGTTCCTTGTACCAGTGGAAGATGCAAAAATCTCTGACCTCAACATCATCAAAAGTTCCTTGGTCACCCGGGCTGAACATGATGGATGTACTAGCACAAAGAAAAAGAAGAAAAAGGAGGAAGTGAAGAACATAGAAACTGATGAGGAGGACAACGCCTCAGAGGAAATTAGGCCTGACTCACTCACAGGAGAGGAGGAGACAAAGTGAACCAAGAATAAGGAGGGGAATAAGGAGAAAAGAAATACAAAGGAGAATTTACACCACCGAAGGATCCCCCTACAGAGGCCAAAGGATCAAAGAAAGGGAAGGTTTCTCTACAGAAACCCTCAACAAGAAAGAAGACCCATGCCAATAACCCTTAGTCGAAGAATGTGCTCATAGTGGACGATGTCGATCTCATCATGGTAGCCATGGAGGACACTTCAGAGGATATCTTGTAGAGACATGGAATGAAGCAGGAGATGTTGTATGAAAGAATAAAAAAGGAGATGAAAKACATACAACAAGACATTCATTTGAGCCGCGCAATACCTAATGTGCCTTCTTCATTTGAAATTGTAGAATTGGGGGACGAGCCTGCCCAATTGCAGAGATTAGAAGATGAAACAGAGGCTYGACTTCAACGAGTCCAAGAAGAAAATGAACAAGCTACAGAGGCCCTGAAGCAAGAAAAGGAGGAGGTCTTAGAGCAACTTCAATTTGCGCAAAAGGAGAAAGATGAAATTTGGGCGAAGTTCAAGAAGAACAATGCAAAGATACAGGAAGAAAAATACCATCTGCTCGCAGAGTAGCCTATGTCAAATAAGCGATAACTAAAGAACTTCTCACTATGCCAGGCTTGGCATAGGAGGAACCAGAGTCAACCGAGATGCAAGTAGGGAAGCTCATCGAATCCATTCAACAACTTCAAGCACAGATAATGAAGTTAGATCTCCAAGTAGTGCTAAGCACTCCGCAAGAAGTGTGCGACCAAAGGGAGGAAGCTGCCATGAATGCAGTAGAAATAATCAGGGCACTTGCCTTAGAGTGTAAGAAACTGAGTGATCAAAGTGCGCATACCTATGAGTGCCTTGTAGAAGATCTGGAGCTGAGGAAACTGGAAGCACAACTCCAAGAGGTGCAAAAGAAGGCATCCACCGTGCAAGCACAAATGAAGTTTCTTACTGCAGTCGAGAGGATGAAAAGATAATAGGAACAACACAGAGTCCAAAAGTAGATTACTACAATCCAGAGCAGAGTCATGGAAGTTACACAGAGATTACAGTCGGTGCAGGATGAAGCCTGCACGCTTTTTGAAGAGATTGAAGGACAAGGCTCCCAGCTAGATCAAATGGTTATGAAAGTGAAACAATGCTTGGAAGGAACTGTTACAGAGAAAATGATTCAGAAGTTCCCCAAGAAGGAGGCTATGGTGAAGCAACAAGTCGAGGCAACTCGAGCTAATCTTGAGGCCTTTGAATGTGTGTTGCCCAGATTTGAGTAACTCGGGACAAGTCACAGTTGAGTGTTGGGGGCCTATTGGCCCTTGACCAAGTTTTGAGGAAATATTGGTCTTGTTTGACAACTTTTGGGACTTCGAAAGGCTGGTCAAATATGGACTACCCATGCGGAGTTGATATTGCGGGATCTCACTCATTTTGTGGGATTGTGGATGCAACAAATGATTTACTAGGGTTTATGTAATGGGTTATGGGATGTCGTCCCATGGGTTTACCCATGTTTCGACCTTTTTGTAAAAGTATATATAAGAAGGAATGTATTGTAGAAAGAACTAGTTACTGATTGGCTTAGTGCATGACTAGTTGGCTTAGTTCAAGAGGTTGTAAGTTTCTTTGTGCAGATAGACTATGTAAAGTAAGGCTCTATGCTATTGAGGAGCTGGCTCTGTGCCTTGACCAAATTTTGGGAAGGATGATCTAGCATGCTGCACGCATATCTCCTGTCCTCAATGGAGTTGGCTCTGTGGATTTGTGCACAATATCAGATGAATGTAAGAAAGTTGAAGACTAATAAAGAAGAATAAGAAGTTGGTGGACGTAGCCCCACACTGGGGTGAACCACATATATCCTGTGTCTTGATATGATTTGTGTGATGTGATTTATGATTCATGCTGTGTATTTTCTTAGTGTTGTTGTTATAGTGTATGATGAATGAATCTAATGTTGTTTCTTAGCACTTAAAGGTATTGCGAATGCTATGTAATGCCCCATATTTTGACCTTAGGTAGTTAGAACATTGTAGTTTACTAATCTTAATAATTCAAAGTTTAGCATTCATTTGGAGTTAGTTAGACTTTGTTAGAAATTGGGATGTGTACATCTAGACCTATTTGTATGTTACATGATATATGCTCATGACAAATATAGTTATTTGATTATTTAAACATGAAAATTAAAATGGGTAAGTTCAACACATGTATACCAATTCAAGTTATGTTGTGAATGTATAATAGATGCAATGCATGATGTAAATAGGAATACATTTCTTAATTGAGAGTCAATGCAAATATGGATTCTTATATAAATTTGTGATGTATCTACATCAATATGTGTTATTGGTGAACTAACCTACATGATGATGAGCTATTTGATAGCCAAATGAGTATAGTATTGAGGTAACTGGGATGTCGTAGACATCAAGAAAATATTGTATGTTATAAGTTGTACTTACTATTTAATTTATGATTCAAAATATTACTATGATCTATGGTAAGTGTGGTTTTGATAGGATGCACAACTTACCCAGAGTGGATGTTTGATGACGTGACTCTAAGAACAGTAGTTTCATAGTATGGCTTGATGTAGGGTGTTGACCCTAGTTCTATGAGGAGGGGTGGAGGTATTTCCCACCATTTATCCTCTGAAACCTAGAGTTGTGGAAGGGTTGTGTGAAGTCACGCTCCCCTAGACGTGTGATGATGACTTCTAGTTGTGTTGACCCTAGTTCTATGAGGAGGGGTGGAGGTATTTCCCACCATTTATCCTCCGAAACCTAGATTCGTGGGAGGGTTGTGTGAAGTCATGCTCCCCTAGACGTGTGATGGCAACTTCTAGTTTCCTGTTGGGGAAGCTTGGTTGAGATGTATGACACTTCCACTTACGGGTTCTATCTAGAGTTAGGTAATTATAGTTGATGCTCTAGCTTAGTCCAACAGAGGAAAGGATAGGATGGAAGATGGAAGTAGGTTAGGAAGGAAGGATGCTTCGATGTTAGTTGAGAATACTGATTGGGGATTAGTGATGCCACTATTGTTTACTCACTTGGTTCCTACCATGTTTAAAACCCTCTTTGATTTCCTATTGATATTTTAAGTGTGATAATGAGTTATTCATGAATTGGTGTAATTTTGTCCGTTAAGATTATTAAATGATGCATTACTTGATCTGTTGTCCTACATGTCTTGGTGATCATATAGGAACTATGCACTAGAGGCAATGATTGTTTATCATTAGTACATACATGAGGTATTTTTCCACTAGCTATGCACACATACCCTACCCATGTACACTAGTACAATTAATTCATGTATTAATTATGAAAGTAAATTATTAACTATTTAATTTTTTTTTTTTTGAAGTAAAAAAGTTAGTACCTGCTATATTAATTTAACAGAGAAACATTGACAAAACACACAGAGATATAGTTGTCCTGAGCCACCAAAAATGCTGTCGTTTTACCGGAAACCAACATAGTTTGGAGTGAAATGAGTCTAGGAAGATAAGCTAAAAACTGTTTTGCCCTCTGTCGTGCCCGAAGGAAACCAGGACAGATGGCCATAGTTCAAGTTAACATTGAGCAAAAACATGATGAAACATAAAACAAACTAGCATAGGATAACTCAGATACCCGGTGACCTATCGCCATTACCTTTATGACACATGGATTTGGCTGGGATGGAGAACGACTGCGCGCACATTGGACATTTCCTCTTTGCTAGAGCATTGGAGTACGTGTCAAGGAGCAAGTCCAGATGCTGTCCCATGAGGAGGGCTCTATGCTCTTGGTCTGCCATGTGGCCTCGGAGTTCGAACACTAGAGCCAGATGGTCTGCACAGAGGAGTGGACCATGCAAATTATTGTTTCCTACCTTGTCGAAGGTTTCATTTCCCACTTCCACGTTCATCCTTGCTTTGGCCTCATTCACATTCAGTCCTGCACTGGCTGTGTCCACATTCATCCCTGCTTTGGTCTCATCCACATTCATCTCTACGCAAGCATTGTCCCGATCCTCATCCTCACTCGTTGCCTTCTCAGCATGGCTGGTGGGGCTGTAGTCACCCGTCCACGGTATCTCTTCGACAAAACAAATTGGGAATTCTTCTACCGCCTCTCCCTTAAAACCGCTTCCAGCCTGTATTTCAGGCATCGTGGCTTGGGGTTCTAGGGTGGTCGCTAAATCCTCCAGGTACAGTTTTTCTTCGACATAACAGGTTGGAAACTCGTTCGCAACGCCTCCCTTCAGACAGCTTCCAGGCTCAATTGCAAGGGTGTGCGTGGTATGCTTAATCCCAGGCTCAGCGATAATGGCATGGAGTGCCAATCGATCATGGAAGTCACCATTGAAAGAGCATGCTCAAGGTTCTGCCTTCTTTACCTCTGCTCTTTGTGGGTGTACCAGGCCGAGCCTCGACGAGGCCTGCCTCGCTTCCTTGTCATTGCTGATGAGGGGTGGATAGAGATACATAGAGAATGAACCAAAATGAGAATGAACCAAGATGGGAATGAACCAAAACTGCACCAGAGCTCCCAACCAGTGGGGAGGTCCAAAACGAGAGTGAACTAGCTCTGGCTAAGCTCTCCAACTTTCAACTTTCCAAATGACGGCATCGCATGGATTCCTATGAACCCTGTCATATTGAATGCTGGTTGTGCTAGTGTGTTCGTGCGAGGGAGAAGTCCCTCCTCTGTATAGTGGATGTAATGGCCGGCTACCATCATAAATGCTGAAGGGATGGGGAGTGGCCTACAACATTTAAGCTGTGGCTTGATGCTGAGCCATGTGGCAAGGCATCTCTGCGTGTCACCCCATCCGGGGCTATTAACTATTTAATTAAATGTTTATTGAATATGTAAATTATATTGCATACAAAATATCTAGAAGCATTAAATACCTTATTGACTTTGATAGATGGTGGGTATGATGAATTAAATGAGCATGGTGGGGTGTTACGTACATTTTGGGGAAAATTGTCAAATTACATTTATTAGCTAGCATGAGAAGAAATACTTTCCATTTTATTTATTGTTGTTTAATGCAAGACATTTATATTTTAGTTTTATTTTAATCTTTTCCCAAAAATCTAGATAAGGGAGGTTGGTAGATAATAATGAGGGTGGTTGAGGAGACTTGGGGAAGGGTGTATGGAAACTTGATAAATAGAGAGGAGAAGTGGTGAGGAGGGGATGATTTGGGAGGTTTGAGCATGATGAGAGGTTGTGAAATTCTTGGAAGATATAATTCTTGTGATAGTTTTCTTTGAGCATTTGTGCTTTGTTGGTCTTGGAGTCACGAGCATGGAGGGCCAAGAAATCGAAAGGTTTCTTGGAGCTAGGAAGCTGGCTAGGCTCCTAGTTGGTGATACAGGAGCATCACCAATGTCAAACGAGCACGGGGCAAGCGCCAACACATTTTAGACACATGATAAATTGTTTAAAAACTTTTGAATATGGATGCGCCAAACGTAAATGTAATAGTTAAGGAGAGGTGTACTTATAGATTGTAATCAGACCTTGAGCGACCCGCTCTCATCTGAAGGACTAAGAAGGCATTTATGTTAGTAGGTAGCTTTGAATTATCAGATTAGACAGTTTTAGGAGTGGAGGGAAAATGGATATAGACACCCTCATTGTATTATTGTAGGATAGTGAAGAACATTACCAAGAGAAGAGCATACAGGGCTGGAACAAAGAAACTGTGTTTGAAAAACACCCATGTACAGAGATTTGAGTTAATAGAAGAAGTCTTAATTCAGATTCATGGTGTTGTATTTGTTTCTTGTATGTGTATGCTGAATGGTATGTTCATGGTTTTACTCTTTTTGTTATACATTTTCTCTCTATGTTGTGTATGAATGATTTTCAGGATTATGTTTGAAGTTTGAGAGAGAAAGAGTTAGGAAATGAGTTTCAATTGTTTCTTTGTCTAAGTGAGAGTTCCTACAAGGAGTGCAGTTGAGTTGTTTACAAGGAGTGCATTGACAAAAGGGTTCAGAGGTTTTGTCTCTGAAAGCTCAGATAGGTTAGATTTTGTTCTCATTTCCTCAAGGGTGCAGTTAGGCACATGAGTCATGCAAAGTGTGCGCAGGATGAATGAAGCTTTAGGGGTTTGTAACCTAAGTGAATTGTTGAGAGATTGCTTCTGTAGAGAGTGCACAGAGTCGAAAGGAGTTCAACACTTGAAATTGTTTGAAGGTCCACCGCAAGGAGTGCCAGTGGGAGTTTCTATGAAAGACTTGAAGTCGTGGAAAACCTCAGAAGGGTTCGAACCTTTGAAGTCGTCGAAGGGAAGCAAAAGGTTAAGTGCCGTGAAGAATTGAAAGGAGGTGTAGTGACATCGTCCTACAAAAGGACAAGTTCCACACAGATAATATTTTATTTAAATTTCACGGAGGTTCTCAAGGGAAGAGACGAATGGTCGAAATTCTCCATAGAGAATTTGTGAAGTCCCATCAGCCGTCCGATCTGATAGAGAAGCGAGGGGGTTATGACTGATTTTTCCCCAGTTTCAAGCTCAGGAGATCGTGAGCCATCGGATCCTCACTTAGATACCCGTCAATTGTGGGATCTGATAGGAGTTGCACGAGGGTTAAACTCTTACAAGTAGAGTGAAGGTCTTGAAAGACGTCGGGATATCGGGGTATTGGAAGTCTCAAGGACAAGAGATTGGGTCACTTCATAGTGAAAATCCTGATCTTGATCTGGGCCGTCCATCGGTTGGGACATGTGGCAGAGATCGGGAACCATCGACATATCGGGATTTGGCATTTCGCAAATCCTGAAGATGAGACGTCCAGAGCATTTGATTTCATGAAATAGTGAAATGATTGAGGACCATCCATCATAGGAGGATGCGTGGTGGAAATCCTTGAGTTCGGGGAAAATCCCGATAGAAAAGTCCACCGGCTTATCGGGGTTCAGAGTTTCGCGAATCTTGAAGACAAGAATCACGCACATTTTGGAAACGCGAAGTTCGAAACCTTGACAGGGTGGAAAGCTCCATTGTGGGGCCGGCTGATGTCATTTCATCATATCAGAGGATCGGAAATTGAAACTTCGGAAGCTCCAAGGGAAATAACCCATAGGAATTCCGGTGTTTCAAAACCCGAAATCATGAAACGACGAGGACCATCCATCTCGAGGGGACGCGTGGCAACAATCTAGGTTTTCGAAGAAAAATCCCGAAAGGGAAACCATTTCGGGAAATTGGGATTCAGAGGATCGGGAATCTTGAGGACAAAGGGTCCATGCATTTCGGCATTTGAAAGCCTGAAATCGCGAAATACATAGGACTACAGTCATATGGAAAATTGGTCACATGGACCAGAAGGTAGCCATGGGGACTAAACGTTGTTGAATCCATTTTGGCATTTCAGGATATCGAAGATCGGGGGATCGAGAAGACTGAGGTTCTCGACAATGGGAATCGCAAAACCCCAAAATCTGAAATTTCTGTCGGGGAGAGATTAGGTATGCGTAGAAGCCATGATAGGGGAAAAGGAAGGACCTATGAATCGGGTTTTTAACAGAGATTCTAGTGGGGAATTGAAAGAGCCACTTCAGCTCGAAGGTGAAATTAGAATGATTCGTTAATACTGGGAGGTCAGCACAGAGACTGTGGCTGAGGCACAGTTGGCGTCAGGTTTGGTATCAAAGCACAGAAAAGGTTTCTTTGCTTTCTGTAGCAAGGAAAAGGAAGATTCACCATGCTGCCAAGAAGAAGGGACAGAAAAACACCCAATCCGCTAGAGGAAAGGGAAATACCAAGAAGAATAAGTAGGCAGATGCCTGACCCAACCATGGCAAGAGAAATGCGTGATTTACGCGCCAGACTTGAGGACATGGAGACAACACAGAGGCGCGCAGTCGGTGCTGGGGATCTTAGTGATTCTGAAAGTGAAAATGAAGTTGAACATGAAGAAGAAGAAATTTCAGCGGAAGATGCCGCAAATGAACGCTTGATTAGAGCTGTCTCAAGGATGGGTGCCAAGGCAAAAATGGACATCCCAGTTTATGAGGGAAACCTGGATGCTGAAGAGCTTCTAGACTGGATTAGAGCTATGGACACTTATTTTGACTATGAAGATATCGAGGAAGATAAGAAGGTCAGACCTACTTTCACAAGATTGAAAGGACATGCAACATTGTGGTGGGATGAACTACAAGCTGATAGACGCTGCAAAGGCAAGAAAAAAATCAAGAGTTGGGATAGGATGATTGCAAAGATGAAGGAAAAATTCATTCCCAGGGATTACCAGATTACTCTGTTTCGAAGAATGCAAAATTTGAGATAGAAGCTGATGACAGTGAAGAAATATACTGAAGAATTCTATAGGCTGAACATCAGGACAGGTCATCGGGAAAGTGATGATGAAAAGGTTTCCAGGTACATGAATGGCCTGAGATACGACATTCAGGATGAGATGAGCATGATGACCATCTGAACGGTGGAAGATGCTTATCATATGGCTCTAAAAGTTGAAGAGAAGCTGAGCCGAAAACAAGGTCAGAGAGGCTGAGGTAGAAGTCAAGCCAAAGGCAAATCAGTTGCCCAGGATAGAAATATGAAACACAAAGAAGACAAAAAAAAACCTCAGACTCAGACTGAGAGAGGTGGAAGTTCATAGAGAGGGAAGCATACCGAACAGAGAGGTCAGTATGCAGATGGAAACATTTTTACTCGTACTAGAGGTAGAGGAAGAGGAAGAGGTGGAGTAATAAAGTGCTTCACATGTGGAAAGAACGGACACAAATCTTATGAATGTCCAGATAAGAAGAAAGAAGGTGGCGAGGCTCACATTTTCGAAGCACACATGTAGAATGTTGAGGCAGAAGATGCTGAAGGTGGAAGATCACTGATGATGAGAAAAGATCTTTTGACACCAGAGAAGGAGGTGGAGAGTTCAGTCCAAAGAAACAGACTTTTTCAGACTGCTTGCAAAACCAAGGACAGGGTATGCAAGGTCATTGTGGACAGTGGTAGCATGGATAATCTTGTTTCAATGGAGATGGTAGAAAATCTGGAGCTGGAGACGATTGAACATCCAAGTCCATATAGAGTTTCATGGCTACAAAAAGGACATTAGGTAAATGTCACTAAACAATTTTTAGTTGAATTTAAGATAGGAGGATATAATGATAAGATACTCTGTGATGTTATTCCCATGGATGTTTGTCATCTATTGCTGGGTAGATTGTGGAAATATGACAGAAATGTGATTCATGATGGGAGGATGAACACATACGCCCTAGAGAAGAATGAGAGAACTCACATGTTGCTTCCAATCAAAGATAAGGAGGTGATACCTGAAGTAAGCAACAATTTACTTCTCATGAGCAGGAAGGAACTTCTTATAGAGGTTAAGAAGAAGGAGGAACCACAATTCATTGTGGTAAGGAAGCCAAAGATTGTTTTAACCAACACAAGGGTAGATGATTTACCAGAAGAGGTTCAGGAACTGCTGGAAGAGTTCACTGACATAGTAGTGGACGAACTACCTCGTTCGTTTCCACCGATCAGAAGTGTGAGTCATCACATTGATCTCATACCTGGAGCCAGTTTACCAAACAAAGCAGCGTATAGATTAATGCCGTAGGAGAATGAAGAGGTGAAAAGACAAGTCCATGATTTGTTGGACAAAGGGTTGGTTAGAGAAAGCTTGAGTCCATGTGCTGTTCCTATAGTACTCAGTCCAAAGAAAGATGGAGGCTGGAGGATGTGTACCGATTCAAGGGAAATCAACAAGATAACCATCAGGTACAAATTTCCATTGCCAAGGATGGATGATGTGATGGATTGCTTAAGTGGAGCAATTTTTTTTTCGAAGATTGATTTGAAAGTGGATATCACCAGATTCGTATGAGAGAAGGTGATGAATGGAAGACAACCTTCAAGACTAATGAAGGGTTGTATGAATGGATTGTTATGCCGTTTGGTTTAACGAACATGCCAAGTACCTTCATGAGGCTGATGAATGAAGTCCTGAAGGAATTCATTAGAAAATTTGTCATTGTGAATCTGGATGACATACTGATCTTCAGTAAAACAGAGGCAGAGCATCTAAAACACTTAGCTATAGTGATGAAGAGATTATAGAAAGAGAAGCTGCTGATAAACATGAACAAATCCTCATTCATGAAGACAAAACTCATCTATTTGGGTTTTGTTATTTCTGCAGATAAATTGAGGATGGATCCAGATAAGGTAGAGGTGATCAAGAATTGGCCATCACCGAAGAGCATATTTGAGGTGAGAAGTTTTCACGGATTGGATAGTTTCTATCGGAAGTTCATCAGGAATTTTAGTGGAATTAGTGCACTGATGATGGACACAGTGAAGAAGAGACACAAATATTTTAACTGGACAAAAGAAGCTGAGAAGAGTTTTAATCTGTTGAAGAGGAAAATTACAGAACAACCAATCCTGGTGTTGCCTGATTTCCAAAAGACATTTCAAGTGAAATGCGATGCAAGTGGATTTGCAATAGGGGCAGTCTTGATTCAAGAAGATAGGCCGATAGCATACTTTAGCGAGAAGCTGAATGAAGTGAAGGTGAAATACTCCACGTATGACAAGGAGTTTTATGCTATTATTCAGACATTAAAGAAATGGAGACATTACTTGATCCCTAAGGAGTTTGTCTTATACAGTGACAATCATGCACTGCAGTTTGTGACTCAACAGGAAAATTTGAATCAAAGACATGTAAAATGGGTTGAGTACATGCAGAACTTTACTTTTGTAACTAAGCATATTTCTGGAACTGCTAACAAGGTTGCTAATGCTTTGAGCAGGAAATGTTTGTTGTTGCAGGAGTTCAGAGTTAAAACAATGGGTTTTGATGATCTCAGGAACATGTACAGAGATGATCCATATTTTAAGGAGGCGTATGAAGCAGCTTAGAATCAAATTCTCAGGGAGAAAAGTCAATGGACATAATACATGATCCAAGAAGGATTACTATTTAAAGGTAATCAACTTTGTATTCCAAAATGCTCCATGAGGGAGAATTTGCTGAAGGAGAAACATAGTGGAGGATTGGTCGGACATTTTGATCATGACAAGATGTTCACAAAACTGAATGAGTCATATTTTTGGCTGGGAATGTGAGCAGATGTCAAGATATTCGTGGATAGATGCAGAATTTGCCAGCATTCGAAGGGAAAGAGACAGAATGTAGGATTTTATCAACCATTGCCAATACTTGAGAGGCCATGGGATGCAGTCAACATGGATTTCATATTGGGGTTGCCAAGAACACAAAGAGGGTTTGAATCAATCTTTGTGGTAGTGGATATATTTTCCAAAATGGCACACTTCATACCATGTCAGAAAACCAGTGACGCAACTCACATTGCGAATCTATTTTTCAAAGAAGTCATTCAACTTCACGGCTTACCAAGGAGCATAGTTTCGAATCGAGACACTAAGTTCGTGGGAAACTTCTGGAGAACCTTATGGAAAAAGATGGGAACAAATTTATCGTTCAGTTCAACTTATCATCCTCAGACGGATGGACAGACAGAAGTCGTGAACATGAGTTTAGGAGACTTACTGAGGAGCTTGGTGACAGAACACCATAGCCAGTGGGACAACATATTACCACAGACAGAATTTGATTATAATGATTCAATCAATAGAAGCACAGGAGAAAGTCCATTTCAAATTGTTTATGGCATGCAGCCGAGAGGAATTTCTGAGCTGAGGGATTCATAAAAGATTGTGACTAGGAGCGCTAGTGCAGAAGATTTTGTACAGGAGATGAAAGAACTTCACAGCCAGGTGAAGGAGCGTTTACAGAACTTGAGCCAAGAATATAAGCGCAGAGCATATCAACATAGGAGACAACTTCAATTTGAGGTTGGTGATTTGATTCTGGCACATTTGAGAAAGGAAAGGTTCCCGAAGGGGACATATAACAAACTGAATATGAAGAAGATCAGACCATGTAAGGTCTTGAAGAAATTTGGGGCAAATGCTTATGAGATTGAATTACCTGATGGGATCAGAATTTCTTCGATATTCAATGTCTCAGATTTGTACCCATACAAAATTGAGGAAACAGGAACAAGTGATGAACATCTAGAGATCCAGTGGACAAAGCAGATGCCTGTTGCAGAGAAGCCACAGATGGAAAGCATACTAGACAAAAGAGTTAGCAAGAAGACTAGAAGAAAACAATACTTTGAATAATTGGTCAAGTGGAAAGGACATGCAATTGAAGATGCCAGCTAGGAGAATGAAGCAGAGATTCAAAAGCATGGACAGACCGTGTGAGAGCTCATGGATAGGAGCCCATGAAAATTTTCAAGTGAGGGAGTATGATGCAGGAGCATCGCCAACGTCAAGCGAGCATGGGGAAAGCGCCAACACATTTTAGACACATGATAAATTGTTTAAAAAATTTTAAAGATGGATGCGCCAAACGTAAATGTAATAGTTAAGGAGAGGCGTACTTATAGATTGTAATCAGACCTTGAGCGACCCGCTCTCATCTGAAGGACTAAGAAGGCATTTATGTTAGTAGGTAGCTTTGAATTCTCAGATTAGACAGTTTTAGGAGTGGAGGGAAAATGGATATAGACACCCTCATTGTATTATTGTAGGATAGTGAAGAACATTACCAAGAGAAGAGCATACAGAGCTGGAACAGAGAAACTGTGTTTGAAAAACACCCATGTACAGAGATTTGAGTTAATAGAAGAAGTATTAATTCAGATTCATGGTGTTGTATTTGTTTCTTGTATGTGTATGATGAATGGTATGTTCATGGTTTTACTCTTTCTATTATACATTTTCTCTCTATGCTGTGTATGAATGATTTTCAGGATTATGTTTGAAGTCAGAGAGAGAAAGAGTTAGGAAATGAGTTTCAATTGTTTCTCTGTTTGAGCGAGAGTTCCTACAAGGAGTGCAGTTGAATTGTTCGCAAGGAGTGTGTTGAAAAAAGGGTTTAGAGGTTTTGTCTCTGAAAGCTCAGATAGGTTAGCTTTGTTCTCATTTCCTCAAGGGTGCAGTTAGGCACAGGAGCCGTGCAAAGTGTGCGCAGGCCGAATGAAACTTTAGGGGTTTGTAACCTGAATGAATTGTCGAGAGACTGCTGCTGCAGGGAGTGCGCAAAGTTGAAAGGAGTTCAACACTTGAAAGTGTTTGAAGGTCCACCACAAGGAGTGCCAACAGGAGTTTCTCTGAAAGACTTGAAGTCATGGAAAACCTCAGAAGGGTTTGAACCTTCGAATTCGTCGAAGGGAAGCAAAAGGTTAAGTGCCGTGAAGAATTGAAAGGAGGTGTAGTGACATCATGCTGCAGAAGGACAAGTTCCATGCAGAGAATATTTTATTTAAATTTCACGGAGGTTCTCAAGGGAAGAGACGAACGGTTGAAATTCTCCATAGAGAATTTGCGAAGTCCTGTCAATCGTCTGATCTAACAGAGAAGCGAGGGGGTTATGACTGATTTTTCCCCAGTTTCAAGCTCATGAGATTGTGAGCCGTCGGATCCTCACTTAGATACCCACCAGTCATGGGATCTGACAGGAGTTGCACGAGGGTTAAACTCTCGCAAGTAGAGTGAAGGTCCTGAAAGACGTCGGGATATCAGGGTTTCTGAATTCAGGGTATTGGAAGTCTCGAGGATAGGAGATTGGGTCACTTCATAGTGAAAATCCCGATCTTGATCTGGGCCTTCCATCAGTTGGGACACATGGTGGAGATTGGGAACCATCGACATATCGGGATTCAACATTTCGCAAATCCTCAAGATGAGACGTCCAGAGCATTTGATTTCATGAAATCGTGAAATGATTGAGGACCATCCATCATAGGAGGATGCATGGCGGAAATCCTTGAGTTCGGGTGAAATCCCAATAGAAAATTCCACCGGCTTATCGGGGTTCGACGTTTCACGAATCTTGAAGACAAGAAGCACGCACATTTCGGAAACGCGAAGTTCGAAACCCCGACAGGGTGGAAAGCTCCGTTGTGGGATCAACTGATGTCATTTCATCATATCATAGGATCAGAAATCGGAACTTCGGGAGTTCCAAGGGAAAGAACCCATAGGCATTTCCATGTTTCAAAACCTGAAATCACGAAATGACGAGGACCATCCATCTCGAGGGGACCCGTGGCAACAATCTAGGTTTTCGAAGAAAAATCTTGAAAGGGAAACCATTTCGGGAAATTGAGATTTGGAGGATCGGGAATCCTGAGGACAAAGGGTCCATGCATTTCGGCATTTGAAAGCTCAAAATCGTGAAAGACATAGGACTGCGGTCATATGGAAAAGTGGTCACATGGATGAGAAGGTAGCCATGGGGACTAAATGCTGTTGAAGCCATTTTGGCATTTCAGGATATCGGGGATCGGGGGATCGAGAAGACTGAGGTTCTCAACAATGGGAACCGCAAAACCCTGAAACCAAAAATTTCTGTCGGGGAGAGATTAGGTATGCGCAGAAGCCGTGACAAGGGAAAAGGAAGGACCTGTGAATCGGGTTTTTAACAGAGATTCTAGTGAGGAATCGAAAGAGCCACTTTGACTCGAAGGTGAAATTATAACGATCTGTTAAGACCGGGAGGTCAACGCAGAGACTGTGGCCAAGGCACAATTGGCGTCATTTGGCAAGGAGGATTTCGTTGTTTCACTTTGGGAAAGCGGGAAAAGAATGCTTGGAAGCGCCCAGGACTACATTACAACCGATGAGTTTCGACTAGCAAAGGAGGAGGTATTTTTTGGTGGTATTTTCTTATTGATATTTTGTATATACTTTTGTTTTAAGTTCTAAATCATAGAGTTAACATATTACTTATTTCATCATGTTATCTAGATTTATCATTGAGCAAATGTAGAAGAATTGTGTAAATGAAAATCAATGAAATTATGCTAAAATGAAGTTGTTATTATGTATGTATAAAATGAAAGATTAATTTCCTAACATCCTAGATGGGTGTTACATATGGTATCAGAGCCCAGTTTCAAAACTGAAACATGGGCTTGACCACCCAAAGCACTGGGATTTTGTTTTTTTCATCTGCAATCCAATTTGGGTTATTACAATTAAATATTACTGCTGTTCAAATTATATTGGGTTACATTGACCCTTCGAAACATTACTTTTTCACCACTATTGATTAGTTTTCCAAAGCACTGTAGTGAATTTTTAATTTAAGAAGTATTTTTAGATGTGGATGGAGCCACAGTATCAGTTCCTGTATTTGTTTGGAGCCACAATATCAGTTCCTGTATTTGTTTCACCCTCTGTACCACTTTTTAGCGTTGATAAATTTCTACGGTCATTTCCCAGACTACTCCGACGGTTTCCATTTTGTTTGCCTACTATCATCTTGTTATTATTAATCTTGGCTCTCTCCTCATATTCTACCAATATATTATTGTGGGAAGCAATCCCATAACTATAAAAACCATTTTGTATAGGCCCTTCAAGCTCAATCTACGAGGTCACACTGGTGTATGGAGTTTGTGTCTGTCCATAAGTGGAGATTCTTTCATACTCTGTAACTACACTACTTCTTCTTTCTTTGCCAATTCCTTCTTCAAACTGTCTACCTGTTCTTTAAGCTCACAAACTTCTGCACTTTCTTTATTCAAACGAGCAACACCAAGTTCAACAGAGGACACCCATTCAACAAATTTAAGGGTGATTATTTTCTCTCTGTATGAATCTGGTTCAGGACTTATGTGCACAAACATCAAAGTCTTTGCCTTGCCCCCTAAAGAATCTGGAAGCAATTGAGTCAATTTGCTATTTCGATATGGCACATGCGAACTCCTCTGTGCCAATGCTGCAATAACATCTCCTAGCGATGAAAGGGACTTGTTGATGTATTGTACTTCCTTCAAACGATCTCTAGTTACTTCAGATTTATCCACCCTCTCACTTCCAGCAAGATCTACCAAATTAAGGCAGCTATGAAGGTTACACCCAGAAACACGATCTGTACCTTTCACATGCATAGTCAACACACTTTGAGAATGACTGCTGTGGTCATTCAGTGCAGTATAGATAACAACTATCGCAGAGACAATCCACAAGTTTGGACAAAGAGGGAGGGGGAGGAAGCTCATAATGAGCTTCACATTCTCTATTCGAAGAAGCGCTTTCCATGTTCAACGAAAATAAATTATTCAATCCAATAATAATGTCCACCCACTTGACAACTCAAACATACATCGAGCCCCAATAAGCCAATTCCAATCCCTTCCAATCTTGTTAACTAGCAATCCCAGTGGGAATGGGCCTTCATACAGACCGGGCCTGGGTTTGAATTTAATCCATCCATTCTCCTTCTCTGCAGGAGGCGCCGATTCAGAGTTCACAAAGTATGTGGGCTATGCACTTCTGCTAATTGGATGCGGTTCTGCCACTTATTACACATTCCCATACCCACCACTGAAGCCATCAGAGGAGAGCTCTTCCACTTCAGCAGAAGAAGAGCACACTGTAACCAACTGGAGCGGAACATATGAAGTTCATACAAGAGTCTATGCCCAGCCGGAGAACCTGGTAGAGTTGGAAGCCATGGTCGGGGAATCCCATGCCAAGAAAATCAAGATCAGGCTCGTGTGGTCGGGGCTTTCACCCAATGGAATAGGTCTTAATGCCGAGGGGATGATTAATTTTTCTCTCATGGATGAAATTTTGCACGTTGATGAAAAGAATCAAAGGGTAATGATTCAGTTCGGGGTGAGGGTGTCGCATCTTGTGGATGAGCTCAAGGATCATGAGATTACAATGCAAAACTTTGCATCCATCAGGGAGAAACAAATTGTTGGTATCATTCAGGTATGTCGGTTCCCATTCGCACTGTTTAATTTATGGGAAAATGAAAACAATTGAAGGCATGATCAAGCAGTTGAAGTCTCATGGGGTTTGAAACATGCGTCACAATGAGTAAGTAAAAAAATGATGAAGCCTCTAGAGACTAGACTCTTCTGCCCCTTTATCTACTCTATTCTATAAATACACACTAGGGAGACTATCTTGTGTGTACGAAAGATGCTCCTGTGTAAAGAGAGAGAATGGCACAAGCTACTAGTTTAAACCCATATAAATCCATGACTGATGTTCATTTATATCTATACCAACCATCTTTGTCCATTAAACTATTCTGCAACTGTTGTTGTCCTCATCTTCCTTTTCACACACGAGAATGCTTACTCTATTTTCCTTGTCATTCCTTCTACACTTTCAATAGCTCAAACATCATATCTTTGGCATCCTCACCTGAGTGATGCTTCTGATTAAGAGTGTTACGTAGGATTCTCTGCAAATCACTTATGATAACTAACCAATCAACTTAGACAAATGTCCCCTTTAATGGACCGTCCAGACTATGAGCGCCGCTTGGAAAAATGAAAGGACAAAGTAGCTAGATTCTTCTTATCACAAATTGATGGTGTTTAAAGATCTTGTCAGTGTTTAAACTCAGAGAGCTATGGAGTGAAATATTCCTACAATTTTTTTTTTATTAAAGTAAAGGGAAATTGAGAGAGTCAATGTCATAGGAACCCGAGCCAAAACCACCCTGTAGGTGGAGACACGCGATTAAATGACGATTTAATGCTTCATAAAATCTTCAAATTAGCTTAAATTAAATGATTTATGAGAGGATGAACGAATGGAGATTAAATGCTTGGTAAAATATTCAAATTAAATATTCCTACTTAGTAGGCACATCTTGCCAAAAAAAAAAAAAAAAAGAAAAAAGAAAAAGATGCATTAGATAGTTTTTCGTAGAGTTAGCCGACTGTTATGTGCACTACCACTCTCATATATTCAATCAACTTTATTACACAAGGGGCATATCCTCTCTTACTTCTACAGATTCGCGAGGGGGTAGCCCAAACTAGCACTCTTCAATACACCCATTACTAAATCCAGATGACACAACAACAGTCCATGAAACTCCTCCTTGCATCCTCTCCAGTTCCTTGTAGTAATAAGTTTCATAGCCACATTGGTGGTCGCTTCAAAGAGACTTCACGCCTCCCTGTTCCAATTGAATTTCTCCTACTCAGTCCACCATCGAACGTTTGTATTTCCCATCTTAATGCAATAATCCCAGCCAACTGCCTGGCATGTCATCTCCCCACGCACATCCATAGGGGTATTATACCCACTCCCTCCCCGAATTACTCTAATGAATTCGCTATTCGTGCTTCCAGCGAGGGCCTAAGAATATGTCACTCCTGTCTAAGTCTGGATATCTACGATATATCAGGAGGTAGAGTTCGATCTCAGGCAACCAGAAAGATCTTGAAGGCAGGTTGCAAGATAGGTCGAAGATAATTAGCATTCAGGTTCGTAGGTCGTTTTATTTGAGAAAAGCATAATCGCCGGGTTGTTCTAGCCACATGTTCTCGCCACACATGTGGGTTCCTCCTTCCCTCTAGCCTCAACAAAATGACCATAATGAAGATGCTCACAATTTAAAACACTTTGTATGATTTTCATGCAAATCCCCATAGCGGCTTTGAAAAAATTATGTCTCATTATATGTTTTCATTATTTCCAAATCGTTGACTAATGTAGTTAATAATTATCCTTCATATATGATGATATGGAATTCACTAAATAAACTAAGTGATATTATTCTTATCTAAATAGGGTAAAAGCTGAGCAACTAGCATCTTTGTTTATTTGTGCTAAGTGCGTGCTATTGGATTCGTGTGTGATGTATATATCAGATCCACCTTTAGCTGGTTTCATTAGTTCACACCTGGATCTATGCTATTTATTTATGTAGTTCCTGTCAACCAGTGAAACGTATGAAGGTTCGGTAGGAGCTTAAGGTTAATGAACCTACCAACACCATTCAAAAAATATCAATAAATATATCGAAGATCAATATAGTATATGCATCTATTTGTATGGATGTATATATTTTGCTTATATAAAATGAATAAGATCCAATCTTGTAAATATGTCAATAGGCGTAAGATTAAGATCATGGATGGGGAGGTTCCGTATTCCAATTGCTTTAGTTCCAAGACTAGTTATAAATACACATAGAATGTATAAATTAATTGCAACAATAATTTTGTTGAAAGTTGGGAGAGAAATTGAGACGTGGATAACTCTGTTCCATAGTGTCCAGGATAGATCAATAATGTTGGTTGAATTTATTGTTTAAACACAATACAATTCACTCTGGCCTCTTAATTATCTAAAGTTATTTAAAAAAAAATATAATAATAATAATAAAAACTTGAGCGACATAGAAAGGTAGTTGGGGGATTATTAATGATCTTTAGTGCTATTATTAAAAGTTTGTTTGAATAAATTGGATTTAAAAGAGGTGTGATTTAAAAGATGGCATGAATAAATTGGATTGTTGTGTAATTAATGTTAGGAAGATTGTGTGAATAAATTGGGTGCTATGTCATTAATGCTCTTCCTGATCATATTGTACATTGTACTCATTGATTTCAACTAAATCATATCAATAGTGGAGAATTGAMAACAACTTGGGAATTGATTGAAAGACAATTCCTCACCTACTTCAACAAATATCAAGGGTAGCATGCTTCATTGACTTATCGACTTCATATTTTCCAATATTATTATATTTAGTGAGAACACAATTTTTTTTTGTTTGGCGTGGATGCACTCATCATCCCTGATTCTAGTAAGGGAGAGTTCACACCTTTACTGTCCATGAAAGACAGGGAGAAGTGGGTGGAGTTCAATGAGAAATTGAACTACCTTCCTACCTATCTTTTTATATCCCATCGTACCTACCTCTATATTATTCAATTTCTTCCTCGTCATTCGGCTGAGTCCTCAGATCGAGATGTTCTATTTTTGTTTATTTATTATTTTATTTTTTTCACACATCTTAGCGCTGCAACCATTGAAGGTTGAAGCAAAACAGAATGGACCTATGTCTGTAAGTTACAGAACACTAGATGCGGGAGATTTTCTCCGGAGCCACTACTTGTTTTTAATATTTTAGTAATAAGCCCTTATATATGCGAATGAAACTTCTCTTTAACATATATAGATAAGTGGAACTTCTTTGAAGGTAAGTAAATCTAGGCATTAATTGTTACACAAAATCCATGCTTTTATAAAATAAATTAATTCTTTTAATTGAAACTTCAATACCCTTGTTTATTTATTTATAGAGGATAATATCTTACCAACGTTATGTATTATAAGTATTTTAATGATGGCTAAATGGATATTGGAGAGGGAGTGGTTGTACCCAAGGATCATATGCATCACACAATATTATGAGATTGTCCACTCTTTTATGAGATTGTCCTAGGTGTTAGATAAAACATATTAAATGTTTGATCATGGCTTTGGACTTGACCTTCACAAGTTTCTAAATCCATTGCGAAACCATACTGTAAAGTCTGGTGATAAAGGTTTTTAGTTTGTTTTAGTGACTGCAACCATTACAAAAGTATTGTCTAAAGTTTCATCACATGATTATGGCAACTTTAGTACAATTGAAACTGAAATTACAGTGGTGAGAGTTGAAGTATTATGCTTGCAAACGATACAACCTTTTTGTTTTGGTGGGAATGTTTGAATGTTAAGGATAACTTTCTTTTGTGTTGGATAAAATGATACGTGTTCTGACAACAATAGGGATTGGTTGTACTACTTGTAATCATTTGTGAGATATTCACTTAGTGCAATAATATATGCAAAGTTAAAATCACTAAATAAAGAACAATAGTAATTACATAAGCTGCTGAGTATTTACGTGTTTTCTTGCAAGAAAAATACATATAAGCTAAATATTTTAATTCCATAAAACATCATTCTGGCTATTTTGTTTATTGTTGACAAAACTTTTATCTGTGCGTTCTTGAACAATATATAATGTATTAACATGATTTTGGTCTTGAAATTTAATTTAACATATTTTAATTAAAATTAAAGTTATAAAGAACTATTTTTATCTCTAGCTTGAAATTTAATTTAACATATTTTAATTAAAATTAAAGTTGTAAAGAACTATTTTTATCTCCATCTTGAAATTTGAATATGTAAAGTCTTAGTTTAATTTTTTTTTGTTGAAAGTGAATTTTGTTATGTTCTTACATTTTTTTAATTTTGATTTGCATTGGTTTTCAAATTTCATTTTTGCCTATTTACAACACAAATACAAGCGAGGTGATTCAATTGGATAATTCTGATATCAAATTATTTAACTCCAACCCAAACCTGTGTCCTGTGCAACAAATGTTTTATATTATTTAGTGGTGAAAATACTACTTTGATTGGATCAAAGTGAGTAGAGAAAACATTACCGATTGATAAAAAAAAAAAAAAAAAAAAAATAAAAATAATAATAATAATAATAATAATATCTATTCTTTGAAAATTACACCAATTTTGAGGCATACGAAGTACAATGGTGAGAAGAGAAGATCTTATGGACAAATAACTAAATATTTTGGAATGAACCCTTATAGTAAATTTATTCTTGAAATAAAAATGTTCACTAGCTCATGTGTCAACGTGGTGCTCTTTAAATTTAGACACTTTTATAATAGTGGATTGCTGATAGAAATCTTGATTTTACTTGACTATGATGAAGATAATCCTATACTCAACATTCAACTTGGTCGAGATCTAAAATTTTATGACTTAAGAGGAAAGTGAGATTGAGGTAAATGACCAAGTAAACCATAAAGTGACGACATCACATGGAAATCAATTAGCATTATCTTAGTCTATGTTCCTAAGCATGGTTCAAACTTTTATGTGCCAAT
>JASDQU010100574.1:724517-734557 GCA_032191745.1 Picea mariana
AGTATTTTCTAATAAGTTCTGCTCTGTTACTATCTTCTGACAATGAGAAATTAAAAACAAGTGAAAGATGACAGGAAAATACATGACTGAGAAAAGAAAACGCCACCAACACCTCCACACAAGAATCTTGTAAAAAACATGTCTATTACTAATCAATCATTTCATGATTACAGAAAGGTTTTCTAGAATGGAAAATCCCACTGTCCAACCCACAGAACCTCACAGGTCGAACCCTCTTTGCTTCTTTTACATATGCATAAATACCAAAAATTCCCTCGGCCTTCCAAAGATTCAAGCTTTAACTCTACTTTCTAAAAATAGAAAAGCAGTTACAATCATCTTGACACATGTCACAGATGGTTTCCTAAAACAAACCCAACAGTAAATTAGAGGAAAAAACTAAATTTAGAAACTGCTGGTTGGTCGTCTCAAATTTGCTGAGAGGTTGTGATGCCTATCCCTCGAATCTTGGAAATAATGGCCACTTGTCCCTTTGACTGTTGGTCCTATGCCTGGGAAAAAGAGATACTTTGCCACCTCCCTCTAACTGTTGCCTTGGATTCTGGAGATGATATTCTTCTTATTGGCTTCCCTCCTGTAATTGCTCAACTGTAATTTGAATGCCCTACTGGAAAATGCCACTTGTGCTCTGCTAATATCCAAAACATTGAACAGATTCGCCACCTGATGATGATTTTCACCTAGAAAGCTGGATAATTGATTGATATGAGGATCTAGATATGATCTTCAGTTATTGAATTAATGCCACATGCCCTTGACTGCCAGTTGCATTTGAAACGATGCTTCAAAACAATGATGCTCTGCCACCTCTGTCTAACTGCTCCACATGGATCACACACTATTCTTTGGCCAATCATGCATTGTTGAGAAATAGAGGCTGCAAGGGACTAGCACCCTTCAATCATAAAGATAATAAATCTAGTAACATGCTGGCAATATAAGCCTCAACTCCAACGATCCCGGGAAACTGTGATTAAACCACTACATGGAAAGCTATCTTTAGGATGTAAATGAGAGTCGCTGAAACAAAGTACAAACCTGTCCCGAACTGTGGAAAGTAAATTAAAGTTTTGACAGTGAATAGTCCATAACATCCACAAGTAACTCAGAATCTTCCTTCGTGAATCACATTGGAGGCTTGATTCTAAAAACATTTCCATACATTCCCCCTTTTCCAACCAACACTCCCAGACTTTCATCCTCTCAAACGCAAGTGAAGTCTCTCCTCTGGCTAGTGATTTTGAAGTTCGATCAGTTACAAGCTCAACCCCAACCATTAGACCTCTTCCCCTTACATCTCCAATGATTTCATATTTGTCTTGAAGTTCTTTCAAATGGTTGATTAGATGAGCACCCACAACAAAACAATATTCTTGTCGTTCTTCTTTGTCTAAAACTTTAGGCACTGCATGGCCACTAGCAGTGAAGACTGGATTTCCACCAAAAGTAACACAGTGAGATCGTTGTGTTAACACTTGGGCAATTTCTGGAGTTGTTACAATAGCACCAAGAGGAGGGCCATTCCCAATGTCAGTACATGCATCAACAACTACAATAGCATCCGACTTGCAGACACTTAGATCAACAGCCACATGACAGTCTACCATACAAACACTCTGACTAATTACTACAGTGTCTTTCACATTGCAAGCGCTCTCATCATCTGCCACTGGAAACCCAATCTTGAACTCCCTCTCTTCAACTGCCTCAGAGGACTCAACCTTGCAGGCACTTTAATAACCTATTAAAATGTCATTAACAATGCAGACACTCCCATTAACAGTTACAGGGACCTCAACCTTAGAGACGCTCTCATGAACTGCTACAATACCATCAACTTTGTCATCAATCTGAGTATTTAAAACAGATAAGCCAACCTTGCAGACATTCAAATCAACTCTCACAGGGGGTCAACTGCAGAAACACTCTCATCAATAGCCATTGGTTCTTGAACCATGCGGATGCTTTCATCTTTTGATCTAGGTGGAGAATCGCCAGAAGGTCCTCCTCGTTAATAATGCTGCCATCTGGATTGTTTGGAGAAGTTAAGAAGATGCATTTTGGCTTCTCTTTCTTCACAGTTTCAATAATACCAGAAAACATCCAAACTAAAATAAGATAGTCTTGGAACCTTTATCACAATTGCCCCATTCACACCGGCATCGAACTCATACATAGTAAACGTGGGTGAGAAATCAATGATCTTGTCACCAGGATCAAGCACACATCGCATGATGAGATCAATAAGTTCATCTGCTTCACATCCTGCAAGTAAATAAGATGCATCAAKACCTGAATCCTCAACAAGTGCTGCTCGTAAGCGCCGACTCTCTGGATCGGGATATATATACGGAAACTCCATATTCCCCAACACTTCCATAACCTTTGGTGGTGGACCATATGGATTTTCATTTGCGTCCAGCTTAATTATGTCTTGAGGTTTTCTTCCAAGCCGTGCAGACAATACCTCAAAAGGCAATATAGGTTGGTATGCAGCCAACTCCCTTGAGTGAGGACGAATGAATGAATCTCCAATCATTGGTTTTTCATCTATCACAGGGGCTGTAGGTGAAATTGATGCCCTGCAGTTCTAGGACTCGCCATTAACAATTGGCGTTTCTTGGCGCCCTGTAGTTCTTAGTTGGGAACAAATATCTGGTAAGAAACAACTCTCGACTGCTATGGTGTCATAGGTGTTGCCGTATTACAATGGTAGATTATGCGTCTCAATACCCTCGAGCTAGGCATTTTTCAAGTAGTGTTTGTTGCTTGTTTTTCGCCATTTTCAAGTTGCAGTTTTGTTGTTCAGGTTCATCACCATTGCAGACACTACCATTAACATATTTTTCACAATAACTGAGGAACGCCCAAGAACAACAGCATCAAATTTTTCCAGAAAGTTTGGCAGATATGTCTCTTTTTCACCAGAGACATGGACCATAGGATTGAAATCCCTTAATGATTCCCGACAGATTTCAGCAATCGATTTTCCCTTGTGATTGGATTCCTCGGCAAGAATCAAAAAATTTGTTGATGAAGCTTTTGCTGTGGCTGGACTATCATCCATCGAGATTTGCTCGGGCTTGGTCTATAACAATGGACATATGATTTGGTGCTTGATGTGCTGGTACTCCATGTGGCTCTGTGCTGGAGCTTGGGTGCTATACTCGACACCTAAACTCTGGTCGACACCTGGGCGCACAGAGTAATTCTGTGTTTTATTTTTAAAGTTATGGGAATTAATCCCACATTCATGAGAAGAGAACACAAATGGGTATTGATATATGCCAATAACTGCAAAGTATTTCGATGAAGTGAGCCCAAGGCTATCTTTGGAGTTTGGCGCTGGCACTGGCTTGTACATTTGTTGTCGGTTTGTGAAATGGTGCTTAGCGTGCAGGTACTCATCTTGTGCTTAGACAGTGTCGAGTGCTTTCTGTCGCCTTCACCCTACGTCATGAGGAAAAGCATAATGCCTGAAATAGATAGATAGAGTCAGAATACTGATTCCCCTATTATATAGGGTTCTAACAGTACCTACCTCTATATTATTCAATTTCTTCCTCGTCATTCGGCCGGGTCTTTAGATTGAGATGTTCTATTTTTGTTTATTTATTATTATATTTTTTTCACACATCTTAGTGCTGCAACCATTGAAGGTTGAAGCAAAACAGAATGAACCTATGTCTGTAAGTTACAAAACACTATATGAAGGATATTTTCTCTGGAGCCACTACTTGTTTTTAATATTTTAGCAATAAGCCCTTATACATGCGAATGAAACTTTTCTTTAACGTATATAGATAAGTGGAACTTCTTTGAAGGTAAGTAAATCTAGGCATTAATTGTTACATAAAATCCATGCTTTTATAAAATAAATTAATTCTTTTAATTGAAACTTCAATACCCTTGTTTATTTATTTATAGAGGATAATCTCTTACCAACGTTATGTATTATAAGTATTTTAACGATGGCTAAATGGATATTGGAGAGGGAGTGGTTGTAACCAAGGATCATATGCATCACATGATATTATGAGATTGTCCACTCTTTTATGAGATTGTCCTAGGTGTTAGATAAAACATACAAGATGTTTGATCATGGCTTTGGACTTGACCTTCACAAGTTTCTAAATCCATTGTGAAACCATACTGTAAAGTCCGGTGATAAAGGTTTTCGATTTGTTTTAGTGACTGCAACCRTTACAAAGGTATTGTCTAAAGTTTCATCAAATGATTATGGCAACTTTAGTACAATTGAAACTGAAATTACARTGGTGAGAGTTGAAGTATTATGCTTGCAAACGATACAACCTTTTTGTTTCACTGGGAATGTTTGAATGTTAATGATAACTTTCTTTTGTGTTGGATAAAATGATATGTGTTCTGACAACAATAGGGATTGGTTGTACTACTTGTAATCATTTGTGAGATATTCAATTAGTGCAATAATATATGCAAAGTTAAAATCACTAAATAAAGAGCAATAGTAGTTACATAAGCTGCTGAGTATTTACGTGTTTGCTTGCAAGAAAAATACATATAAGCTAAATATTTTAATTCCATAAAACATCATTCTGGCTATTTTGTATATTGTTGACAAAACTTTTATCTGTGCGTTCTTGAACAATATATAATGTATTAACATGATTTTGGTCTTGAAATTTAATTTAACACATTTTAATTAAAATTAAAGTTATAAAGAACTATTTTTATCTCTAGCTTGAAATTTAATTTAACATATTTTAATTAAAATTAAAGTTGTAAAGAACTATTTTTATCTCTAGCTTGAAATTTGAAAATATAAAGTCTTAGTTTAATTTTTTTTTGTTGAAAGTTAATTTTGTTATGTTCTTACATTTTTTTAATTTTGATTTGCATTGGTTTTTGAATTTCATTTTTGCCTATTTACAACACAAATACAAACGAGGTGATTCAATTGGATTATTCTCATATCAAATTATTTAACTCCAACCCAAACCTGTGTCCTGTGCAACAAATGTTTTATATTATTTAGTGGTGGAAATACTACTTTGATTGGATCAAAGTGAGTAGAGAAAACATTACCGATTGAAAAAAAACAAAAAAACAAAATTAAAAGAAAAAAAAAAAAATACTATCTATGCTTTGAAAATTACACCAATTTTGAGGCATACGAAGTACAATGGTGAGAAGAGAAGATCTTACAGACAAGTGACTAAATATTTTGGAATGAACCCTTATAGTAAATTTATTCTTGAAATAAAAATGTTCACTAGCTCACGTGCCAACGTGGTACTCTTTAAATTTAGACACTTTTATAATAGTGGATTGTTGATAGAAATCTTGATTTTCCTTTACTATGATGAAGATAATCCTATACTCAACATTTAACTTGGTTGAGATCTAAAATTTTATGACTTAAGAGGAAAGTGAGATTGAGGTAAATGACCAAGTAAACCATAAAGTGACGACATCACATGGAAATCAATTAGCTTTATCTTAGTCTATGTTCCTAACCATGGTTCAAAATTTTATGTGCCAATCTCACAAGTGATGGAATATGTATTTTCAAACTAGAGTAATAATCAAAGTCAATCATGATTGTTTATAATTATCAAGGTATCCAAGGTGAGATTCTATGTATGACATGATGAAATATATATTGAACTCAATATAAGATTCACTTAACTAAATAAATGATGAGAAGCTAAGGTTCTAACTGGCGGCCAAACCAATAGACTATACTCTAAATACGAGGCTCCTATATGAAACTTAGGAAGAATAAATCTACAAGAGAAACATGTACATTCATTGATTTAATTACCAATGGTAATAAAATAGAGTCAAGACATAGTAAGGTGCCTACTAAATAAGCATAGTTGCAATCAATGTATTAATAGCCTCGACATGTTTTAATCAAGTCATTGTCCAATGAGACCAATATAACGCAAGGTTTKCTATCGAGAAAGATAAATAGAAGTTGTGTCATAAATTCTCCTCATATTGTGAATGATCATAACTTCGGGACGAAGTTTCTTGAAGGGTGGGTGTATGTAACGCCCCATATTTTGACCTTAGGTAGTTAGAACATTGTTGTTTACTAATCTTAATAATTCAAAGTTTAGCATTTGTTTGGAGTCAGTTAGACTTTCTTAGACATTGAGATGTGTACATATAGACCTATTTGTATGTTACATGATATATGCTCATGACAAAGATAGTTATTTGATTATTTAAACACGAAAATTAAAATGGGTAAGTTCGGCACATGTATACCAATTCAAGTTATGTTGTGAATGTATAATAGATGCAATGCATGATGCAAATAGGAATACACTTCTTAATTGAGCGTCAATGCGAATATGGATTCTTATATAAATTTGTGATGCATCTGCATCAATATGTGTTATTGGTGAACTAACCTACAGGATGATGATCTATGTGATAGCCAAATGACTATAGTATTGAGGTAACTGGGATGTTGTAGACATCAAGAAGATATTGTATGCTATAAGTTGTACTTAATATTTAATTTATGATTCGAAATATTACTATGATCTATGGTAAGTGCGGTTTTGACAGGATGCACAACTTACCCAGAGTGGATGTTTGATGACGTGACTCTAAGAAAAGTAGTTGCACAGTATGGCTTGATGTAGGGTGTTGACCCTAGTTCTATGAGGAGGGGTGGAGGTATTTCCCACCATTTATCCTCCGAAACCTAGAGTCATGGGAGGGTTGTGTGAAGTCACGCTCCCCTAGACATGTGATGACGACTGCTAGTTGTGTTGACCCTAGTTCTATGAGGAGGGGTGGAGGTATTTCCCACCGTTTATCCTCCGAAACCTAGAGTCGTGGGAGGGCTGTGTGAAGTCACGCTCCCCTAGACGTGTGATGACGACTGCTAGTTTCCTGTTGGGGAAGCTTGGTCGAGATGTATGACACTTCCGCTTACGGGTTCTATCTGGAGTTAGGTCAATATAGTTGATGCTCCAGCTTAGTCCAATAGAAGAAAGGATAGGATGGAAGATGGAAGTAGGTTAGGAAGGAATGATGCTTCGATGTTAGTTGAGAATACTGATTGGGGATTAGTGATGCCAATATTGTTTACTCACTTGGTTCCTACCATGTTTAAAACCCTCTTTGATTTCCTATTGATATTTTAAGTGTGATAATGAGTTATTCATGAATTGGTGTAATTTTTTTTGTTAAGATTATTAAATGATGCATTACTTGATCTGTTGTCTTACGTGTCTTGGTGGTCATATAGGAACTATGCACTAGAGGCAATGATTGTTTATCATTAGTACATACATGAGGTATGTGTTCACTAGCTACACACATACCCTACCCATGTACAATAGTACAATTAATTTTTGTATTAATTATTAAAGTAAATTATTAACTATTTAATTGAATGTTTATTGAATATGTAAATTATATTGCATACAAAATATCTAGAAGCATTAAATACCTTATTGAATTTGATAGATGGTGGGTATGATGAATTAAATGAGCATGGTGGGGTGTTATGTACATTTTGGGGAAAATTGTCAAATTACATTTATTAGCTAGCATGAGAAGAAATACTTTCCATTTTATTTATTGTTGTTTAATGCTAGAAGCATTAAATACCTTATTGACTTTGATAGATGGTGGGTATGATGAATTAAATGAGCATGGTGGGGTGTTATGTACATTTTGGGGAAAATTGTCAAATTACATTTATTAGCTAGCATGAGAAGAAATACTTTCCATTTTATTTATTGTTGTTTAATGCAAGTAATTTATATTTTAGTTTTATTTTAATCTTTTCCCAAAAATCTAGATAAGGGAGGTTGATGGATAATAATGAGGGTGGTTGAGGAGACTTGGGGAAGGGTGTATGGAAACTTGATAAATAGAGAAGAGAAGTGGCGAGGAGGGGAGGATTTGGGAGGTTTGAGCATGATGAGAGGCTGTGAAATTCTTGGAAGATATAATTCTTGTGATAGTTTTCTTTGAGCATTTGTGCTTTGTTGTTCTTGGAGTCACGGGAACGGAGGGCCAAGAAACCGAAAGGTTTCTTGAAGCTAGGAAGCCAGCTAGGCTCCTAGTTGGCAGGGAGGATTCCGTTGTTTCACTCTGGGAAAGCGGGAAAAGAATGCTTAGAAGCGCCCAAGACTACATTACAACCAATGAACTTCGACTAGCTAAGGATGAGGTATTTTTCGGTGGTATTTGGTTATTGATATTTTGTATATACTTTTGTTTTAAGTTTTAAATCATGTAGCTAACATATTACTTATTTCATCATGTTATCTAGATTTATCATTGAGCAAATGTAGAAGAATTGTGTAAATGGAAATCGATGAAATTATGCTAAAACAAAGTTGTTATTGTGTATGTATAAAATGAAAGATTAATTTCCTAACATCCTAGATGGGTGTTACAATAATTCAATTCCTAATTAGTTTGGTGGGAGTTTTCCTTATTCAGTTCCAAATTGGTGCCCTTGCCTCTCTAAAAAAAAAAAAAATTAATTAAAATTTCCTATTTTAATTAAATAATTTAATTAACAATAGAGATTAATTTCTAAATAGATAATGGAAAAATAAAACAATAACACATATACAAGTAATTATTTATTTCAAATATGTTTATCATTTAATTAATCAAAGTTCATAAAACAACTCATACAGATCCATATCATTTAAAACCTAGTAATTGCACACTAAATGAATCCACCCCAACATGAGGTGTACGTACTATCTGGTAAAGAGAGGTGCAACCTACAGAATAAAGTTTGTTGCACAAAAATCGAGAAACAACAGTTGGTCTCTACATAGAGGTGCAACATGACTTGTTGTAACTCTATATGACTTATTGTCCAATTTGATGGCATCGAGATCTTATTATCGCTTTCATATTTCCATCTATTGACAAGGGTGGATTGAATGCCCAAATTAATCTAGTTGTAGTCTAAATATTCTATGAAATGATTCTTCTCCGACGATATTTTCTGAAGACATTTGCTCGAAATCCGGTGAGAAATTGTTAGATCCACATATTTGAGTGATTATTTATGTATAATCTGAATGCCCCAAGAGTTTTTCCGCACACTGAATCCATTTTTGCATTCAGAAATGGATTTTAAATAACAAAAAATAGTGATTTTGTGCAGATTTATGTCACCGAATTCCGACGAAAAAAAACATTTCGTAGAATAGTTAGACAACGCCATTACTCTAAATTAAAATCACGGGGTCTCTATTTACTCGAGGTATGATTTTTGGTATGCCTAAATTATTGCAAATTTAAATCCTACAATCCTTTCTATATACTCGAAAGTACTATTCTAAAGAGTGTAGTATACCTAAGGAGGTAATATGGGGTACCTAGGGAGGTACCCAATGGGAATGTAGTTATGTGTTATTAGTGGAAGTCAATTAATATATGGGAATGTGGTCATTCAATGTAAGGTGGATTAGGTCCACTATATTAATAAAGGCCTGCTATGACAGTTGGATGTAATAAATGTGAGAAGGCTCTCTAGAAGGTTCCTAGGAGATAGAGAGAGCTATATAAAGAAGTGTAGGCAATGTAATGAAACATAGTGAAGAATATTGTGATTGTACAAGCAATGATTGCTTGAGGAGTTTTATCCTTCCATAAGGATTAATATATGGTGTTACCCTACCTCAAGGGTTTTGGATATTTCTTGTGTTCATTGTTATGGTGAATGGTTTATGGTTTATTCTTGGTTATTTCTTAAGTATATTTGCAGATCTAGTTTAGGTACTTAACAAGTGGTATCAGAGCACTTTCCTTGGGCAGACATTGTGGGCAAATATTTTTTATTTTTGCAGATTTTTTTTTCGGAGAAGAAAAAAGAGGGCCGTGACATTCTTGAAGTTTTCGGTATAGTTTTGTGCAAAATTTGCAAAAAAGGGTTGTAGATCTGAGTTCCTCTCAGAAAAACACCCAATTTGAAAAAAAAATCGTCCGGGAAGTCAAGATATTGAAGTTTTAAAATCTACAAATTTTCAGGATTTGTT
>JASDQU010100574.1:743383-760501 GCA_032191745.1 Picea mariana
TGTTGAGGGTGAAAATGTTCAAATTTTTAAAGATTTGAAGATTACCATGGATAAATATGTGCTGCATTCATATTTTTATGCTATGGATATGGATGAAGTGGATATTGTTTTGGGATATCCTTGGATAGAATCAGTGGGTACCATTAATATTAATGTGCAAAAAAAGTTTTTAAAGTTGTGGTACAACAAACAGAAAATCACATTGCAGGATGTGTCTCTTAGTAAGAAAGATGGACCCATGGAGGCTAGCAAAGAAGTTATTGCCCAGTCTGAAGTTGAATCAAAGGCAGAGTCTACAGAAGGAGATGAAACAAAACTACAAGAAGGACATAATCAAGAAGCTAAGGAGGTCATTGACTCAAAGGCATAAAGTGTTGCAGATTTGAAGAAAAAAGAACAAATTCCTAGAGTTGTTGTATATCGCCATCCACATCATATAGAGATGCAAAAGTCATCAAGGCAAGGGCATGTGCATGAACACATTTATGCACCAGCAGGGCACCAAATAGGAAACCGATCAAGAGGTGCATGGAGGATTACCAGCACTACGAGAAGAGCTCAAGCTACAGAAACAATCCCATGGCAACCCCGACATGATGCAGAGAAATATAAGGGTGGAAAGGTAGCAGACAAACATCATGTTCGACTTCCATTGGGATGGATGGATGGTCGTACTTGGTACCAGTTGGCTACATTGCTTAGTCGGTCATATTGTATGGTTTCTTCTCATGTTTCGAGGACGAAACATGTGAAGGGGGATGAAATGTAGTATACCTAAGGATGTAATATGGGGTACCTAGGGAGGTACCCAATGGGAATGTAGTTATGTGTTATTAGTGGAAGTCAATTAATATATGGGAATGTGGTCATTCAATGTAAGGTGGACTAGGTCCACTATATTAATAAATGCTCGCTATGGTAGTTGGATGTAATAAATGTGAGAAGGCTCTCTAGAAGGTTCCTAGGAGATAGAGAGAGCTATATAAAGAAGTGTAGGCAATGTAATGAAACATAGTGAAGAATATTGTGATTGTACAAGCAATGATTGCTTGAGGAGTTTTATCCTTCCATAAGGATTAATATATGGTGTTACCCTACCTCAAGGGTTTTGGATATTTCTTGTGTTCATTGTTATGGTGAATGGTTTATGGTTTATTCTTGGTTATTTCTGAAGTATATTTGCAGATCTGGTTTAGGTACTTAACAAAGAGCAATACAACAATTACCTAGTAGAGTTTTTAAATATTTAATATTTCTAATAATTAAACATAATTTTTATAAAAAATATGGTTATTATTGAATAAGTGTGTTTAATAACATATTGTTAAACACTTATTATTTTGAGTAATTCATCCAAAAAAAATTAGTCAAACTAATCACAAATTTCAAGCTACCATATCATTGTTATACCTAACATCTCAATCCAAGAATTTGTTTCTAGCTAACATATCACCACTACTAACATCTTGATGTGTTCAACCCAAAAACTTGTTTTGACTTAGCATATCACAACTACTAACATCTTGACCTGTTCAACCCAAGAATTTGTTTCCAACCATCATATCTCCAATACCAACATCTTGAGGTGTTTAACCCAAGAACTTGTTTCTAGCTAGCAGATCACCACTATGAACATATCTTGAGGTGTTTAACCCAAGAACTTGTTTCTAGCTAGTAGATCACCACTATGAACATCTTGAGAGCTAGCATATCACCACTACTAACATATTGATGTATTCAACCCAAAAACTTGTTTTGACTTAGCATATCACCACTACTAACATCATCTTAACTGGTTGAAACCAAGAATTTATTTCCAACCATCATATCACTCTACCAAGATCTTGAATTGTCCACTACTAACATATTACTACTCCCAACATCTTGAGTTGTCCACTACTAACATATTACTACTCCCAACATCTTGAGTTGTTAAACCCAAAAACTTGTTTCCAAGTAACTTATCACCACTATTAGGTAGGTATGCACGATAATAAATTTTTACACACCTAATATTTCAAGCAATTCAATCTAAAAACTAGCTTAACCAATCACAATTTTTTAACTAAAATATTCTCGCTATTAAATTATACATAATAATATATTTTTAAATATCTAATAAAATTAAAAATTCAAACTAAAAACTTATATAATCAATCACAAATTTAAAATTTAAAATATGAAATGAATAATAATATATTTTTACATACTAAATAACTCTAAAACAATTCGCACTAATCAATTACAAATTTAAAATTTAAAATATCATATGAATAATAATATATTTTTACATACTAAATAACTCTAAAACAATTCGCACTAAATAACTCTAGAGTAATTCAACCTAAAAACTAGCATAACAATCATACATGGATTAGTGAAAATTTCGTTAGATATGAAAAAAATCACACTAAATAAGTCTATAGTAATTCAACCCAAAAACTAGCATCACCAATCATAGATGAATTAGTGAGAATTTCCTTACATATGGAAAAATTCAATTGAAGTTTAAAAGAATTTCCATTCACAAGTTGTAATGAAAATTGGAAATGCGGAGAATAATATTTATGTTTACCTAGCAAAAGCTACATATCTCTATTTATATATTAGATTTCGTGTACATAATAAAAAGTTAAGAGTTGAGAATATGATTTTTAATTTATGTGTATAAATATTCCTTAGTATATCTTATACAAATTAGGAAAAGCTACTTATTTCTATTTATGTATTAGATTTTGTGTGCATATATCAAAAGTTAAGAGCTCAAATATATGGTTTTTAATTTATAAGCATATATATAAATATTTCTTAATATATTTTTAAATTGTACATTAATATTTCTTAAGTTTTTTTTTTTTACAAGAAAATTGCATATTATATTAAGATATATAATCAGTTTATATAGTCGAAAAATACCAATACATTCGAAGGCCTTGCTTTATGTTTTCTCCACCAAAAGTTCAACTACAACTCATATCAAAATATAAAAGATACCACTATGCCACCAAGATGACTGTCCAAAAAGGCGCCAGAAAATAAAACAAAGCCCGGATTACCCAAGGTCAAGAACTTTCCTCAAAAGGTTTTGTCACTACTTCCATACCCCATGACAACCTCAAATAAACACATAGAAACAACAATTTCAGATAGGAGATGCTAGTACATCTTTAAATAAAATCTTGGTCCCTCATGACCATCATTCCATTGATTGTATGCGATGGTTCCAGGACGCTCAAATAGATCCTTTTTAGATAATAAGTCAACCTCCTGATTTTCTTCTCTATAGACATGGGCAAATGTGATGACAGAAAATTGCTTGATGAGATCCCTTACCCAATCTTCCAACAGTCTATAGTAATTACCTGCAGAGAACTAATATTATTTAACTAATCAATAATAAAATTGGAATCCCCAAAATTGTGGATATCTAAAATAGAAAGTCTATGCGCCAAAGTGAGGACAACCCAAGCTCCCAAGAGTTCCGCTCTTGTATTAGTGCCCCTACCATAATTAAGGGTCCATCTATAAACAGTGCAATCATTTAGTTTTATAACAACCCCCGCTCCACTTTGTTCCCCATTTCTTTGCGATGCCCCATCAAACCATCCAATGATTCTTTGTTGAGGCAAGATGTGGGCAGTACGCCTGAAAGATTTTGGTGATTTTTGGGTACTATGGCAAGCCACTGTAGCAATAGAGAGAATGAAGACCTTCTCCATAGATGGAGTCTTTGATTCAAATATATCCAAATTTCTTTCATTCTAGATGTACCAATAAATAAATGATAGCAATGATGGGTAACAATAATTCCTTCTAGTCCAATAATCAAAACAATCCAACACTGTGGAACTTGACCACCCAAAGACCAACTTGAAATGATTTATAGTTTTAATCCAAATAGAGCATGTGAATGGACATTGAACAAATAGGTGAAAAATCGTTTCATCATTACCTCTACAAAGAAGACACAGTCCAGGTTCTTGCCATCCTCGCTTGAGAAGATTATTCCAGGTAAGAAACTTATCTTCTATGAGGATCCACGAAAAAAGTTTTATCTTTTGTGGGCAATCCCAGGTCCATAACTTGCTCCTCATAGCTCCAATATTGTTCTACCATAACTCGGCTGCCAATGCGTTATAAACATTCTTTGTTGATATAATGCCTATACAGTCCCCTCCCATCCACCTTAACTCATCCTGGGTATCTGAAAGAGAAATGTTCGCATCAATCAAGTGAAGTTTGTATCCCTCCCATTCATATGCAAGGTCGCCCACTAGGCCCAAGTCTATATTGTTTAACCAATTGGAGTAAGTCGTGCATGTTGTCGGAGCTCTTCTCACTTAATAGAGATAATATACATGGTGTTCATTTAAGTGTATTATCAACTCCATCGATAGATAGGAACCCTTACCCATCCCCATGATTTCATCCTTACCCATCATAAGAGAAACCCCCTCCCTCGGTTTCCAAGCCAGCCAGTGAACAAGCGATGGTAATGCATTTAACAAATTCCTCCATGTTTGGGAGCCAGTATGAGATGAAGGATCAACAGTGCGCAACCAAGTTATCACTGGTGTGTGAGGAAGATACTTATATTTCAGAACCTGCTGCCAAATCCCAAGATGCATCAAACCTCACCAAAGATATTTGGCAACTAAGGCTCTCGAGAAACAAAAAATGTTTCTTATCCCCCAACCGCCAAACTTTTTTGGCCTAGCTAAAGTCTCCCACTTGCATAAATGATAGGAAGATGTTGATTTTGCACCAGACCACTGGTAAGAGAAAGTCATCATGTGGATTTGGTTCAAGACTGTAACTGGAATATGTGCTAAAGCCAACCAGTATACCGGCTGGATTTCCAGCACAAACTTAATCAAAACATATCTACCTCCCAGAGATAGGAAGCGGTTACACCAGTGATAAATTATATGCTCATATTTCTTCAGAAGCCATTGCCAGTCAACCACCTTATAACTATCTATTTTTAAAAAATAACCCAAGTATTTAAAGCCCACAGACAAGCTCATTATACCAAAATGAAATAGTGTTGTCAAATGATTAAGAAAATATTATTGAACACCGAAATGATGGAACATAGACTTGTTTACGTTGATCTCCAAACCAAAATCATCACAAAATGCATATAACAAGGTATGTATTTCCTGCCATTCATTAAAGGATGCATTTGACATTATTATCACATCGTCCACAAATAGGAGATGGAGTATTCTAACCATTCGAGAGACTTGTATACACATCAACTGTCCAACCGTGTAACTATGTTTTAGTGAGAGGCTCAGCCCTTGCATCACAAGGATAAATAATAGAGGAGATAGAGGGAATCCCTGACGTAATCCTCTCCCATTGTTGATGAAATTTGTAGCCTCTCCATTGATCAGAATGGTCAGTGATGTTGATGTCACACAACCCATAATGCATTTAGTCATATGATGACCAAAACCGCACTGAAGCAACATCAATCTTAGATAATCCCAATTCGTGCAATCATAATCTTTTTTTAAGGTCCAACTTCAAAATAAAATCTTGTAATCTCTTTGCTTTGATACTATGAAGACACTCCTGTTTTGTACCAATGGCATCCAGAATCTGACGACCCTTAAGAAAATCCAACTGAACCTCGGATAGTGAACGTGAGAAAATGGGTCTAATTCTTCTTCCTATAATCTTTGTAACATTCTTATAACATAGATTACAAAGCGCAATCGGGTGATAATCGGAGAAGGATAAAGGCAGATTGGATTTTGGAATTAGTGCAAGAAAAGTGGAATTAATCGGTCGACAAACTTCACCTCAAAATATAGTATCCTCAACCATCGCAAGTACGTCAGGAACAACTAAATCAAAGAAGAATAGGAAAAATTCGACTGTCCACCCATCTGGGATGGGACTCTTATCTTTTGCAAAACCTTTTAGAACAACTGATAATTCCTCCATAGTTACAGCCTGGTTTAATGAAGAGACTTCTTCCTCCAATACAATCCTTGGATAAAGACTGATTGTCGCCAGTTGTGCCTGCAAATTTGACTGCCCCTATTCATTAAAAAAAGATTGAAAATAGGTAACAACTTCTTTTTTAATAGCTTCTTGTCTCGTATGAATACTACCAGCTTCATCAATGATTTCCCATAGAAATTTCTTATTTCTCCTATAGCTGGAAAATCTATGGAAAATATTAGTGTTTTTATCGCCGCTCTTGATCCAAGTAGCCCTACTTTTCTGCCTCCAGATTTATTCTTCATCCAGTAAGAGCTTATTGCAATCCACCTCCAACTGCCTTTAGTGTTGATCTAATTCACCAGTAAAGGTTCCATTGATTTTCTGAGTGGATAAACATTCCAAATCTTCTTCCAATTTTGTTAATAATTCCTTATCCCTTTTTAGTTTTTCCTTAGACCATGATTTGACCCAACATTTCAAAAGAGATAGTTTTTCAACAAGCCTTCTTTGTGCCCCTTTAATTAACTCAAAACGTTTATCCAACCAAATATCTCTTGTTAAAATTGCAAAGGTTTTGTCTCTTAACCAGACTGGATTAAACTTAAAAGGATGCATAGTCTTTGGAATGCCAATATCAAGTTGTAGAAAAATAGGAGCATGGTCAGAAATGAAGGTGGAATCAACCCACGATATTTACCTCGTCACTGGACCAATCAAACCCTCTTCCACATAAAATCTGTCAAGTCTTTTTGAAATGCTTGATTCCCCATTTCTTTCGTTGTGCCACGTCGGAACCAACTCAGCCAGTGCCACGTCCACCAAAGGAGAATTTTCAAACAAATCTTTAAAAAAATGAACCAAAGGATCTAACGATGTCATTGTACCCCAAATCTCATCAGAGTTTAATGTAAAGTTTAAATCCCCATCCAAAATTAAATCTGTGTGAGAAAGTAGTCCCTTATCTGCAATTTTTTTCCAGAATGTCTTACAATTCGTGCAAGGACCATAGACATTCAGGAGAGTAAGTCTCCTCTTACCAACAATAATGGAACCTATCAAAAGAATTCCTCCACATGTAAGAACCAGAGAAAAAACAAAAAAAATGGGGATCCCATGAAACTAGCAGTCCCCCCGAATTTCCAATTGAATTTACAGCACAAGACATCCAATCCGGCTTTAGTGCAAACATAAAATCCCTTGCCTTTACATAGCTGGTCAATGTCTCTTGTAGAAAAATAACATGGGGTAGAAATGAGCCTACGCATAGAGGCCATTTTAAGGGGTCTTGCTACCCCTCTAATGTTTTGGGAGAGAATKATCATGACTTGGCCCTGGYGAGGGATTTGATGCCTCTAAGCGCCCCCTGATCAATAGTGGAATGAGAAGAAGTAGACATAATGGATGGAATGGTGCTCATTTTTTTGCAAGAACTTCTAGTCTTTACAAGTGAAAGTTCAAGTCCCAAACCCTGAGACCAAGCAAGATTCTTKCCAGTCGAGGCCTCTGTAACTAAAGGATCAACTTCCAAAGTACCAGGTTTCCCAGAGGCCACCTCATTTCTCCTTAAATAAGTCGGGATAGGAACCAGAATGTTTACCTCCACACAATTAGGGACTAAATCAATGAGCATTATATCCAATGAATGAGAACTTACTTCAGGCTCCCTATAGCACAGAAGCAGAGGTGAGCCTTACGACAACAAATGGTCAGTTTGTACAGGGTTTGTCTTAAGAAAGGTATCAACAAGTGGAGGGGAAGGACGACCCTCATCAAAATTAGAAACCAGAGGAGAAACACCAAGCTTAGTGAGATTAATGTTTGCCTTAGGCTCTTTGACCCGTGTCTCAGAAATATCAGACACCCTAGTTTCATTTGAAACCACAGAAAAAAAAGAGTTGAGGTGATCTCTTTCCCATGCAATCAATGAACAATAAAGAGAAGGGACGTAATGACGCAACTTACCCACAAAGGTAGATGTCAAAGTTGGTGAGCAGTCCAAATCCCAAGCTCCTAGATAGTTACCTCGCTCCAGCGTCTCCACCTCAAGGGAATATCCATTGGTAACTGTATCATCCGATTGAGACTCGTCGGAATATACTCCATAAGGGAGACGCCAATCCTTTTTGAGGTGACCAGTCTGTCAACAACGCGAACAATAGAATGAAACCCCAAGGTAGTCTAACCTCCATGCTATCACCATGCCGCACCATTCAATCTCTAGTGTATCCAGTAGTCCACCATGCACATCAACCTCTACAAGAATTTTAGCCATACGTCGGTCACTCGAAAGCAGAGCTTCCTCATCTTTCTTTATAAAATGACCCAAAACATTTCCAATACCCTCCAAGGCTTTAGAGTTCCACAATTGTAAAGGTAGACCAATTAGCAATACCCAAAGGTGCTGAAAGCTGAAATATTCAGTAGCCAGATCAAATTTTAGTCTCCATCGCTTCAGCATAAGGCTGTCGCCTTCAAAAACCCATAAGTTTTCAAGAATCTTTGTAGAATCTTCAGGGGAATTAAAAAAAAAAAACCAACCCCTCGATAGAGTAAGGAGCACCGATGAGTAACGCAGAATGGGTTCCCAAGTGGCCTTCATCCACTCTGATACCGAGAGTTTACAAAATAAGTGATAAGCTATCCTACCCACCAGCGCACACATGGTGAGAGAGAATGACTCTTCAAGCCCAATATCCATCCCCAGAACCAAAGAATGCTTTATTCTTTTGGGATTCTAGACTCTCATAGAAAGATTTGTGGGTTGCCTCTTCCCCACAAAACCTCTAACAGGTTCCTCCAAGGACACCTTATCGTGTTTTGTAGCCCCTTCAAAGGAATCAGATGAAACTTTGGCAATGTTCCCGAGTGCATGTTCCTTCGAGGCTAGACCAACACCACACTCATCCTTCATGGAAACTCCAAAAACTCACAGAGCCTCCTTGTGAACCAAAGCGCAAGAAGTAACAGGCTGTGTAATACTAGATGTAACAGTGAAGGGTGAAGGGATAGTAATCGACTGAGAAGTTGATGGAACAAACGATGGAGCATTAATATGGAAGTTAATACCTCGATTATTACAAATCGCATTCACCGTAGAGATGAAGCTAGGGTGATCCCAAGGATCCCCAACTTTGACTCCCGAGGGATAGCTGACCTCAACATCCATAATACTAACCACTTAACCTTAAATAACCTTACAAAGGGAAACAATAATATAAGGAAATGAGTGTGATATGGCGCTCTGGGAAAGGTCTCAGACCAATGAATGCTATTGGAGAGTAGCTTCAAAAAGACAGATACAACCAACGAAATAAACAGTTTTGAAGCCTGTCAGATCAGGTTAAAGTTTGAAATAACCGAGATGAAAAACGAGATAATGGAATGGTAAAAGATGCTAAACCAGTCAGAATGTTACTATAGAGTATCTAGATAAACGATAGAATATCGATCCCTCCATACCAGCGACTTTGTTTAGCAAGCACCCATCCATTAAAATATGCATAAGTCCATTGTTGCCCTCCTTCAGGGTTTCCCGCCTAAAAAATTCTAAAATATGGTGTCACCATGAAAACATGCTCGAGAAACCTCCTCTGCTTTTACTTTTCCAACCTTTGCTTCCACTTTTCCATGCATTTTTCATCGAAAATCATGCTTTGTTTCAAAGTTTAATGGTAACTCTGATAATTGGAGGATAACAAAACTCTACATTGTTGGGAAAGAAATAAATTCCCAATCGAAGTGATTTCAAATATTGGAAGAGAAAGTTTCTTAATATTCAAAGTTAAGAGTTTAATAAACTTTTACAGAATTGGATAAATTTTCACACGATATTTTATAAATTTAGATCAAAATTTAAATATAAAGAAGTAATAAGAAAGACTTACATATTCACAAAACAAAAAACATAATACATTATTTTATATTTGAAAACTTAAAAATATTTCTATATGTAATATAGAGTTTGGGAATTCATTATTTTCTACATTTTGTCACTTGATTGTCATTCCTAAGGGTGTTACAGTCGAATGTATTGCATGCATTGCAATTCATCTAAAAACAATCACTGCTTATAAATCGCCACAAAAAGCAAGTAAACCAATCCCACCTAATGCATCCCTTTCTGTGTAGAGAATAATGCCAAAAAAGAGTTTAGTTTGTGTTCATCCATAACACATTTGTGCCCATGGAATTTGAGTAAGACTGCATGGAAGTGATGTTGTTCCATCATATATTTGAATTCCCCTAGTTGTTATGCACCCCAATAGACTTTGTATTTTTAATTTAGAGAAAATGCACATTTTTCAAGTTTTGTTCTCCCACGAAGTTTATCATGATGTGGAATTGTTTCTTGTTTAAAGATGGAATTCATGTCGTGGTTCATTCTTATCCATATAGTGAGAATCCATGGTATTCTATTGAACTTCAAACTTTTCTCTGCTTGTTATAAGGAAAGAACTCTAACATTCCCAATTTTTATTGCAATCGATACAAAGAGTTGTTGCATAAACAAGGTTAGAAGGTCATAAGGTTGAATTTGTTTGACTCTATATCATGAATGTGGTTGGATAATACCCTCTCATTATTCATGTTTAGGTTCTTAGTTATTCAATTGTTGCATATATTGATCAAGACTGGTGATGCACACATTTCATTTCATACACATTAATATGTGGGAAACATCAAAACATATATAACTTTATATATATATATATATATATATATATATATATATATATATATATATATATGCCACAATTTTTTTATTGTTAAGCTATCCACACTAGATTGTATTATCTTAAAAAGAGACTTTACAATGACTGTGTTGTTGGTCCACTGCTAGAGAAACTAGACCAACAACAATAAAATAGTTTATCAAGTCTAGTTGTCTTTAGAGACCGTTGTAACTTGAAACTATAGTCTAATAGGTGCCAAAAAACTATGAACAACATAGGAGAGTCTAATAATAACCTGCCTAATGAACTAATAACTATGAGGAGGTGGGGCTACGGCTCTTAGACCTCTAATACTAGAAAAAACAAAAACTATTAGGAAAATCATGAGAAAATTAAACCAAGGGAGGATGGTCATATTCCATAGGAACTTGGGGCTGAGGATAGTCCAACTTGGAGAAGTCTAGACTAGCTATCTTCTCAGTGAGCAAGTTGAGTTTGTAGTCCACTAGATTTACTTGGAGTTGCACATCGTCTAACTGGAGGAGGATTTCCTGATGAGATTCATGTCTTTCCACCATCACTTTCCCCATTAGCATTTTCATATGCCAATAGAGGTCAATTGTTTGATAATACTTGGATTCACTTCCTCGTGTGGAGCCAAGGTAAGGAATCCAGGGGATAATATCTTTGGTGACCTTTTCATCAGAGATGAATCACCAGAGGACCCTAACATCAACTTTTGCAAGATCAATCTTGGCTTGGATTTTTGGTGGAGTGTGTACTTGGTAATCCATTGTGATGTTGGGTACATGTTATATTATTTTCATCACTAGAACTAGTGTCTCCGTTGTGTCGGGTGCATGTGGGTTCGGGGGCAGTGCCCTTGAAAAAAAAATTTGGGCATTTTTTGCGTCCTTTTTTAGTGGTTTTTCGACACATGATTTTCATCAATGGTTTTATAATTCCTTTTTAGGAATTAGGGTTTTTTACTAATACATGTCAATGGTTTAGGGGTTTTGGATGCCATGGGATCCTATATATGTATTGTATTATAAACAATGAAGAGATGATGAAAATAAGATTAGAGGTGTAACTCTAAATAGGTAGTTGGTTTTCCCGGTTTAGGTTTGTAGGGTAAAATCTATGTGTCTGTTCCATTGTATCTTTTCTGTTTTTATTTAGAATCTATTTGCAGTAATAATTGTACAAGGTTAAAATCTACATTTGGTATCAAAGCAATTATTGGCTTCATGGGGACGCCTTTTTGGTCAGGGGTTTTGGCTCGGGTATGTGGTAAACCTTGTTATAGTGGGAGATATGCGACATCAATTATTCATGTGAAAAGAAATGGAAAGAAACTCGAAAATAGAAATCAAGAAATCTAATGGGTAAATTTTTTAGTTGTGGAAGCAAAAGATGGAAGATTTGTTGGTGGAAAAATATTAGTGGATCACTGTGGATCCAAGTACTACACCTACAGGAACGTCAACAGAAGATTGGGAAAAGTTGGATAGGAAGGCGAAGAGCACAATCCAGTTGTGTCTCTCAGATCCATTATTACTGAATGTCTCAAGGGAAGCTGCAACCAAGGTATTATGGGATAAGTTAGGGGCTTTGCATCAGTCAAAGTCCCTGGTAAATAAACTATTCTTGTGAAAGAATCAATATAACCTGAGGATGAAAGATGGAGACTTAGTGAAAGAGCATATGAATGCCTTCAATATTGTGTTAATCTAACTATTTTTTTTCCAATGGAATAAATCGCGGGAAACCCCCAAGTACTTCCCCACATTTCATGGATGGTAAACAGGGTAAATCATCGGCTTGATAATGGGCCTAACCTAGTGGATATATCGAGTGAGGCTCAACAATCAGATCAAAGAGAAACAATATTTGGTTGAGCATTTGACCCCGAGACCTCATTCGTAGTAACCACAACACTCAACCACTCAAGCTAACCCAATGTGCTAAGTGGTAAGTCAACTATTATCTGTTGATATTAATATTTTTGATGAAGATAAGTGCATCAGTTTATTATGATATTTACCAGATTTGTGGGATAGTATGGTTGTGGCCAAAGGTATTAATACAACTACTTTAAGTTTCAATGATGTGGTCTCATCCTTGTTGTCGAAGGAGATGAGGTGGAAGAACATAGAAGGACAGAGCACAAATGCATTATTTGCAAGAGGATGCTCCCAAGAAAGAAATAGATCTAATTCCTCGAGTGGGAGATACAAATCTAAGGGTAGATCTAAATCAACCGAAAAATTTGTAAAGGTATGTTGGAGATGTGGAAAAGAAGGGCACTATAAGAAGCAATGTAGATCCAAAAGTGTTGTGAGAGGGAAGGGATCTGAAGATTCCCCTTCTATAGAAGCAAAAACCTCTACAGAAGAAGGAGGAGATGTGTACTTGTCTTCTTCCAATACACATGCAAATCACGAGGCATGGCTAGTTGACACAGGTGCATCCTTTCATATGACCACTACACGATAAAGGTATGGTTGAAGGTTTGTCTAACTTCTCTCTAGATTTTAATTTCTGTGAAAATTGTGTATATGGGAAGGAGAATTGGGTAAGATTCCCTTATGGAGCATCGAGGGAAGTTTTTTTTGTATAGTTGGTGCACAATGATGTGTTTGGACCTGTGTCAGTTCCATCACTAGGAAAATCTATGCATTCTGTCTCATTTGTAGATGACTTCAAGAGGAATACATGTATATATCTCCTCAGGAAGAAATATGAAGTATTTGACAGGTTTAAAGAGTTTAAGGCTCTTATGGAGATTCAAATAGAGAAAAGAATTAAGGTGTTGAGGATGGATAATGGTGGAGAGTTATGCAGAAATGAATTCAAATAATTCTATAAGAAGTGAAATATAACAAAGAAGAAGATTACTCCATATAAACCTCAACAAAATGGAGTTACAGAAAGGATGAACAGGACATTGATGGAAAAATTAAGGTGCATTCTTAGTGGTGTCGGGTTAGGACAAGAATTTTGGGCAGAGGCAGTGGGTACTACATGTTACCTGGTCAATTGATCACCCTCATTATCACTGGATGACAAGAATTCACACCRGGTATGGATTGCTAAGAAACCCCCTCTCACACATCTCAAGGTATTTGGTTGTGATGCCTATGTTCAAKTTCTAAAGGAAAACAAGAGTAAGATAGATAAAAAGGTCGAAAAGTGTATCTTTATTGTCTATAAAGATGGTATAAAGAGGTATAAGATTTGAAACCCAGAAACTAAGAAGGTAGTGTATAGTCGAGATGTGGTATTTAGAGAAATCAAAGATGTTTTCAAACAGGAAGGAAGAACCAAAGAAAATAAAGTTTGTGTCGAAGGATGATGGACAAAAATCTATGGAAGAACATGAATAAAAAGAAGAAAATCATCATACTGTAGTATTGAGGAGATCAGTTCGGGAAAGAAGGCAACCAAAAAGGCATATTCCACCTGATTTATGTTCAAATTTTTCTTTGTCTATTACTGATGATGATCCTAGAACTATTAGGGAGGCAGTGGATTTAGATGATGGAAAACTATGGAAAAAGGCCATGGTTGAAAAAATGGCAGCCTTGGAAAAGAATGAGGCTTGGGATCTAGTGGAGTTGCATACTGGAATAAATCCCATTCGCAACAAATTGGTGTTTAATAAGAAGCTAAATGTAGAAGGAAAAGTGGAGAAATATAAAGCTTGATTAGTCACAAAAGGTTATTCCCAGGTAGAGGGAATTGACTTTGGTGAAATTTTTTCTCATGTTTCCTTGTTAACCTCTATTAGATTTATTTTATCTGTTGTAGTTGTGTTTTATTTTGAACTAGAATAGATGGATGTGAAGACAACATTCTTACATGGGGATATGGAAGAAGAAATCTACATGAAGTAGCCAGAAGGCTTCGTGGTGAAGGGAAAGAAAGAGCTGGTATGTAGGCTGAAAAAAGTCCCAGTATGGGTTAAAGCAATCACCAAGGATGTGGTATTGAAAATTTGATACTTATATATTGGGACTTGGATTCAAAAGGAGAAAAGAAGATCACTGTGTGTATTTCAAATTAATCAATGATCATGTTATTTATTTAGTCTTGTATGTGGATGATATGTTGATGATAGGAAACAACAAGGAGATTATCCAGGATGTGAAAAATCAATTGTCCTCTAAGTTTGAATTTGGGCATGGAAATTAAAATATATTGGCAAAAATATAGGGAAACTTTGGTTAAATTAGAGGAAATATGTTGAGACAATATTGCATAGGTTTAATATGCAGGAATGTAAATTGGTTGGGGTCCCTATTCCTATAGGTGTAAATTGATCTGCAGATTAGTGTCCAGAGATAGAGTAAGAGGAAGAGGACATGTCCCATGTTCCATATGCTAGTGCAGTTGGAAGTTTGATGCATGCAATGGTCTGTACTGGAACACACATTGCACATGTAGTGGGAGTTTTGATTAGGTATATGTCAAAACCATGGAAGGATCATTGGACAACAATAAAGAGGGTTTTCGGTTATTTGTGTGGCACTAATAGTTATAGATTGTGCTACCAAGGAAGACTAGGACTAGAAAGAGTGTTGGGAATACATGGATTTGTGGATGAAGACTGGGCTGGAGATTTGGATTGTAGAATATCTACAAGCGGGTATGTGTTTAACCTATTTGGAGGAGAAATAAGTTGGATGAGCAAAAGACAATCTATAGTGGCACTCTCAACCACAAAAGTTGAATACATGGCAACCACTCATGTAAACAAGGAAGGAATATGGTTACATATATTGTGTTAAGGTATTGGGTTGGTACAACAAGCCATAAGGATATATTATGATAGTCAGAGTGCAATCTTCCTAGCAAAGAACCTAACTTACCATTCAAAGACAAATCATATTGATGTTCAGTATCACTTTGTAAGAGACATGGTTGAAGAAAAGAAGGTGTTGCTGATGAAGGTGGACACTTTGAAGAAAGTTACAAATTCATTAACAAAATATGTGAGCACTGAGAAGTTCTATTGGTGTAGAGGATCTATGGGAATTATTGACTATGTAACCCTGTAATCCCCTGTATGGAAAGAAAACAACAAGTGGGAGAATTATGGGTATGTGTTATATTCTTTGCACAACTAGAACTAGTGTTTGCGTTGTGTTGGGAGTGCAGGGGAGGTTCTAGCGCTCCCCTGCCTAGGGGGTCATAGGGGGGTTCGGGGGCAATGCCCATGAAAAAAAAATTGGGCTTTTTTTGCGTCCGTTTTTAGTGTTTTTTCGACACACGATTTTTGTCGATGGTTTTATAATTCCAGTTTAGGAATTAGTGTTTTTGACTAATCCAGGTTAATGTATTAGAGGTTTTGGATGTCGTGGGATCCTATATATGTATTTTATTGTAAACAATGAAGAGATGATGAAAAGAAGACTAGAGGTGGGACTCTAAACAAGTTGTTGTTTTTCCCAGTTTGGGTTTCCAAGGTAGAATATCTATGTAATGTGTGTGTGTGTGTGTGTGTCATTGTATCTTTTCTATTTTTATTAAGAATCTACTCGCAGTAATTAATTGTACAAGGTTAAAATCTACATGTGGAACCTTCTACTGATGAGTGAAATTTTGAGAACATTATCTTGCGATGACCTCCCTGAGAGCGGCAATGGGAACCACCTCAAGCCATAAGAACAATTAGGAAGGGAGTAAAGAAGAGGAGGTGGAAGGAGGGATAAACAACATGACATGAAAAGGATGGAAGCATAGAAAATCACATGGAAGCGAGAGAGGGAAAAGCAAGAAACCATAAGAGCGACTAGGGAGGGGACATATAAAACCTATCAAAACACAATGAGAAAGGACACATCTGGAAGGTTCCCACAAACTGAACCAAAGTTTCCATAACTGGTAATAAGTTATTCTAGATCTCAAAAATCTTGGGAAGGATGAGAGGGATAATCATCATGCAGAGAAAGGATGTTGTCGATCGGAAGCATGAAAAGGAATAGATGGGCATGAGTTGAAATAATAAGGGGGAGAGCCAATTGTTCAACATAGGAGCATAGAGGGGACATGTGGGAACTCATCTTGGGGAGCAACCCCTCATTTGATTTTCTCCTTGACACTCGATATTTGGAGGATATGTATTCCTGCGTGAGAATAAGACAGACAACATGGAGATCAGAGTGGGGGAAGGGATCCCATTTTATATCCAGTTGTTGTTGCAATGTGAGGATCCCCTCTTTAGCTAATCTATCTGCAACTTTGTTGGAAGAGCCCTGAACATTAGAAATGATTATGACTCCAATCTTGGGAGTGAGAGATTGAATTCACTTGAGACTACCTACCAAATGCCAGCTTAGGAAGACTTTTCTAATGGGGAAGATTTACTGAAGGTTTTTGAGCATACAGATAATGATTTGAGAGCCCCCCTCTATAACCATCTTGTGAAAACCTTCTTAGATTGCAATACTAAGACCTTTTTCCTGTTGAGATTCAACAAGAA
>JASDQU010100574.1:761236-774686 GCA_032191745.1 Picea mariana
TTAACTCAGTTAAGTGAGTTAAGCTCAATTGTACTAGTTGTAACTGAACTTACACTAGTGAGAGATCGGTGAATTAATTATTAATTAATTAAGAATCAATGATCTCACATGCAACTGGAGATTTACCACTGTTAACTACATGCATGTCAGATCCAGTGGAGACCCAGTTGAGATAACAGGTGAAAGGGACAATTTGACTATTAGCTGTGACATTAGTGAGTGCACTCATGCAACCACACACACATTGGATGTGCCCATGAGGATTGCACATCCAAGGCAAGAGGAATTCATTCATTGCAGGGATTGCATAGAGGAGGCAAGTTGTCTGGAAGCAGTAAATTGGCACATGAATTTGTTAATTTTTGTATGATAGTGTGAGACGATTGTATATTGTACTGAGAGCTCTTGGATTAGAGTTTTGTATGAGATTATTTCATGATCCATGATATATACATAATATATGATAGTGGGGTTTTTAGCTTTATGCTTTCTCGGTAAAACATCTGTGTTATGTGTGATTGATCTTTCTTCTTGATATTGCAATTGGCGATCATGTTTTAAATTTCACAAGAATATGTGTAGAAGAGATTCTGTATTTAACAATGGCATATAATTGTTAGATCAAGAGAATCCAGGCAATACATAATTTGTATTAAATTTTTTACATGGTATCAGAGCACAGGAAATTGCAGAAGCTGAGTTTGTGATTAGATAAAATTCGAATTTGCAGAAAGACTTTCTTGGTGCTACAATTGATTCAAGATCGAAATGGCTTTCAATGGCTTGAGGTTAGAGTATGCACTCGAGGGAAGATTGAACTACATTGCTTGGAAGGATAGGATGGAGGCAGTACTCAAAGACAATGGCTTGAAGGAATTCATTGACAAAGATGTTCCTAAGCCAGATGCTACAAACGCTGCAAATCTTGATGCATGGCAAAAGAAAGTGGCAAAGGCGAGAAGGATCCTGTTGGAGGGAGTATGAGACCACATTGTCTCAAGCCTCCATGGGAAAGACACACCATATGCAATGTGGAAGACTTTGACATATCTATTCCAAAACAACAGCGACCATAGGAAATTGGCACTCAAAGATAAACTCAGGAAGATCAAGATGGAGAAGGGAGACTCCATTCCAAAATATCTCACGAAGTTTGTCCAATGTTGGGATGAGATGGGGAGTGTGGGAATAAAAGTCTTTGATGATGATTTGGTGAGCTTGGCTCTCCTAGGACTTCCCAAAAATTGGCACAGTTATCAAGACTCTAGTCGAATTTGGTGCAGGAGGAGTTTAGGCAGAACACCAGAGATGGCTCTTCATAAAAGCATGATGATGAAGAGGACTGTGCTTTGGATTCCAAAGCAAGGAAAGGGAAGGGGAATAAATTCCATTCAAAATTCAAGTCTAAAGGCAAGAAGCTGGATTTGTCCAAAGTGAAGTGTTTTCACTATCACAAACATGGGCATCTCGCTACTAACTGTTCGCAGAAGAAGAAGAACAAGAAGGATGTTGGAGCTGCAGTTGGTGAGGACCTTGCCTCGCAATTTGTACTTGACTTCTCCTTGTTCGCATGCATGGAATCAAGTGCATTGGGATCAGTGTGGTATTTGGATAGTGGCGCTTCCTTCCACATGACGGGAGATAAGGAGCCTTTCAGTGACTTGGAGGAGAGAGATCTCAAAATGCATATAGATATGGGAGACGATGGACGATACAGTGTGATTGGAATTGGTACCATCACCTTTCAGAGGGAGTCAGGTAAACCATTTCAATTGAAATATTTTATGCATGTTCCAGGTCTGAAGAAAAACTTGGTCTCAATCGCAATGTTGGAGGACAAAGGCTATGACGTTGTTTTCAGCGATGAAAAATATTTTCTGCGACATAAAACAACGGGTCAAGTCAAGAAGATAGGGATTTGAGTTAAAAATATCTACAAGCTGGAGGTAGATGGATGTGTTGCCATGATGGGCAAGGCAAAAAAAGTTGTGAGCTGGGATGAGGGTGAATTATGGCATAGGCGATTGGGCCATCTTCATCATGGAGCCTTGAAAATCATGCAACAAATATCTACTAGACTTCCAATGGGAACACTTGCTCAGTTAGATCAGTGCAAGGGTTGCACCATGGGGAAGTATGTAAATTCCACCTTTCATGAAAAGGAGAACCATGCTTCGTTGATCCTGGAGAGAATTCACACAGATGTGTGTGGACCATTCTCAGTTGCTTCAATGAAAAAACATAAGTATTATGTTATTTTTGTTGATGAATTTTCTCATAAATGTTGGATCTTCTTCATGCAGAAGAAGGATCAAACATTCTCAAAGTTCTATGAGTTTAAAGCATTGGTGGAGAAAGAGTCGAGGAAACAAGTGAAGGTTCTGAGGAGCGATAATGGTGGAGAATACATCTCTAACGAATTCAAAGACTTCTGCGACAAAAAAGGAATTTGAAGAGAACTCATAATGCCTCATAACCCACAACAAAATGGGGTCACGAAGAGGAAGAACAAAACGATCGTGGGTGCAACACGATTGATGTTGCATGATCAGGGCCTACCAATGCATTTGTGGGAGGAAGCATGCAACATTGTGGTTTATGTGGAAAATTGTTATCCTTTTAGAGTACTTGGCATGAGTACACCTGAAGAAGCTTTCACTAGTAAGAAACCTGATGTTTCTCATTTTAATATTTTTGTCTCATCTGTTTATGTGCATGTGACCAAGAATGCTAGGAAGAAGCTGGAGCCGACTGCTGAAGTTGGGATATTTTTGGGGTACACAGAAACACCCCATAATTATCATGTGTATTTTCCTAACAGTAATATGACTGTTGTGCGACAGGATATAAAATTCGATGACGAGAAATCCATGCGGTTGTCGCTTGAGAGGGAGCTAGACTTGCATGCAGAGGAGGAACTGTTAGTTCCCAAAGATGAGTCTCAAGATGTGTATCAACCACATAAGGAGGTTCATGGAGTGGAGGAAGCCACTCATGTAGAGCCATCCATCAGAAATGGCAAAAAGTGCACCACGAAATCTGATAGATTGAGACTAGACGCTGCAAAGAATGTATTAGCCCCTACTTCACAGCGCAAACATAGACAATCTCCTGATCGATTTACTGGATACATGGCTCTCATGAGAAAATGTATTGTGATTGAACCATCTTCCTTTCAGGAAGTAGTGCAGAATCCCACTTGGGTTCATGCAATGGTGGAGGAGTATGACTCCATTGTCAAAAACAGTGCATGGAAAATTGTCCCAAGATCGGTCGACAAATCAGTGGTAGGTTCAAGATGGATCTACAAGGTAAAACAAGCTGTTGATGGGAGTGTGGAGAAATACAAGGCCAGATTTGTGGCTCAGGGATTTTCACATATCGAGGGGATAGATTATGATGAGACCTTTGCACCTTTCACAAGGTACTCTTCCATAATATCCATCTTTGCACTCTCAGCACAAATGAGCTGGCGCATTCATCAGATGGATGTAAAAAATGTGTTTCTCAATGGGATCATTGAGGAAGAGGTGTACATAGAGCAACCTGAAGGATTTTAGATCTTCAACAGTGAGTCACATGTGTGCCGACTCAAAAGTGCGGTGTATGGGCTGAAGCAAGAACCCAGTGCTTGGTACACTTGGATAGACAGCTATTTCATTGGACTGGGCTTCACCAAAAGTGAAGCGGATGCAAAGCTATACCAAATTGTGGTGGAGGGTAAGATTTTAATCATTGTTCTTTATGTTGATGATTTAATATTGACTGGTGATGAGCAACTGATACACTCATGCAAGGAGGACCTTGCAAAGGAGTTTGAGATGAAGGATATGGGCCTCCTTCATTATTTCCTTGGATTGGAAATATGGTAGTGAGATGGTGAACTTTTTGTGTCTCAAGGAAAGTATGCAAGGGAGATACTGGGTAAGTTTCACATGGAGGGATGCAAACCCATGGATACTCCTCTTCCAAGAAACTGGAAGAAAGAGAATGCTACTTCTGGAGAGGTAGTGGATGCTATTGTCTATCGACAGTTACTGGGTTTGCTAATGTATCTAGTGAACACGAGACCAAAAATTTTCTATGTGGTTAACCAACTAAGTCAAGTGATGGTTAAGCCTACCAAGCTATTTTGGAAGGCGGGTAAGCATATCCTGAGATACCTGAGGGGCACATCTGAGTATGGCTTATGGTACAGACAGATGGATGAGGTGAATTTGCATGGCTTCACGGATGCAGATTGGGTGGGAAACCCAATGGACAGAAAGAGCACATCAGGGGGGATCTTTAGAATCGGATCTACAGTTGTTTCTTGGAATAGCAGGAAACAAAGATCTATGGCACTCAGTTCAATGGAAGCGGAATACATGGCAGCGATTCAAGCTACATGTGAGGCTATTTGGATGAGAAAGATCTTGGTTGGTTTATTTGGTTCTCATTTAGATCCGACAGTGATTCATTGTGATAATCAGAGTTGCATTAAACTCTTGATTAATCCTGTGTTTCATGATAGATCTAAGCATATAGATATCCAATATCATCAGATCAGAGATTGTGTGCAGTGGGAGATCATGTTGCTTCAGTACATTCCTACAGAAGATCATGATGCAGACATTTTGACGAAGGTGCTCACCAGAAGAAAATTCGAATACCATAGAGACAGGATCGGGGTGAAGGATAATCCCTTTCTTGTTGAGAGGGAGTGTTGATATTCAACAAGAAGATCCTAGTGAAAATCATGCACCTACACTAGGATGGAGCCTCAAGCTATTTTTAGGTGGAAGTTTGTTTTTAGATGATGAGCAAATTCTATTTATAGATGATGTCTATTTATAGATGGTGAGCAAATTCTATTTATAGATGTATGTCGACTATTATTATCCCTTAATAATAGTTGGACAATAAATATTAATCTATTCTCAATGAGCACTTGGAAATAGTTAACTGAAGTGGCAAATTAGTTATCTATAGGAAATTCGAGTTCAAAGGTTGACTAGTGGGACATGCAAGTCGAATTAGTTGTAACTTAGTGATCTGAAGTTGTAACAGAGTTGGATGTGTAGTTATGTGAGTTGTAAATTAGTTTAACTCAGTTAAGTGAGTTAAGCTCAGTTGTACTAGTTCTAACTAAACTTACACTAGTGAGAGATTAGTGAATTAATTATTAATTAATTCACAATCAATGATCTCACATGCAACTGAAGATTTACCATTGTTAACTACATGCATGTCAGATCCAGTGGAGACCCAATTGAGATAACAGGTGAAAGGGACAGCTTGACTATCAGTTGTGACATTAGTGAGTGCACTCATGCAACCACACACACATTGGATGTGCCCATGAGGATTGCGCAGCCTAGGCAAGAGGAATTCATTCATTGTAGAGATTTCCATTAGCAGGGATTGCGCAGAGGAGGCAGGCTGTCTGGAAGCAGTAAATTGGCACATGAATTTGTCAATTTTTGTATCACAGTGTGAGACGATTGTATATTGTAGTAAGAGCTCTTGGATTAGATTTTTGTATGAGATTGTTTCATGATCCATGATATATACATAATATATGATAGTGGGGTTTTTAGCTTTATGCTTTCTCAGTAAAACATCTGTGTTATGTGTGATTGATCTTTCTTCTTGACATTGCAATTGACGATTGTGCTTTAAATTCCACAAGAATATTTGTAGAAGCGATTATGTATTTAACGGTAGCATATAATTATCAATCAACTACGAGCAGGGGTGTGAGGACGCGACCTAACACGTGCACAGTGCAGCGAACATGGGCTCCCCAACCATGGACGCTGGTGGGGGTGCCGTACCTACCCCTCCCCCTTTGCCATAACTCGATGCCTTCAGGAAACTTTTCGCCGAAGCCTCCAAGAGACCGCCGTCAGCAGCACAACAGAAATTCATGAAGAAACTGGAATGCATCCCAAGCGTTAAACTGCCTCTGGAAGAAACTTGCAGAACGACAGTCAATCTAGCAGACAGAGGACTTATCGGGCAATTCATCGGGCTCTGGCCCTCTCCCAAATCCGTCGAAGCTTGGGTGCAGAGGAACTGGAACCCGCTCATCTCAAAAGGAATAAAGAGTCATTTTGTAGAGAAAGGATACTTTATATTCGTCTTTGAAAACCATGAAGAAAAAAACCTCATCTTCAGAAACGGCCCGTACTTCATGGGGCCACAGGGGTTATATCTGAATAAATGGACCCCAGATTTTGACCCAGCCCAGGATGTGCCCTTTGCCATCCCAGTGTGGGTTTGTCTACCTCATCTCCCTTTACACTGCTGGAATAAAAAATCATTGCATGCAATCGACAATACGCTCGGAAGGTACATAGACCAAGCAGCGAGAAAAGACCAGTACTCATGCGCACGGATCTGCGTGGAGGTCGATTTGGAAGTGGGATTACCAGAGGCAATCAAACCCACTACTGCAGACTGGACGCATATTCAGGAGCTATATTATGAGCAGCTACCCTTCAAATGTCGGCACTGCCACGGCTACGGCCACTTCGCAAGGCACTGCAAAAAAAAGAATGCAGAAGAGAGTGAGAACGCGAAAGCAAATCAGTGGATCGCAGTCCAGAAAATAGGGACAACAAAATCYAGAAGCAAAGGAACAATGAAGAATGGCAATCCTGGGCAATTAGAGCAAGAGAAAATCGATGGGAGCTCCACCCCTYGCCGCAACCAGGACCTCAAGCAGAAAAGYCCAACAAGGACACAGAAGAACCAGAAACAATCACGGACAGCAGGGAACAACCAAGTCCCCCTCCAAATGGGAAAGACATAGGGGAACATGGGCAAACGGCAGGAACCCTAGAAGTAGCCCCCTCTCCCTCATATGCTGACATAGCCAGAAAGAAAGTACTAGATCCATCAAGCTCCTCGAAGAACGAGATCCTAGAAAGGCCAGCTAAAAGAGCAGGAAGGAAGTCTCGCAAAGAAGCAAGGGAGGAAGAGGCAGAAAGATAAAATACCCAAGGAAGCCAACCTACCATAGAAATGTCAATTGGCAGAAACACAAGAATAAGGTCTCTAAAAGGAGGAGGTCCAACCACCCCCAACAACAAGTAATGAAAATCGTCTCTTGGAACTGCAGAGGTCTGGGGAACTCGACGAAAATTGAAGCGGTCAAGGATCCGATGAAAGTGGAACTAGCAGACATCCTCATGCTCCAAGAGACAAAAATCGAAGGGGAAGCCCTTCTAGAGATTTAAAAATCAAATGGCAGAAAAACACAGGGAAAGCAATCAGCACAAGGGGCTCCTTCGGAGGTATAGCAACACTGTGGAAGGAAGAACAGTTCAGCCTCATCAACTCCTACAACACTCAGCATTGGAGCTTTACAGAGCTGAAGCACATAGCAAGTAAGTTAACCATTGCATTATTCAATTTATATGTACCGACTTTGCACCTTGAAAAGAAAGAATGTTGGAAAACTTTAAATGAGTTTCTAGAACAAAATTCCCCAAACAACATAATCATTGTTGGAGACCTTAACCTAGTCATGAATGGAAAAGAAAAGAGGGGAGGAAGGTCCAGCAAGGACCAAATGATTTATGTAGTAGAAGACATGATACAACAGTGGGACCTAATGGATTTTAAACCACGCAAAGGGCTATACACCTGGACCAACAACATGACAGGGGGGGATCACATATCTGCCAGATTGGATAGGTTTCTGGTCCAAATCACTTCGCTGTTGGAAAGGAAGCTAATCTCCACTGCCATCCTCCCCAAGCTTACCTCGGACCACAAACCCATCCTTCTTTTGCTAGAGGAAGAAGAAAAACTAGGCCCAATCCCGTTCAGATTTAGCCCATTGTGGAAAATAAAGAGTGGCTTTGCAGAGACGGTTCGACTGGCATGGTCTACCTCAGTCACTGGCTCTCCCAACTTTGTTTGGGAACAAAAATTAAAAATAACAAAAAAATCCCTCAAGGAATGGAGCAAACTCCCGGAAAGCAATCCCAATACCCAAAGAAAGGAGTTAGTGCAGCAGTTAGGAAAGCTGCAAAATGAAATGGAAACAATAGATATTGCCAAAACAGATCTGGAAAAGGAGCAAGAAGCCCAATGTAAAACTTACCGCTCCTTCAGAAATGAAGAAGAATACTGGAGACTAAAATCCCGTAGCCTTTGGCTGGAAGCTGGTGACAGAAATACAACCTACTTCCATCGTCAATTTAAAGCCCGCCTCTCCAGGAACCACATCTCTGATATCACAACCAACGATGGGAAGATTTGCAAAGGAATAGACCAAATAAAGGCCGCTACTGTCTCACATTTCCACCAACTTTACAACAAAGAGAATGATGACAATGAAGAAGGCTATAAGGAATTCCTCACGAACATCCCGGCCCTGGTCACAAAAGAAGATAACACAGCACTACTGAGCCCAACCAACGAAGAAGAAATCAACAAAATCATCTGGTCCATGGATCCTGACAAAGCCCCAAGACCAGATGGGTTCACTATCCATTTTTACAGGATCTGCTGGAATATAATCAAATCTAACCTCATCAGAATGATAAAAGGATTCCTACAGAAAGAAAAAATAGGAGGCAACACCAATTCTACTTTCCTTGCACTAATCCCGAAAGAAGAAAACCCTGCCTCCTTCGACAGATTCAGGCCAATCTCCCTATGTAATGCCTCTTATAAGATAATTTCAAAACTCCTTGCAAACATAATAAAACCTCTGCTGGGCAAGCTCATCTCAGAATTGCAAGGAGGATTCGTCAAAGGGAGACACATCTTGGACAATGTAATCCAAGTTCAGGAAGCTATGCACTTCAGCAACCTCAGAAAAGAGAAAGGCATGTTGATTAAGCTAGACATGGAAAACGTCTTCGACAGAGTAAAGTTGTCCTTCCTGTATCAAGTGCTTCTTTCATTCGGATTTGAACAAGAGTTTGTAAAACTGATACAAGCCTGTACACACAGCCCATGGATAGCCCCTTTGGTAAACGGGAGACCAACAGATTTCTTCAAATCTACGAGAGGGTTGAGGCAAGGCTGCTCCCTCTCTCCATTTCTGTACATTTTAATGGTGGATACCCTTAGCAGGAAGTTGGAGCAGGAAAGGATAATAGGAGCAGCCCCAGGCTTGAGAATAATGAAGAATCTTAAACCTATAAATCATGCTCTGTTTGCGGACGACTCTCTCATGCTAGGAGGAGCCTCAAACAAAGTAGCCTCTGCATTCAAGGGCACTCTTCAAGCTTACTGCAAGGTGTCTGGAGCTCTGATAAGTGAAAGGAAAAGTGTTGTCTACAGTTGGAATGTAGCAGAAAACGAAACACAAAAGATAGCACACACCTTGGGGTTCAAAGGGCATTCAAAATGGGAAAAGATACAGTACCTTGGGCTACCATTATCATTGGGCATAAACAAAGTCAACCTGTGGGAAGGAGTTTTAACAAAAATCAAAGGAAAAATCGATGCCTGGGGAGGACACTGGCTCACCCATGGAGGCAAATTAACCCTGATAAAAGTAGTCATCTCCTCAGATTCGAGATCCAGCTCTTGTCAACACAACTCTTGGTTGCAAAATCCTGTGGAAGTTGCATAGCGACCCCACTCACCCTGTCAGCAAAACGTTAATACATAGATATATTCCAAATGCCAAAATCAGAAACCTTCAAAACGCCACGAGCAGGAAGACCATGCTACTATGGCAGTTGTGCATCAAAGGGGCATGATTTTTCACCCAAAATCTGTTCTGCGTCCCTGGCAATGGAAAATGAACCAATCTCTAGACATATCGGATAATGGGGAATCCACCCCTTGCTTTAAATGCCATCTTGACTGAAATTCACGATTTTCTTGAGCACAGAGGAATGCAGAGCATCAATGACATATCAAAGTGGGACGAAGATGGCTCTTGGTCAAATTGGCAATTCGGCAACGTCCCTGATCGCCTCCTCTAGTAACTTGAAATGCTCAAAGCAGAGCTTCGTGAGGCAGCTCCTGTGCATAAGACAGAAAAATACATTTGGGGTTGGGGACCCACAAGAACATATTCAGCAGCTAAAGGCTATGCTCTGCTACAGCAACAGAAAAACAGACCACTCTCGACAAGATTTTGGTTGGAGGTATGGGACTCAATGGCGATCCCGAAGGTAAATTTCTTCTTCTGAACACTAATGCACAAAAAGATTTTGACTGGTGAAAATTTAATGGAAATAAATATTGCTAGTCCACACAGATGTTCTTTATGCAGAGAAGCCATGGAAACCTCGGATCACTTGTTTGTAGACTGCCATTTCGCAAACAAAGTCTGGCAGCTCATCCTCCATGGCCTCAAGGTCGCTGCCCCCACCAACATCTCAGTAGTGGATCTATTCACAACTTGGAAGGATAGTTACCCTTCACTTTCTTTGAAAACATTATGGGCCAGAGTCTGGATATCCATCCCTAAGTACATGTGTTGGAAGCTTTAGCTTGCAAGAAATGAGCAAATTTTCAACAACACAGAGTGGACCCCCAATATGGTAGCAGCGAAAGCAAAAGGCCTCCTCCTAGAAACTTTGAGCTCTCAAAACCACAAAACCAACACCTCGTTGCAGCAGGAGGAAAATAAGTGGCTCGGCGCCTCCGTGTTGAACCTTCGGATCCATAGCACTGAAAAATCCCATCTTGAAACAAAATGGAGGCTAAGAGATAATCACGACATATTCCAGAGTTGGTGGCAGAAGCAAGGAATAACTTCAGTATTTTTCGATGGCGCTTCCAAGGGAAACCCTGGGACAGCGGGAGCTGGAGNCTCGTTGCAGCAGGAGGAAAATAAGTGGCTCGGCGCCTCCGTGTTGAACCTTCGGATCCATAGCACTGAAAAATCCCATCTTGAAACAAAATGGAGGCTAAGAGATAATCACGACATATTCCAGAGTTGGTGGCAGAAGCAAGGAATAACTTCAGTCTTTTTCGATGGCGCTTCCAAGGGAAACCCTGGGACAGCGGGAGCTGGAGGAATCATTTACTCCAGTGAAGGGAAAATACTTGAAAACTTTTGTTGGGGACTCGTATAGCGAACCAACAACCAACCAGAAATCCTGAGTTTGACAAAAGTCTGCCAGATATCCAAGGAAAGAGGACATCGGGAGCTACAAGCGTTTGGAGACTTCGAAATCTTGATCAAAATGATACATTCGAGAGGACAATTTAATGATGCTGGCCTAAACAAGAATCTGCAAAGGTTAAGACACATTCTAAAAAACTTCACCTCCTTCAACTACTATCATATACTCAGAGACTCAAACAAAGAAGTAGACAAATTAGCCAACAAAGGATGCCTCTTGGTCCAAGGAGAACTCAGCATAAACGATGGAGACCCAGTAAAAATTTGTATTCCTTGAAAAGGACAACAGCTTGTAAAAGAATGTAGAAGGTAGAAGGCTTTTGTGAAGGTTGTAAGGCTGCGGCCAGCTGGAATTTCCAATTAATAAAATACATAACCGTTTTAGTTATAAAAAAAAAAAACAGTGGCATATAATTGTTAGATCAGGAGAATCCAGGAAATACATAATTTGTATTAAAATTTTTACATTTCTGAGGCTTTTAGTTTTTCTAATTTGTTGTTGTCGAATTTTATGTAGTTGGAATAAAGCTATATTTGTTCACCATTGTCATTGCAAAACTCACCCCCTAAGCTTGCAAGGCTCATATTTCCTTTGGAGGCTCCGTAAAAGTTGAGTTCGAGGAAGCCAAGGGGTGGGGGAGCCCAAAGGACAAGAGATATGACACCAGAGGATGAAATCTGACAACAGGTGGAAGTGGACAGGTGGTGCAAATCCAAGTCCTGTATGATATAGTGCTCTCGAGCGATGCATTTCCAATCCCGATATAACCATTGGGAAATAAAAGTAGTTTCTTTGATTCTTATATTGATTTTCCTCCTTAATAAGTTTGTTCCCATATGTTTGTTTTTTAACATCCTTCGATTTCATTCCTTCCAAAATTCCCAAAGAGAAAAACTAGGGAAGAGTTGCTAGACTCAATTTAGGATAGGATTGGTAAAAAAAGAAAATTGCAAATTTTCAATTGTTGTAGATAGGTTGCTTCTATTGTGATTAGAGATGCAGAAAATAAGATCTCCTTGATCCTAGAGGGTTTAAGGAGGGGATTAGGAATTTAAGAGATGCTACATGGATTCCCTATCTTCAGTGAATAGCAGAAAAAAGGCAGGGTCGAGAAAACCTCGACGAATAAGGTTGTCCGAGGTTAGGATTTGTCCATGGGCCAACAACCAAAGTAATAAGGATACTTTCAGCCATAAGTTTTTCTTTCATATTCTAACTCAAAGATCCTGAGAGGGTAGTTCTTGATGTCCAACTGCTAAGTGGTAAGATTCCTGAAAGTTGAAGCAACATGTCGGTCTATAACCCCAACGAAGTTTGTCTAGCTCATCTTGCATTCTTATTTTTCTACTTGAGAGATCTTGCCAGAAATTGTTCCAATTTAGATCATGACATAGAGGCTTCCATTGATCCTTAGGGAGCCAAGTGTGCCATTGATCACCTTGGAATGGAGGAAGTCAGTATTGGTGAAGCCAATGTTTGTATCTGATGATCATACCATCTCATATGGATTGTAATTCAATACTTATTCAAAGACGAGGTTGTTGCTGCTATGAATCTTCCTAGAATAGGGAGTGGTTTCCATTCTGGATTTCAAAAAAACAATGTTTATGGATGAGGTTTTTTTTTTCTAGGATGTATTCTAGATTAAGGACCCTGATATGTTTCCTTCTAGTTGAATGTGATTGTGGGGCTCCATATGGGCACAATATTTCCTGTGCCAGACACATCTTCAAAGGTTGTCACTGTTATTGAGCCATCTCCACCATGTTTTTGCACCAAGAACTAAGATGAGAATTTTTGGGTCATGGAGTCCAAGGCCAACTTTGATTTTGGGAAGACATAGTTTATCCAAGGAAACCAGAGCCCATTTTATTTCCTTGTGTGCACCTCCCCACATGAAGATTCTCTGGAGGTTGAAAACGAATTTTAGAATAAATTTTGGTGCCACGAGAGCCAAAAACCGATAGAGTGGCATCACTTGTAGGACAAAATTGAGTAATACCAGGCACCCCGGGGTGTTGAGTGAATGGAATGACCAATTAGGCATCTTTCGATCCATTCTAAAGAGAATATATTCCCATGGTGAGTTGCACAATCCATTTTCAATCAAAGGGGCATCGAGGTATTTGTATGGAAGTGAGCTCCTTTGAAAGCCAAGAATCCTATAAATTTGGATATGTATTGCAGGAGCAGTGATAAAGAAAAATAATTGAGATTTAGAGTGATTGATGGAAGTATCTAAGGCATCCATGAAATCGGTGAGGACTAGATTTATATCTCTGGCTTCTCGAATAATGGGTTGGACCATAAGCATAATATCATCAAAAAATTGTTGATGGGAGACAGGGAGATCATCCCCA
>JASDQU010100574.1:784980-807988 GCA_032191745.1 Picea mariana
CAATTATTGGGAACCTACATCTTTTTTAATATTATGTCTATTTCTGATATTATAATTTAGGATTGAATTCTTAATTTAGTTTTTTTAATTGTGTAGTAAAATTTTATAATTTAAGATTTGATTCTTAATTTGGTATTTTTAATTTTGTAGTAAATTTTATTTATTGAATTTTAATGGTTTGGTCGATATTTGTAAATATTTTAAATTTTTTATCCATCAAAAAATGTATTTTTTTTTTTTAATTTCATCATCATCCACATCTTCATTATTATCTTTAAAATAAAATCATAACTTATGAATCATACATTTAATTATATAATTTACCCTAAAATATATATCAAGTTTTTGAGTCTACAAGGATTCGAATTAACAACATTAATATGGAAACTTTTCTCAACTTAATTGACATTCCCATTCATTGGCTTAAGGGGTATGCCAATAGATATGGCATAGAATAGGTGATTATTGGTATATATATGGTATGGTATATTGTATTATATTTGATGTGGTTATATTTTCCCTTGCTAATTAGGTTTCATATAATAATATAATGCTCAATATCAAATAATATTTTGGCCAATTTGTTTTGGTTTATACATTCTACAAATCATATACTTAATTTTAAATCATATATTGGGATGATATGTTTTGGTTTCTACATTCTTCTTTTTACATTGTTTTTGTTTTTGTTTTTGTTTTCAATTGCCTTTTCTAAAGTATTTAAACTTTAGAGTTTGATTTGTTGTTTTTTTTTAAATAATCGTTTTTAAGTTTTTCCCATTTTTATACAAGCAAAGGTTCCTCCATTGAACCAACACCTTTTAAAGAAAAAGGGGAGAGTAGAGCCTAATAATCGGGAGAACAAAGCCTACTAATTGTGACAATGTTTTATAAGGTGGGTATCTATAAGTTGATAGTGAGCAACAACAAAAGTAACTTGCAAGTCATAATCAAATAAGTGCTTTTTTTATTTTGTTTGCAATTAGATAAACAAATGGAAATGTAATAAATTTGTGTATTTTTCAACTATGAGGGGATTATTACATAATTTAAGTGCTAGAGGATTCTACTATCATGTGTACTCTATTTTATAATACCTCTCACTGGAACAATCACATTTTGTGTACTCTATTTTAGAATACGTCTCCCTTATTGGAACTATAAAATTTTCTCTCTGTTAAGGATGAACATTGAGGTCTTGCAAATAGCTAAAGGTAACACAATCTATGGAGAGAACAATGGTGTCATAAGGGCTCATGAAATAATCCAACCTAATGATAGTGATAGAAATTTGGTCATGAAACAAATTATTAAAGGCTTGGCTAATCACTTTATTTTTTTTCATTTTTCACAGTTTGAGAAAATTGATAGATTGCAAATTCAACATATTAGTTATCATGGGAAACTTGATAGCAAACTTGACATAAATGCTTTATTTTTATTTTTTTTTATTTTTGAGGGTTTTATAAAAACGAGCAGACTTCATGGAAATGCTACACAGAGAAAAATAGTGAATAGATGTAAGAAGTGTGTAATGCACCTTGATGCAGAAAGAAAAGTCATCTACAACTTCTACACTTCTGTAAATTTCTGCGACACAATTCAATATCATCAAAGATTTAAAATTAGAATGACAAATATTAGGAGTTGCAACATACCACTAGAATGAACATTATCAAAACTTTAGAAGTTCCAATTTTCCTGCAAAACATACTTTGGGAATTGCATGAATTATATAAATGCCATTAAATAAAGCGTTAAACTTACTTAGCGGCTTACAATGTGCCCAAAAATCTTGACGATCAACCATTCAAGATAATTTGTACATGATGGGTTTTTTCCAAAGACCTGTGTGCATTGATAGATTTACCCTGTCATATATGTTACAAAAAAAAATGAAAAGAGGCAAAACATAAATAAATGCAATACCAATGAGGGTGGGTTCACTAATTAGATAGAATTCTTCATTTATATATCGAGGAGGTTTTACAATTAATCAAAAGTAGTTTGACACATAAATTTATAGTTTTAAAATAAATGATTTTTTTTACCTTTTCGGATTTTTTTAGAAAGAATAAAAAGTTTGACACATTCATTCATATCTTATAGTTTTAAAAAGAATAAAAAATTCCACACATTCATATATGAAATATCCCTGAAATAGCCCTTCAAATTTAAATATGACCTCACTCTTTAAATTTGATCCTTGCTCTAAATACTTCCTAGCCAAAATGTTGATTAGTTTTCTACAATTTTTTGATGTTACAAAGACTTTAAAAGTTTTATTCTTAGAGTTCATTTGTTTTCCCTCCATATCGTGATTTGTATAATAAATAATTAATGAAAATTAGTACCTCAATTATTATTTGATGATTTCATATTTATTTATAAAAAATGAGAGAAGATATTTTATAGTTGAAGAAGCTATTTCAAAATATTACAAAAGAAATGAATTTGATTGTTATATCATATACACACCCACATAATATGCTTCACAAAGGAGGGGGGGAGGGGATATTGGACAACAAGCCAAATAAACTTGTAACCAATTTATCATTATGTTAGTTGTAGACATTGCTCCCTTATCTTTGTATTCTTTAGTACAAGGATCACGGTGAGTTGGGAGTTATATGTTGTTGTAAATCAACCCTCGTGACCAATAAGGAATAACACAAAAGTGGAGAGGAGATTTTGTAGTCATAGAAGCTATTTGAAGATGTCACAAGATAAACATATTTGATTGTTGTTTCACACATAAACACCCACACAACACATCCCACAAAGAAGGAGGGGATGGTTGTGCAAGAAACATACTCACCTCATAACCAATTAACCATTATGTTAGTGGGAGGCACCCCTCTCTTGTGGTTTCCCCATTTCCATAAGGATCATGGTATGTTGAGACACACACACAAACACACAAAGAGGAATTTATACTCAAAATTTTAATGATTATTCCCACTTTATGTGATAAGGTGGGAAATGCTAATATAAATATCAAAATGATTAAAACTCAAACTCAATACAATCAAAATCTTTATTGAAATTTTCTACTCAACTTGAAAATTTAACAACCTTAATTCAACATGTGAGACAAACTAAAAAAATTGGGAAAATAAGAAAGACAACTTATTAGTGAGAATTAACTTCAATGAAAAAAAAATATTATAAAATACAGTTTAACAAATTAAATAAAATAACTGAGTCAATAGATATCCTTTTTTTTCCGTAGAAAAAATCGTAATTTTATTAATAGTCATAATAAGATTACATTATGTATATATGTAGTATATTGCAAAATGCTAGGTAGGTTCAAGAGGAGCTACCCTATCCTACCCTATCCTATAGTGTTCACTATATAGCATTATGCTTTCTAAAACATATTTCATCCATATTATGCCAAAAATATTTACGTTGAAACATTGTCAAGTCAACATATATCCTATATTAACATTGTGATTAATTTTATAAAATCAAATACAATCAAATATAGAATATCTAATGTAAAATTTAATATAATTTAGGTGGGGAGGATAATACTCCATCCCACAACCACTCAAACTATACCAATTGACAACCAAGTCAATAAATATCCTATAAAAATATTATATATTAAACAAACCCTCTTGCATATACCAAATACAACAAACACCAAATTTAACACAAATGATAGTAAATTTAATATATAAGATATTTATAAAACATATTTTATAAAGTTCAACCTTGTATTTTCTTTGTCTCGTCTTTTTAATTTCTTACATAAATCTTACCTTTTCTCCTCTTCTTTTTTATATTTAATTTCCAATGTCTCCTTCAGGACTTTTTTTCTTTTCCAAGAAAAAATCCTTTGTATTCATATAGAGAATACATGTTACATTCCATCAAAAAGCATTTACATGCATCCTACTAGGATCATTTATGTTCTTCCAAAAGCCTATCAAACTACTTATTTACATGTTAGCCATAGTAAAAAAGGATCATTACATACATATCATTTCCTTCAACCCATTTCAGACCAAGAAGAAACTTAGATTAGAAATTCCATTTCTTCAGTTTTTGTTCCACCATAGAACTCATAAAAACCGAAGGCTCCACTTTGAAGATGAAGGGATTCTTTGGATAATTCATCTGCTTTCTTGTTAATCTCCCTCAGGATATGGTGGAAGGACAATCACTCAAATGATTGGAATTCAATCTTGATTTCCCTCATAATAGTAGCCAATATGGTGTTTTGGATGCTAAATTTGCCTTGGGCCCAATCAACTACTAGTTTGGAATCCCTCAGAACCTGCAATTTGCGTAGGCCCTTCTCTTTTGTTGTTTCCAGAAGGGTCCATAAGGCTATTAACTCTGCATGATTATTTGTCCCTCCACCCAGAGCATATCTAATATGAAGATAGTGATTGTGATTAATAAATAGAACCAAGCCAACACCACATTTGGGTAGGTGGACCTATGAGGCCCCATTAAAGTAACCCCAAGGAATCTCAAAGTCCAATGAAGGGAGGACTAGACACCTTAAATTTTTCTCTTTCGGATCAACCTTGAATTTTGTAGCTTGGCTTAAAGTGACTGTTGCAATGACCTCCGGGGGCACGAATTTGTCTTTAAAGATGGATGAATTGCACGCCCACCAAATGTTTGAAACCATTAGACTGGGAAATATTGAATAGAGGGATACAAATCTATCCATAAACCAATTCCTAAGGAAATCCTCCATACTCCCAATGTTCCAGACAAAATTCACACCAATCTTGTCTTTGACAATTTCTGAAACTTTCCCTTCATATGGACACAAAGCTAAAACATGAGACATAGATTCAACTTCTGATTTGCAAAGCACACACCAGTTGGGTCCAATCCACCCCCTCTTCAGGCCATTATCCCACGTTAGTAGTTTGTTTTTTAAAGCAAGCCAAAGAGTGAGTTTGCACCTAAGGGGAGCTTTAATTTTCCAAAGGGAATTCCAAAACCACAAGGGCGGAGCCAACTGTCTATCCTTAGACCATGATTTATAGCCAATTTTAGCAGTGAAGGATCCGTCTCTTGGGTTCTTTGAACAACACAACACGTCCTCAGACTCATTATCAATGGAGATGAAATTTTCGCACATAAGGGAAATACAAGAGTCCCATTCCTCTATCATATCAGCAGGGAGACCTAGGATGTTGGAAAATTGGTTTTCATTGATGTTGTTGGATAGATGGTTGTCATTGATGTCAACAGACAAAAGTGGTTGTCATTGATGTCAACATCTGTGATGGGTGCATTTGAAGAAGTCTACAAGAATCCCATAGGTATGGTCATGAAGCCCGAAGTTGTTTTAGGAATAATGACATGAAGGATAGTGTAAATACATGTAACACACTCATAGCTGGATAATCCTAGTCATACCGTTTCCAATGGTTGGTGGTACATCACGTAGTTCTTCATGGTTGAGAAGTTATGAGGTCATGAAATTGGAAGCCTTGAATATGGGTTAAAAAGCCCCTAAACAGTTACAAGTTATTAAATAAAGGGTAAAGTGATTGTAACAAGAAGTCCTAAAGTTAAAGAGATAAGTTACTTAGAAAAGGTATAAATACACAACAAGAAGCCTCTCATTTGTACATTCACACACATAATTTTATTGAATATATTCTAGTGAGCAAGTGATCTATTGGCGAATTTGAAACGACGAATCCGAGGCCGGGAAAGAGTAAGGAGAGAGAAATTTTTGGGATTGCAGAGGAGAGAAAGGGTTTTTTGTGAAACCCTAATTTCTCTGACCCCCGGGGGTTAGGCTACTAGTGTCCCATGAGGCACCCTTGCGTGTTGTATGGTACTTGTCCCACAAGGCCCTTTCGTGTTGTATGGTACTTGTCCCACGAGGCCCTTTCGTGATGCATGGGTTAGTCCCGTGAGGCTGGACCATATTTGAAGGAGGATGCTAGTACCATGTTGTTTAGGTTGAGGAATAGCTATAGGTATGAAATCCTATGTATCGGGTCAACTATAGGTTTAAAGGTACATTATTCTATGTGTTTTGAATATTGCATCTTGGAAGGTTTGGCACATGCTTGAGGCATGTCTTTGTGAGTTTTGGTATATGCCTTGAGGCACATCTTGGATACTTGGAATATGGTTTGTTGTATGGTATATGATTGAGGAATATCATGASTGATATGGAACATATTTGAAGGTGTCTCTTGGTACATGGTTTGTGAATGTTGGCACATCGTTTGAGGGTTACATGTTGGTGATGTTATGGTGCATATCTTTGGTATCTTGTTGAGACATTGGCACATGATTGAGGCACATCTTATGTGCATGGTGGTACATATATGAGGTGMATTTCTTGGTGACATTGAYGCATGGTTGAGGCACATCTTGATGASGTTATGGCACATGTTTGAGGTATATGCATTGGATCTTGTGGTACATGCTTGAGGTATGTCTTGGTGATGTTGGTAAATGTTGAGGTACACCTTGGTGATGTTATGGTACATTGATTAGAAGCACATATTGGCTATATTGGTATCTTGGTATTGTGGCTATCTTGGTTATTCTCTAGGCACTTCATTGATGATATCTTATGGTACATGATGTATGTCATGATTGAGACATATCATGAGTGATATGGTATATGATTGATGCATGAGATGGTACAGATTTGATACATGGTTGATGTACATGATATGGTACATGGTTGATGTACTTGGTATGGTATATGGTTGATGCATGTGATGGTACATATTTGATACATGGTTGATGTACATGATATGGTACATGGTTGATGTACTTGGTATGATGCACAGTTGATGTACGTGATRTGGTACATGGTTGATGCATGAGATGGTACAGGTTCTGGTTTATGTACAAGGCATGGTACAGGTTTYAGTACATGGTTGATGCATGATATGGTACAGGTTTGGTACATGGTTGATGCATGCCATGGTATAGGTTTTGGTACATGGTATGGTACAGGTTCTGGTACATGGTTGATGGTTGATATACATGGTTTGGTGATGGTTTTGGTATCCATGTGAGTGGATCTGGTTATAGTTGTTTGATGATGATATATCAATGACAATGATAGTGATAGTCTAGATGATTGGTTGATCATCATGTATAGGTTGATGTGACAAAGTTACAATGATTGGTTGATGTGACAATGACAATGACAATGACAAGTTGGTTGGTGACAGGGGAAGTTACAGGTTGATCAATGGTAGTGACAATTTGAGTCTACACTTATATTTAAGGGAGGCAAGATGGGGCAAGGAAAGGGGGTTCTATCCTCCTTCCGGTTGGTGTCAGAGAACTCAAGGAGTTGGAGCTTCCTTCAGATTGATGCCTGTAAATCAAGGGGTCATAGCCCCCTTCTGGTTGGAGCCAGAGAACTCAGGGAGTTAGAGCTTCCTTCAGGTTGGAGTCTGTAAAATAGGGGGTTGGAGCCTCCTTCCAGTTGTAGCTGGAGAATTCAGAGAGTTGTATCTTCCTTTAGGTTGGTGCCTGTAAATCAAGGGGTTGGTGCCTCCTTCCATTTGGTGCTGGATAATTTGGAAGTTGGTGCTTCCTATGAATGTATTCTTGATATATATAAGAAAGCATTCTATAGTTTTCTCCCATTTGGGTTTCCATATAAATTGTGGTGTACCATGTATCTGATGTGATTTTGTTGAATGATACTGCTTATGGTTATATGCTCATGATATATTGAATGCAATCATAAATAATATATCGTTGATAAAGTTGAACTTTATATATTGTGATTGAAAGTGGTAAAAAGTGCTCATACTGATTCACCCCCCCTCTCAGTAGTCCAACACAGGAGAGTCAAGTATTTCCAGCCCTGTCTGCCCCTTGGCTGCGAGATCTCAATACACACATTTGAAAAATAGAGGATATAAACATTGCGCAAGTGTTGGATCAATGGATCCAAAATTCTAAAAGGATTACCCGCCCCAAGCCACCGGTCTTCCCCAATTATGATATGATGGCCATTACCTACTTTTCATATTGTCCATTCACCCACCAAAGGGAAGGCTTCCACTAGAAAGATTTCCATACAATCGATCCTTTAGAAGATTTGATCGGAACTCTAAACCATTCTTCTAGAGTAAGATTTGTTAAGTACTTTGAACACATCAATATTACCCACAATGAATTACTTTGAGTAAGTCGCCAAAGGTTCCTACCAGCTAATGCACGAGCAAAGAGGTGAATGTCCTTAAGACCCCAATCCCCAAACTCCTTTGGAGAAGCTATAGAGGCCCAATTGGCCAGATGAACACCACCGGGGGAACTTTGACTAGACCATAAGTACTTAAAACTTATCCTTCATACCGTGTCCATAATTCCTTTTGGAATGGCCGCTATAGAATTCTAATATACTTGAATTATTTCCAGAGAAAATTTGATTAATAATAGCCTCCCTCCTCTAGAAAGAAACCTGTTCATCCAAACATAAATCCTAGCTTCCACCTTGCGGATAAGCCAACCCTAATCTACTTTTTTTATATTTGTCTGACTTGAGGTAAAAACTGAGATATTTAAAACCTTGAGCTAGATTCTTCTTTTGGGATGGGATTACCGAGATGAAGGAGTTATCTTCAGCTTGGAAGCAATTGTTGAAACACATACAAGATTTTTCAAGTTGACCAACATACTAGAGTCGTCCTGTAGTAAAGGTCTCTAATTCCTTTCAATACCAATACATCTCTCAACAATCCATAAACACAACAGAAGACATCATCGACAAAGAGAATATGGGGATCATCTTCGACTCTGATACCATTACCCCCCTTAGTTGATCATGAGACCGAGCTTCTTTGATCATCCTACTCAATCCTTCAACTACAAGAAGGAAGAGGAAGGCGGAAAGGGGGCATCCTTGATAGAGTTTCCCCGACGCTTTAAAGAAACGTGATGGAGCTTCGTTAATTAACACTACAAAAGAGGCACTTTGTATGCACTCAATGATCCAGATAACCAAGTTCACATTCATCCCTATCTGAATTAGTGTAAGGTGAAGGAAGGTCCAACTTACCCTGTCGTAGGCTTTAGACAGGTCTAACTTTAGAATGGCCAATTTGAGGTTCTTTTTCTTCACAAAGTGAAGGAATTCTTGTACCATGGTGACGACATCGTTAATTTGTCTATTTTTCAAAAACCCAAACTGTTCTTTCCCCACAACTTCACTGAGTAGAAGTCTTAACCTCCTTCCAATAATTTTCGAGATTAGATTATACACTGCATTGCAGTAGGAAATGGGTCTGAAGTCCCCGAAAGAGTCTGCATTTTGAACTTTAGGGATAAGGCATAGAAAGGTGGAATTCAAGGATCCATGAACTCTACCAACCTTATGGGAATCTTTGACCATTAATAACAAATCCTCTTTGAGGAGCTCATAAAAGGATTTTAAAAACTCGACTGTAAAGCCGTCTGAACTAGGAATTTTTCCATTCTTCATAGAATTCAGGGTATCACACAATTCATGTTTAGACACTTCCATACATAAATACAGGTTCATTTCTTCCGATAAAAATGAAGGTAACTTGGTTAATACTTCAATATTCTCCTGAATCGGGCATCCTTTCGGAGTTCAGAAAATATTTTCAAAATCCATGCGTTGGCTTCTGCATTTTCCTGAAAAGAACTCACCACAATTCCCTCTTCATTCTTGATTTCCAAAATTGAATTTAAATTCCTCTGATGGTTGGTAAAATGGTGGAAAAATTTTGTATTGTTATCCCATACCTAGCGCTAGATGGCTCTGCTTTTCTACCTCCATTCCAACTCTTCATTTTTTATCCACAAGGATTTTTTCTCCTCCATTTGTTTCAGATCCTCTAACTGGGTCTCACAAAGAGAACTTTTTTCAATGCTCTATCTCAGATTAGAGAGATTAGATTCTATTTCTGATATCTCCTGTTATTTTTTGGCTCGCCAAACTGGGAGCCATTGTTTAATAGATTCCTTAACTTTTTTCAAATTAGATTCAAACTGCATCATCATTGGATTTGGGTCAGAGGGAGAAATCTTGACCCAATTAGAGCACACCAATTTCCTAAAATCTTCATCCTCCAACCATACCTGATTGATCTTCAAGGGGGTAGGGGAGCATCTGATCGTGATTTCCAAAGTAATGAAATCGGTCTATGGTAAGAATTTCCTCCTTCCTCCACGAAAGCCTTGAATCTAAAACCCAAATCCAACAGTGGCTCATTTATGAGAAATCTAACCAGCCTTTTAGCCACCTCATTACTACAAATTATGATGTTTCGCCAGGTAGGAGAGATTTTGGTTGGCTTGACATCAACCAAACTATTGTTTTCAAGAAAATAATGAAAGAAGTCGATCACATCGTCAGGGGATGATTGAACACACCTGCATAGGAAAACGCTTCCCAGAAAGGGATTCTCTCAGAATAAGGGTCGTAAATATTTATCGCAATAAAGGAAAAATAAACATTTTTATGTTAAAGCTTGTCTGAAATGGATGACCGATGGAATGGGGAATGGAGGACCTTAAAATCTAGGCTCCAACCTAGAAGAATACCTCCATACATACCATCAACGTCAACTACACTAAAGGACCATTTCTTCAACCAAGAACCCACCAACTTCATGACTAGATCACCCTGACACATTGTTCCCTGTAGCATGACCACGTCAGGCCTATGGCTCAGGACGAGCCTTTTGAGGGAGATTTTTTAAGGGAGCCCCCAACCCCTCTACAATTAAAAGAGAGGATAATCATTTCTGGGGAGGGGAAGGCAGGGCGCTCCCCACTCTAAAGGCCCTGGAAATAGTGGACTAAGTTCCCTTAAGGACCTCAACAACCGCCTTCTCCTTAGCTTTTGACAAATTCGACTTTCTCTTTGCCTGAGAGACTGGTAGGGGAACCAAAGCTAGACCTCCCTCGGATGAAGTAGGCCCATTAGGACATCCCTTAGATTGAAGGGAATATCTTTCGTCCGGAGGGGAAGAAATAATATTGGGACGAGGGGAGGGGGCATAGGGGGGCTATGGGGACTTCTCCCAAGAAACAGAACTAGGGACCAAGGAAGGGGAAGGGGATGGGAAGGGACAACAAACGAGGGAATAAGAGGGAGAGAGAAATTCTGAGAGGAACCCACTGTATCTTTGGGGGAACTGTCAACACTTCCTTTATTAGGGGGACCATAGGGGTTGGAGGAACCTCTCCAACAAGGGAAACCAAGGAACTAGGAACATGAGAAGAGGAGCGAGGTGAGGAAGGGAATTCACCACCAACAACAAAAGAATCATTCAACATATTAAAAGCGGAAAGAACAAGGAACTCTTCAACAACTTTCATACCTTTATTCGAAGAAGGAAGAGCCAAATCCTCCATGGCTGCATTTGAGGTAACCTCATTTTTTGGATCGATGGAGACATACGCCAAATTTCCTTCTACCGTAACCACATCCATATAAGCCTATGTTCCAGATTTTTTTTAGTGCGCCAGACCTTAAATGGGGAATTAACAGAAGGAAACACTTTTGTACATTGTGCTCTCAAATGTCCAATGTCGTGGAAACCATGGCATTGGAGAGTTTCCAATAATCCACCCTTTCATTCTATGCCTTGTCACCTAACACAATATCAATACTCCCTACCAGACCCTCCTGAACATCAACTTCCACTTGAATCCAAGCCCATGTTTGGTCATGGATCCCAACTTATTGCCAATTACCTCCAGCGCTTCCCTCGACCATAAAACTGAGGGAAACCCAAGAAGAATGGCTGAAAATTTCATGTGTGAGACTGACTCACAGACTGGAACAAAATCCACATTCCATAACTTCAACATGAGCCCCAACATTCCCCAAGACCAACTTTTATTCAGGAGAAGCCCTGGAATTTGATGTTCCACAGGACATTTTTTTGGTTTTTAGATGTATTTGACACGTGGATACAAAATCCACACGTCAAAATTTATCGGTATAAAAAATCTCAACTCGTCATAAATTCTAGGTACTTAGTTTACTATAGTGTGTCACCTACCTAGGCCTCACACTAAATAGGGGTTGGGCAAAGGTTTGTTGGAGGATTAAATATAACAATAAACAAAATTTAATTAGTTTCAAACTCCCAATCCTTGAAATTTAATTGAATGTCCATTCAGTGATATACAATTTGACACTCATAAATTTGGTGTAAAACTAAAATGACGGGCATGAAAAACAAATGACCGTCATCAAAATTTCACTTGACAAGTAAGATAAATTTGAAATTCCAACCCTGTTCAGGAGCACTATGAAGTCATCCTCCAAACAAAGAAGAAAGGAAGACCACCTGCCAGGGAACACATGGGCTTCTGCAGATAGCCCAAAACTGGCATCCATTATTTCCCCATCCAATTATGAAGAGCCTTATCCCCAATGGTTTTACCGTCAAAACGTCCTACGAACAATTTACCAGCATATTGAGACACCTTCGAAATGGAGATATCCACGCGCACCACCATTTTAACTACACCAACCTTCTCCCGAATACACTTTGAGCTATGTTTCCGAACAAAAGCATTAGGAAACCTCACCTGACCCGCTGAAGCTCGTCTCTAAACCGAGGATGAAACTGTTCCTGGAGCGAAGAGGGGAAGACTCCTCAGAGCAAAAAGAGGGTAAAGAAATGTCGAGAGACTACCTGGAGGGAAATAGACCATCACCTCTACAAAATCCAAGGGAACGTGCATGCGCCTTGACTTTCGTATCCTTCTCCCGGTACTTACTATCTTCAGCATGCTCGAGATCCAGGCCTAATTTACCAACTTTCTGTCTGGAATCCACGTGGTGACGGGAGATAAAGGGCCCGGAGCTCTAGAAATTCTTCCTGCGAAAAAAAGGCTCTGCCTGACGCAAGGCTCTCCTCGTAATCCACTTCATCGTCCTGCGAGGAGGCCATCTATCCACTCCAAACTGGGAAATCGAGTTGTAAATCCGTCGAGAGAGAAGGGCGGGAAAGGAAGGAAAAGACAGGAACAAGAGTGTCGGAAGGAAATCTGCAGGCACGGGAAGATGAAAAAACCGGGACGAGAAAAAACTGGGAACAGGAAGAGGATGTCGGAGGGGAGAAGGGGCCTGAGGCCCTTGCCCAAGGTCCTAGTTCCCGAAGAAATCCATTCCTAGCCTAGCCGGAGAGCCTCTTCCAAAAAATGTCCTTCGGGACTTTTTATCACCAATAAATAATACTTATACTTTTTATAAGTAAGATCTATATATTACTTGTCATGAACAAAAATTACAGAATCGTCTGGAAATTTAGTTATTCTAGAGTACTGAGCTGCCTCAAAAGAAAACCAACTCACTCATAGAGAGACTAGATATAGTAGGAAATTTAAACATATTTGTCGGAATCGCCTCGTGGGGAAACCGATTCAGCCTATCCAAACATTCAAATTGTATATCAAAAACACTGATACGATGACCCAGGAAAGCCTATCAACTAACAAACGCACAAAAAAGACATTACCAAATGCCCACAACCTAAACCGAACATTCCAGAAACTACTGACAATTGTCAAAAGAAAGCATGCATGCTGACACCTGTACGCTTGCCGACTGTCATGGTGTCTAGTGGGCGTGCATGCCCTCGGCTTCCGCTGCGCATGTGCCATGCATGGTGTCGTGCTTGTCCTTGACCGCCTGTGCTCCTTCAACCACGCCATGCTCATCATCCCCCTGGAATTCTGGAACAAAAACCGCTCTTGGAGATGCGGGAGCATTGATGCCCGAGTCTGGAGGATGCAGGGAATGGAGCAGAGTCAAGAGCAGAGATTCAATTTTCTCTGCTCGTTGGTCTAAGTGTTCCATTCTAAAACAAAGGTCATCAACATCCATACGGACCGCGAAGACCAAGTCCTGGAGAATTGAAATTGAATCTCGGAGGCCCGGGGACGAAACGCAGTCCTGCTGGAGCCGTGCTTGGTTATGGGACAACTCCAATTGGAGTTCTTTCAAGTGCACGTTACAATCTTCCAACGAAGGCAAAGAGGGTGGCAAAGGAGCCAAGAGTGGTGGATTGGAGGGACGTGCCACCGCTGACTGCGAGGTCGAGGCCAGGTCGAGAATCGATCCAGGAGCGAAGCCGAGAGAGTTCCCTTGGAGATAAAACCATTCGACGCGGCACGCCCATGGCGAGGACAGAGGTGGAAGGCTAGCTTGGTCTGGTGAGGACTGAGTTGAGGACGGAGGCGAGGAGTTGTGCGTAGGAGCGAAGGAAGGAGGGTGCCTGCTGGCCATGGCCGCACGGTTCTGGTACCAGAGGGCACCTCTCTTCGGCTTCCCTCGCAGGCGAGACATAGCCTCACTAACGAGAGGTAGGGGCGGAGAATTGAACAAAACGAACTAGGTAAGCACCAAAGAGGGCGACTGAGAGCCAAATTTGCTGGAAGGGGAGGGTGATAGAAACCAACTAGGGGGATGGGCGTCGCAATAAGAAGAACGAAGGAGAGTGAAGGCGCACGAGCGCAGGAGGAGCGAGTATTGTACCAACACCATAGCCATGACGAGAGGCCAACTCTAAGCGCACTGGAGCATTTAGTTGAGGGTGCAGTGAAATGGAAGTTCACAGCAGTCATAAGGAGGTATTAAAGGCAAAAGGGAGAAACAAGTGTCATTACGTGGGATGAGGTGAGGTGGCGGGCACAAAATTCCTTGCTGGATGCGTGGAGCGTGCTAACACCCCATCTGGGGAACTAATAAATAATATATTAAATTAAATTAAAAACATAATTAAATTACAATCAATTAAATTTGTTTATAAAAGTTATGACATCTATCAATATAGCTTATAGCAAATGTTTTCATGACAAATTTTGAATTAAAATAATTTAACTTGCAAATGTTTAAGAATGAGGAAATGTTTTCCTCACAAATTTTGAAATAAAATAATTTAAGCTATTAACAAAATTAATATGAAAATCTTCATTGATTTGATTTACTTAGGAATTAGGAATTATTATTTGACTTTTAGAAAATAGGGTAGTTTTTCAATTAATTTAAATATTTTTTGAACATATAAGTTGCATATTTCTACAAGGTTTTAAAAAGTAAACCTAAATTTAATTTGTGTGAAAGAAAAGAGTTATAATAATATAAAAATAGTAAAATTAAAAACAAAAATTGAATTAAAAAAAAATAATTTAAAATAAATGAATATATTTGAATTTAAAAATGATAATTTAAAAGGTGGATTAAATTTTAATTAAAATTTTGAAAAATTAAATTTTGAATTTTAATAAAAATAATAAATAATAAATTAAAATTGATATTTTATTAAATAATAGAATAGTAAGATGTGAATATTCTTATATTATATATTAAATATTGTAAATCGATAAATTAATAATGTAACTACAATGTGAAAATAGATAAATTAATAATGTAGATAAATTGTATTTTTTCTACATAAATTTAATTCAACTCAATTTTCATTCTACTAATTACAAATTTGGAGCCATTCAAATCACAAATATTGGTTTATTTACTACTACAATGTATTCCAGCCGTACATTGGTGAAAGTATTTTAATTTAATTTCCAAAAACCCCATATCCCAAAAACCCAATACCTCAAGCAATTTACCTAAGAATCCAATTCTCCTCCAATAGATAAGAATCCAATTCTCCTCCAATAAATTACAAATTTGGAGTCATCCAAATCACAAATATTGACCTATTTACTACTACAATGTACTCCAGCCAAACATTTGTGAAAGTATTTTAATTTAATTTACAATGGATGGTGCTCTTTCATCCCAATACCTCAAGCAATTCACTCAAAAAATCCCTACCTAAGTTCTCCACCCAAGTTGTCATCACCACTCAACTATTTGATGCAAGAAATGGTCACAAACATGAGTGCATTTAATGCAAGAAATGGTCACAAATTTCCACCCAACTTGTCATCACTAACTTATTTAATGCAAGAAATGGTCACAAAGCATATTTAATGCAAGAAATGGTTACAAAACATGAGTGCATTCATAATCACATTTAATGTTAAATTGAATGGTTATGTAGAGGTAAATTGGTGGGAGTTTCATAGTTCAATTCCTAATGGGTGGTGTCCTTGTATCTCCAAAAGAATTTGGAGTTTCCAAACTTTAGGAGATTATTCTATTAATTAAGTAATTTAAAAATTAATTTAATTAACAATATAAATTCATTTGTGAATATTGCAACAATCGAAACCATAAAACAATTCACACATATATCTATAGAAGTAATTTTCTTCTTTGAATATGCTTATCATTCAACTAATCAAAACTTATAAGACAATCTCTCCAAAACCTAGTTGATTTATGTCCTAATATTTTATTAATTAAATAACTCACAAATTAATTTAATTAATACTAGAAATTAATTTCTAAATATTACAAGAATCACACAATAGCTCCAAATAGTAAAACAATTTACAGTTCAAGCTTACACAAGTAATTTCCCCCTTCAAATATGCTTATCATTCAACTAATCAAAACTTATAAGACAACCTCCATAACTACTAAAACCTAGTTGCATACTAAATGAATCCATTCCAACTTGAGGTGTAAGGCCTTCTAAAGAGGTAGGGCTTGCATGAAAACTAAGAAAACAACAACTATTGTTATACAACTAGTCATCTGGGTTGACCAACTTTTCTGCAAGAGAAAGGTGGCCAATATAGTTTACCTGGGGTGACCGACTTTTTTGCAAGAGAAAGATGGAAGATGGCCAATACAATTATCTGGGGTGACAGACTTTTTGGCAAGAGAATGGTAGCAATTTGAGATAAATATTGTTTCCTTTGTTTACTTGGATCGCAAAGGGAGGCCGATATTTTCTTTCTTTCCTACAGAATAGATATTTTTTGCTGATAACCCCAATTGCTTCTTTGTTTTCTGAGCTTTAAATCCTTGAATCAATGTTTATTTTTCCTGTTGCTACTACCGAAACCACTAAAACGGTATCAACGCATACCAGTTTCTATAATTGCCATTTCAAATGATACCGGTTTATATAATTGTCCCTTCAAATGGACTGTAACTAGGTTGTACCGGTTTCTATAATTGTTATTTCAAATGATACCAGTTTATATAATTATCGCTTCAAATGGACCATAACTAGGTGGTAGGTTTGAGTTATCGAAGGGCATAACAACAAAGTCAACCATGGGCTTCCAATCCCTAGTCCGTCGGCTGTAGGTTTGAGTTATTGGAGGGCATAGCAACAAAGTCAACCATTGGCTTCCCCTCTGGCCCTTTGATGATCGAAACCCTCACTCTAGTTAAAGATAACCCTTTTAACCTAATTATCCCTTACATTACAGACCAGGGAATCCAAGTTTATACCCCTACTACGGAATCCCCACAATCTCCAATCTGTCAATCTCCGGGGAGCTGGTTTTCGAGGACACATGAGGAAGCCAGGGAGGGGTCCCAACCACCTAAAATGGAAACAACCAGCCCTGCTTCTTCGTTGCTTCCAAGGGCTAGGTGAGTGGAAATTAAGTTCATAAGAAGTATTGATATGTAGCTTTTTTTTACCATGGAAAATGTGTAACTTTATCCTTCAAGCTTTATCACAATGAGTTAACATCTCGATCGAATTTGATTCATGGAAAATGTGTAACTCTATCCTTCAAGTTTTATCACAATGAGTTAACATCTCGATCGAATTTGATTCATGAAAAATGTGTAACTCTATCCTTCGAGTTTTATCACAATGAGTTAACATCTCAATCAAATTTGATTCTTGATAAGTAGAATAAGAGAATAAAAATCACTGTCTCCCACCAATATAATATAATAACTCCCACCAATATAATATGATAATATATTTTTGATATTTTATTTATTTTAAATTTACAAATGATAATATATTTTTAAATATTTTATATAGAGAAATTTAATATTTTATTTAATCAATCATAAATTTTTAAAAGGATTATATTATTAATGAAAAATTTACAAAATAATATATTTTTAAATATTTAATATTTTTAATAATTAAACAAAATTTTAATCTAAAGATATGATTATTATTGGATAAGTGACCCAAGAACTTGTTTCCAACTAAGATATCACTACTACTAACATCTTGACATGTTCAACCCGAACACTTGTTTCAAGTTAACATATCACCAATATTAACATCTTGATCTGTTGAACTCAAGAATTTGTTTCCAATCACCATATCACCACTACCAACATTTTGAGGCGTTTAACCCAAGAACTTGTTTTCACCTAGGATATCACCACTACAAACATTGTCCAACCATCATATAACTACCACCAAGCATATCACCACTACTAACTTCTTGAATTGTCCACTACTAATTTCTTGAGCTATTCAACATAAAAATTTATTTTGAACCATCATATCAGTACTACCGAGCATATCACCACTACTATCATCTTAACATCTAGCATATCAACACACTTCTTAAATTGTCCACTGCTAATTTCTTGAGCTATTCAACAGAAGAGTTTATTTCCAATCATCATATCACTACTAGTGAGCATATCACCATTACTAACATCTTGACAACTAGCATATCAACACTACTAACTTCTTGAGTTGTTCAACCCAAGAATTTATTTCCAACCATTATATCATTACTATCAAACATATCACCACTACTAACATCTCACTACTAGGAACATCTTAAATTGTCTACTACTAATCAATTACAACTACCAACATCTTGAATCCTTAAACCCAAAAACTTGTTTCCAACTAATATATCACCACTATTAAATAGATATGCATGGGGATAAATTTTTACACACCTAATATTTCAACCAATTTAATTTAGAAATCACAAATTTTTAATTAAAATATTATCACTATTAAGTATACATAACAATATATTTTTAAATATCCAATAATTGTAAAGATTAAAACTAAAAACTTATATAACCAATCACAAATTTAAAATAACACATGAATAAGAATATATTTTTACATATTAAATAACTTTAAAAAAATTCACTAATTCAACCCAAAACTAGCATAATCAATCACATATGAATTAGTGAAAATTTCCTTACATATGAAAAAATTTAATTAAAGTTTAACCAATCACACATGAATTAATTCACATGGAGTAATTCAACCCAAAACTAACATAACCAATCACCACACATGAATTAGTGAAAATTTCCTTATATATAAAAAAATTTAATTGAAATTTAACCAATCACACATGAATTATTAAAAATTTCCTTACATATGAATTAGTGAAAAATTCCTTACATATGGAAAGATTTAATTGAAGTTTAAAAAAATATTCATCTACAAGTTACAATGAAAATTGGAAAAAAAATATTGTTTATGTCTACCTAACAAAAGCTACCTAATTATATTATATATTAGATTTCATGTACATAGATCAAAAGTATGAAAATTGGAAAATCTAAAGAATATTGTTTATGTCTACCTAACAAAAGCTACCTAATTCTATTTATATATTAGATTTCGTGTACACAGATCAAAAGTTAAGAGCTCTAATACTATTTTATTTAGAGAATATGGTTTTTAAACTACATATTTCTATTTATATATTAAGTTTCGTGTATATAGATAAAAAGTTATCAACTCTAATAATACTTTATTTATAAATTATGATTTTTAATTTTTGTGTAATGCAAATATACATTATTATATCGTATATAAATTAGGAAAAGCTACCTATTTCTAATTATATATTATATTTCGTGTGCATAGATAAAAACTTAAGAGTGATAATAATATTTAGAGATATATGGTTTTTAATTTACACGTATATATACAAATATCTTTTAATATATCTTTTAATTGTGCATTAATATCTAAAGTTGTGAGTTTAATAAACTTTTACATAATTGAATAAGTTTTCACATAATCTCTTACAAATTTAGATCAAAATTTAAATATAAAGAAGTAATAAGAAAGATTTACATATTCACAAAACAAAAACATAATACATTATTTTATGTTTAAAACTTTCAAACCATTCTTAAAAATATTTCTACATATAGAGTTTGGGAATTCATAATATTCATGATTTTCTACATTTTGTGGTAACTTTTTTTTTCAAGAATTTTTTTTTCAAATTTATATATGGTATAAATTCAATTACAAAGCAGCTGCTACAACTTAGGAATGTGGACAACGCACCATCAGTGGGGGACCATTACATTCAAGAACTGCCAAGATGGACCAGCAAACCAGAGATAATCAGGCGGTCAAACATTCAATTGACCATTCTACTGCAAATGAGGGACAACCAACATCATTCAAAGATATTAATGGAGGAAATATGACTCTCTATCCCTCTATCACAGTGGTAGACCGAGAGTCTCCCAACCACTTCATTTAGGGCCCTCTTCGAGAGGGCGTCTGCCTCTCTATTGTGAGACCTGGAAATGTGGTGGAAGTTGATGTCGGTGAAAATTTTGGACAGCTCTAGCGTTTTATTCTTCCAGCTATCGTTATGGACAGTTTGAAGCTTGGATTTTTGTGATATCCAGTCTATAATGACTCTCGAGTCACCTAGGACGTGTAAATGATTGATAGACCAACAGGAAGCTAGAAAGAGGGAGGCCCATAAACCCAAGAGCTCAGCTTTATTATTAGTACCCACTCCACAGTTAAAGAACCACTTGGTAAGCCTCGACGGATGATTTTTGAAAATACCACCAGCCCCACAACATAAGCCATTTGACTGTGCAACGCCATCGAAACAAACAAGAGTGTATCCTTCAGTCATCTTAAAATCACAGGCTTTGTAAAGGAAGGACTTTACCGTCGACGGATGCCAATGGAAGGAGGCCAAAACTCTATGTACAATAGCATGCAAGGAAGGAGGGCAATTTTCAAAAATCGCTTTGTTCTGTTCTATCCAAATCTGCCAGCAGACATGGACCGCCAAACACATCGACGCAGATTTTTGTGTCAACCACAGTGTGAAACTGTTCGAGATGGAGGTGCCGCCCCAAGAAAAATGCAGAGAAAAGTGCTTGAGCAAACAAATCCAGACCTCCTTTATGAAAGCACAGTGAACCAGGAGGTGGTGGATGTCCTCTGAAGCTATGCTACAAAGTAGACAGATACCAGGCCCCTCCCAGCCTCTCTGTCGGAGCACATCCCAGGTGAGAGTTTTCTCTTTTCTAGCAAGCCAGATAAATAATTTGAGTTTTAGAGGGACCTCCCATTTCCACAATTGGAAAAACCACGAATGATCCGCGCCAAAATTCATCTGTTGGAGGAGGGTAGCATAAAGGTTCTTGACCGTGATGATGCCCGTGGCATCCCCACCAGCCCACAGTAAAGAATCTTGTTCTGTTGAAAGAGAGACACCAGCGCTTTTGAGGGTCGTGATGTAAAGATCCCATTCAGTGGCACTCGGATCGCTTAAGAGTAGATCGCCACTTCCCATCCATCGGTCAGGGAGAGGGCGGATGCCATACGTGGCTCTAATCTGTGCAAGATATGATATGTTCAAAGCCAAGAGTTGTGACCTCAACGTGGAAGAGAGAAGCGACTGATCCCCCAACCCAAGGATCTTGTCCCTGCCAATGAAAATCTCTGTACCCGCGCCAGGCTTCCAAACGATCTAGTGGAGAATCACCGGTATGGAAGCGACCAAGCCCTTCCAAAATGGAGAAGCCTTCTTCAGCTGGAACGAAGGCTTACGGAGCCAGTTGATAAGCGACAGGGAGCCCAAGTATTTATCGACAATGATACGGTGCCAAATGCTGTCGTGAGTGACAACTCTCCAAAATGAACTCGCTAGGAGGGCCATGTTGAAGATGGAAATGTTCATGAGACCCCAACCCCCTGCCCTTCGAGGTTTTGACAGTGCAACCCAACTACAAAGATGAAAAAGGTGTTTGCCAGCTTGACTATTCCACAGGAAATTAAAAGTGAGTCTCCGTAAAAGAATGATAATCTTGTTTGGAATCCGCTCCAGGGTCATCCAGAAAACAGCAAGGCTTTCCAGTACCAACTTTACCAGGGTGAAATGACCACCCAAGGACAGCCATTTGTTGCACCAAAATCCAATTCTTCTTTTAAAAAGTGCCACTAGCCATCTCCAATCACCAGGTGAGGAGGCTCCCAACTTCAGCTGGAAACCAAGATACCTGAAGCCTTCACTCAGATTTATAAAGGTGAAGGGGATGGAGTCTTTAAGGAGAAGGAGTTCGGCATCCGTTAGACCCCAGTAGTGGATGGAGGATTTTGTGAAATTGATGGATAAACTTGAAGCTGAGAAGAAAAGCTGAAGCACCTCTTGGATTACCAACCACTCCGTGATATCAGCTTTCGTCAGGAGAAGAACATCGTCGACAAACATGAGATGTACCATCTTAATGAAATTTGAAACCTTTATGCCAGAAATGTGGTGCTCGGTGAAGCTTTTTGCGAGGAGAAGGCTAAGGCCTTCCATTATCAGGATAAAGAGGTAGGGGGAGAGTGGGCATCCCTGGCAAAGCCCCCTCTCACTTTTGAAGAAGCTGGTAGCCTCTCCATTGATCAACACTGCAAAATTTGCACTGGTGACACAGGACAAGATTTAATTGATGAACTTTTCACCAAAACCCACTGCGTAAAGAATTAATCTCAAAAACTCCCAATCAATACAATCAAAATCTTTTTTGAGGTCGAGTTTCATGACCAGAGCCTTTATATTTTTCTGCTTGATGTTGTGGATGCATTCGTGGGCTGCTCCAATAACATCCTGGATTCTTCTTCCCTTCAAGAAACCTAGTTGCTCCGCTGATAGACTCCTTTCAAGAAAGGGCTTGATCCGGTTAGAGATAACTTTGGAAATTACCTTATAAATGAGGTTACAGAGGGAGATCGGTCGGTAGTCATCGAAGGAGAGTGGGTTGTTCTCTTTCGGTATCAAGACTAGGAAGATTGAATTTAGGCTTCCCAAAATCTTACCTTTGATACGAGAGTCTTCCACCATTTGGAGGAGATCCATTCCTACAAGGTCAAAGAAGAAACAAAAGAATTCTGTCGACCAGCCATCAGGC
>JASDQU010100575.1:2471-16578 GCA_032191745.1 Picea mariana
GTAAATTAGAATTTTTAGGGTGAAAGATGAAAAGGAAAAACAATTAACCGCATCAGAGCAATATTGAAATCAATTTTGAATTAGTTAAGAAGAAACATACACAGTTTAAATTGCTTGAGTCGAGAGTATCATAATATGAATTCTGGACTTCTAACTCTCCAATTTAAATGGAATAAAAATAAAAATGGAAATTTAAGGCACGCAGAATACATACAATGCGATAAAACAAAACTCATATCACCACCATTAGAATCTTTTCATAAAAAGTTCAAACACTTATGAATTACATATTCAATTGGGCTCTAGGAATTTACAAAGTACTCCTGCTATGAGGGCATGCCCCTCTCCATTCAATCCTCTTTTCATTTATCTTTGGAATAATATATATATATATAGGTAGATTACATCTGTGATTCAAAAAAATCAAATTCCCTACAGTTCTAAAAATAGACATAAGTTACAGAAAAGGAGTAATTTGTAACGATTGTACTCCTATTTTATAGGGAGCGTTATAAAAAAAATGACATATTTGATATTTTCTCTTTGAATGCCACATGTCTACATAATTACAAAATTCTCTGAAACATACTAAATTTAGCTTGAAAACTATTTCAGACTAGCAATTTCTTCCTTCAAGGTGTCAAGCCAAGCAAGCTAATTTTCTCCAATGCTTTAAACCACCTCAACATTTACCTCTGTCTTCTGATGCTTTCTCTGCTTCCTTTTGACAACTCGTGTATGGTGCTCATCTGTGTATCCATTGATGAGTAAATTCTTCATGATGGGATTTAATCTAACCTCTTTATCCGCTCCTATCTCTCCCGCATGCTTTGTATGAAATTTCGTTGCTAAGATTCGAGCAACCAGTTTCTCCTTCTTCTTCAATGATGAATTTGTTATATTCCTTGAAAATCCTAGTTCACTGAAGGCTAATCAATTTTCTTTGTCCATGTTTCCCGATTTTGTAGAAAACATAATTTTATCTCCCTTAATTGCATAGAAATTAGGAAGTTGATCCAATTTGTAATTACCTTGTTTACGAATGAAGCGTTGATTGCCCAAAACAGAGTAAAGCCATCAATATTTTGAAGGATGGTAGTCATCAAGTTCTAATCATGAATTACTGACAAATTAATTATAGGTACAATGGTTTTTCATGCTCGGTCAATCTATTCTGAATGATGAGCCTTTGAATTGGTCATCTAGCGACGCTCACCTAGCATCTCATGGACAGAAGGCACTCAAACAAGTGGCATAAAGTGATTTGACCGGTCGTCCATTTTCCCATGCAATCCTTGGATTTGACATACATCAAATGGATTTCTGACATGTGACATTAGGGCGAACTGGGGCAGTTTTAGGATTACCTACTCTTCCCCCCGATATGCATCTGGTGGCACCACGTACCTTCGGAACAAAACCATGGTATTTTCATCTGTGTGCCTCTCAGATGTTAACTGGTGCGTTACTTCCTTGCCCGATGCATCCTTCGACCATTGATTCGATAGCGCTCAAGATCATGATCCATCGGGCCCCATCTACTTTACCTCTCCTCTATATTTAGCCTTGTCCACCGGATATGGCCTTGTCCGCCAATCTATCGCTCCTCCATAATAACTTAGTCTCCTGCTAATTTCCGAGACTGGGTTTCCAACATAATTTTTTTTACAATGATAACAGAACTGCTAATTGGAAAAAGGATAAAAAGGCCTTAGCCAATTATTCAAAGGTCACATGGGACCCTGATTTTTCGTCCACATACCATTTGGTTGATGAACTAGTGAGGGTTATTTGAAATAACCTCAAGCGGATGGAATCATCCATGATGTTGTTTGAAGAGAACCATAAGTGAAAGGTCATAACATGGTTGGTGGGGTCTTCCCCTGGTTTTCCTTCAAACTTAGAAATATCTGAAGGCAATTTGGTAGGCATATTGGGCCAAGTGGGATCATGTAAAATGGGGTCATTCGTGAGTTTGGTTAAATTAGGAATGTTGAGGGATGCCAAGTATGGAAAAGGGGGGTTTGGCGGAGGATTAGCTCCATCCATTGTGTGTAGGTAATGAACATGTTTCTTGAGAGTGATTTGGTGGGTTTGTACTTCTTCCTTGAGAATAATTTTTACCCTCACCTCCTTGTGAAGGAGAACCAAGAGATGGATTTCCTTGGGTATTTGACCTAAGCAAATTAGAACCAAGTAAAGTCGATCTCAAAATAGTGGTGCTCACTAGGGTGTGAGATGGTTGAGCTGATGAGTTGGAAAGACTAGGCACTCCTCCTAGGATAGGAGGGAGATTCTACAAGCATCTAGAACGACAGGGATTTTGTGGTTCCCCTATGGTTCTGACTAGAAAATTGAATGTGTGCAAATGGTGACAAGAGGAAAATAAATGAACAAGTGATTTTTAATATTTTGACCTTCACAAAATAGTATAACTCACAATTGCATGTAATCAAATGAACATCATACATCAACTATAAAATAAACAAGCAAGTGGATAAGTTGATTCTGTCTGCATGGGGGAAAAAAGAGCAAAAATAAATGCTCGTGTCCTAAAATACCTATCATCCTTCCTCTCAATTTAGCACCGGGCCTTTCAATAGCACTCGACAGTGGGGTCTGAATCCACTGAAAGAGGAACTAGTGAAGTTTGAAGTAATAAGTTATAATGAGGGGTAGACGGTGCATATCTCGAAAGAGTTGGCAATATTTCCCAATAGCCACACAAAATCTTATCAAGGTGCGATTGTAGCCCACAACTACCACCTGGGTAGATATCTTATTTTTGGCCACTAAGTACCTCAGTCAAAGTGCAGCATTTAGATTTTCGGCCTAAAAAACTGGTCACGGGCTGGATACCCTCACAAGAGTTGGGTGACTCAAGGAGAGATGCGTAGAAAAACCGAACCTTGGGCTTTGACCCTTCACAGGTATTTCCCTGCCTTATGGTATAGGAACACTTGACTTGGAGGATTTGAAGTATCCTTATTCTCAACTTCTATTGTTTCAAAATGTGAGAGCCTAATAACGGGGGGTTATTTGGATACCTACCCCTGAGATCCTACCTAGACTAAGAAAAATATTTAGGAACCTCATGTGGAGGAAAGTTTAGTGCGGTTTTAGAAAATTGTTAGATGGAGTGGGCTGAGAGATTGGGTTCATGGACCAGCCTCGTTTGAATTTAATTGGTGTGGATAATTTCTAAAGAAGTATTTGGATCTTTCAGAGTTCCTTTGAAGTACTTTGTGGGTACTTAAAAAGAAAGATTACTTCGACCTCCACTATTCTAATAGAAATTATGTGTGTGATGAGTGTCTTTGTGTGCAAGAAAGTGAAAAGTGTGCAAAAGATTTTTAATAAGTTAAGTGTAATATTGCAGCATGTGGAATTCATGTGGTCCTTACAAATATTTTTACCTATCTTACTACGTTTCTTTGGTACAACCTTGCATAATATTTAAAGCCCTAGAGAACTAGCATTGTGGACATATGGGTCCTTACTTGATCCTTTAAACTCCCTAGAATGTTTTCTATACTAAGAAAGCTTTTGAAACTATCCTAGTATTGTAGACATGTGGGCATGTATGGGCCCATTACTTGATCTTTTAAACTTTCCTAGATTGTTGTCTAGACTAAGAAATATTTAAGAAACTATCATAAGATTGTAAACATGTGGGCATGTATGGCCCCTTACAAAGCTTTAAGATAATTTTCCAAAAATAAGAGGTACCCTAGGGGGGTTTTTTCCTCTCCTAATGATTTTTTAAGGGAGATCAAATTTCCTTTCAACCAACTTTTATGATTCCCAAGATCACACTTGGGTGTGGGGGAAGAGCATACTTGAGGGTTAAAATTGATTTCTAGTCCCAAATTAATTGATTTGTATTTGAAAAAGAAATAACTTTAACTCAAAGTTTTAAATGCCAAATGAGCCATCCATGTGGAAACAAAGAAAAGAGAAGAATAGTGATTCTTGTTACCCCTATGTGCTCATGCTAGATAGCCTTCCTTGTGAGAAAGGACTCTAAGTGAAGCTTGATTTCTTTACAAAGTGCAGGAAATTAAAATCTGAAGACAAGGGGCCCTCAAACTATTCATAAAATCTTTACAATTTTCCAAAAACTGAACTTGTGCACAGGATGTAGTTCTGACAGTCGCACTAAGGGCTTAGAATGCGCACAATGCGCGAGTATATGAAATTTGTTATGTGCACATAGAGAATAATGCGTTGAATGCGCATATATGTGCTTCGAAAGCCCCACACTTCCTGTCATGCGTCAGGAAATAAATTTCCAAATGAAATTCTCTTTCCTTGGCTATGAATTCTAACTTTGGAAGACTAGATTAGGCCGGTTTTGGTACCTGCATATCCAAACAATTAAAAAGAATTTCTCTCAAGACTTAAATAGGGAGGAATTTGATTCACAATCCCGAGTATGGTTTCCAATCTTTTGTGTTGGTTTTGTCACATGGGTGAGAAAAAAACACAACACTTACTTACCTAGTTAAGTCATGTAAACAAGACAGAGGTTTGTGATTTGATTATATAACCAAATACACGTGCAACAAGGAAATAAAAAGAAAGACAAAAAGAAAAAAACGTTAGAGAATCTTGCAAGAACTAGAACCATGAAAAACAAAAAATGACAATCATATAGCTACCAATGGATCAATGTATTGATAGGATATCACTGTAGAGAAAGGAAGGGACTTATGAATCCCCTCTTCCTCCTTGGGAGGGCTCTTGAGTTCCCTAATACAGAGCTCTTCTCTTCATACAATGGCAAGTGACAATGGTGAAGAAATACAATGTCAATCCTCTCAAGAGATGAGTGGAATGGTCCTTGCTATAGTGCTTGAATGATTCAAAGTGAAAAGAGGATTCTCCAAGAAGAATAATGTGAACAAGGGGCCTTTTAGGGCACTTCCTAGCCCTTGACCAACCTCCAAGCTAGATTTCGCTCAAATTTGAGTGTCAAATCGTGTTGGGGGTCGGACTGGAAGTGGTTGAGAGGCCGACAAGATTCATAAATGCGTCATTCATAAGAAGTTTGTGGATTTTCTCATAAAAAATCACGCATCTTGTGAATTCTACGCATAGTGAGAATTTAGGGTTTTGTTATCCTGAGCATTCTATGCACAGTGCGTGTGCTTCCTTTGGTGAATTTGTGCACTTTAATTTTTGGACCAAGTATATAGTTTTATGCCTTTTTAATGGATTTTGATGTCGTAGGTGTATTGATTGTTGTTGGAATTGATGTCTTTCTTCAATCATTGTTTGTAATGTTGCGGACGATTTTTCAGTGATAACAATGCCCATTGGACATGAATGGACTGTGCACTAGGGTAGATTTAAACATCATATGTTTAGGTCCCTGTGATTTCCTAATTGGTATGGATTGGTTGGACCAACATCATGTTGTCCTAGACTATTATAATAAGGAATTTACTTTCTTGGATGAGGAATGGAACTTAAGGACAATACAGGAAATTCCTAGGGTAGTAACCATTAGAGAAGTTACATCCTTGCAGCTGAAGAAAAGTTACAGGAAAGGGTGTAAAATATTTGCAATACATATGGAAAATACACCTAAATATAAGGTGTCAAATATTGAATATTATGTAGTCCTAAAAGAGTTTGAATATGTATTTAAAGAAATACCAGGATTTCCACTCAAGAGAGATATTTATTTCTCCATCAATATGATGTCTAGAGCAACCCCATTATCCAATACACCTTACAAGATGAGTACACAATAATTGAAGGAATTACAAATGAAACTTGAAGAGATTCTGAAGAAGGGGTATATATGCCCAAGTGTGTCACCTTGGCATGACCTAGCTTTATTTGTGAAGAAAAAGGATGGAACATTGAGACTTTTCATTGACTTCGGACAGTTGAATAAGGTAGCTGTGAAGAACAAGTATCCTTTTCCAAGGATAGATGATCTCTTTGATCATATGAAAGATGAAAAAATATTATAGAAGATTGATCTCAGGTCAGGCTATCCTCGGGTAAGAATTAAATAATAAGACATCAATAAAACTGCCTTCAAAATGAGGTATGGCCACCATGAGTTCACAGTGGTGCCATTTGGGTTGTCAAATGAAACTATTGTCTTCATGCATCTAATGAATGGTATTTTCAAAGAATACTTAATAAGTTTGTCATTGTATTCTTGGATGACATTCTTATATATTCTGATTCTAAAGAGCACAAACAAGACTTGAAAATTGTGTTACAGGTATTGAGGGAGGATCAGTTGTATGCCAAATTCAGAAATTTCTCATTCTATCAAAAGCAAATTCATTATTTGGGCCATATCATTTTAGAGGAAGGAATAGCAGTGGACCCAGAAAATATAAATTCCATTGAGGGGTTTCCAACACCAAGTAATGTCTCTGAGATGAGATCATTCATGGGACTTGCAGGTTACTAGAAAATATTCATTGAAAGATTCTCAAATATCGCACACCTAATCACTTCCTTGCAGAAGAAGGTTGTGAAGTTTGAGTGGACATCGGATTGTGAAAGGAGTTTCCAACACTTGAAGAATTTATTTACAAGTTCTCCAATACTAAATATTGTTGATCCAAATTAAGACTTCATTGTATGCACCGATGCATGTAAAGAAGAGCTTGGTGGAGTCCTTAGTCAGAATGGGTATGTGGTGTGCTATGAATCAAGGATATTAAAGGAGCATGAAAGGTAGTATGTTACTCATGATCTGGAATTGGAATCCAAAGTGCATGCCTTGAATATGTGGAGGCACTACCTCATAGGAAAAACATTTGAGTTGAGGATAGACCATAGTGGTCTAAAATATTTATTTGGATAGCCAACTCTAAATACCAGGCAAAGCAGGTGGTTAGAATTCCTTAGTGAATATGAATTTGATATAAAGCATATCAAGGGGAAAGAGAACAAGGTGGTTGATGCACTCAGTAGAAGGATGCATGAGATGCATGATACAACCATTAGTATGTACCAATCATATTTGAAAGATAGAATCTTAGAGGCTGCAAAATCATATTTATCGTACATGGAGATAAAGCCAAAATTACAACAAGGTATTTTGCAGCAGAAAAGTGAAGAATGTAAGCTAGAAAAATATGAAATTCTCATGTACAGGAGCTGAATTTATGTGCCAATTCTCAGGAATTGAAAAATATGATTTTAAAATAAATGCATAATGTGCCTTATGCTAGGCACCCAGGTTACCAAAAAATGGTTGTAGCTATCAATATCCATTATTATTGGCCAGGTATGAAGAAATATGTTATTGATTTTATTGCCAGGTGTTTGGAGTGTCAAAAGGTCAAGGCTGAGCATAAACACCCAACTAGTTTTCTACAACCATTTCACATCCCTAAGTGGAAATGGGAAGTCGTAACAATGGATTTCATCACCAAACTACCCAGAAAAAACAAGAAGCATGATTTTATCATGCTAGTAATGGATAAGCTCACTAAAGCTTCCCATTTTATTCTAGTAAATCTCACACACAAGGAAGCCAACATTTTTGATATTTTAATGAGAGAAAGTGCTTAACTAAATGATATACCCAAGATAATTGTGTCTGACATAGATCCAAAATTTACATTAAACTTTTGGAGAGGATTATTATGGTATTCGGAACAAATATGAATTTTAGCACAACTTATCATACAGAAACAGATGGGCAGACAAAAAGGGTGAATCGGGTGACAGAAGATGTGACAAGGATGTATGTGATGGATAAACCATCCAAATGGGAGGAATATTTTCATTTGGTAGATTTTGTTTATAACAATTGGTACCAAGCATCTCTAAATGCATAATGTGACTTATGCTAGGCACCCAAGTTACCAAAAAATGGTTGCAGCTATCAAGATCCATTATTATTGGCAAGGTATGAAGAAATATGTTATTGATTTTATTGCCAGGTGTTTGGAGTGTCAAAAGGTCAAGGCTGAGCATAAACACCCAACTAGTTTTCTACAACCATTTCACATCCCTGAGTGGAAATGGGAAGTCGTAACAATGGATTTCATCACCAAACTACCCAGAAAAAACAAGAAGCATGATTTTATCATGGTAGAAGTGGATAAGTTTACTAAAGTTTCCCATTTTATTCCAATAAATCTCACACACGAGGAAGCCAACATTTTTGATATTTTAATGAGAGAAATTGCTTAACTAAATGATATACCCAAGATAATTGTGTCTGACATAGATCCAAAATTTACATTAAACTTTTGGAGAGGATCATTATGGTATTCGGAACAAATATGAATTTTAGCACAACTTATCATACAGAAACAAATGGGAAGACAAAAAGGGTGAATCGGGTGACAAAAGACGTGATAAGGATGTATGTGATGGATAAACCATCCAAATTGGAGGAATATTTTCATTTGGTAGATTTTGTTTATAACAATTGGTACCAAGCATCTCTAAAGATGATCCCATTTGAGGCACTTTATGGCAAAAAGTGCAACACACCAGTGAGCTGGGACAACCCAGTAGATAGAGCAGTGGTTGGTCCATAACTACTGAGGGAAACGGAAGAGAAGATGATAAAAATAAAATAGAATTCAAAGGTTGCCAAGGATAGGAAGAAATACTATGTTGATAAAGGCATAACTCACAAAGAATTTAAAGTGGGTGACCATGTGTTCTTGAAATTAAAATCCAAGAGAAATTTCCTAAAGTTGGGAATTTTTTCAAAGCTGGCAGGACGTTATTATGGGCCATTTGAAATCCTAAAGAGGATTGGTCCTGTACATATATTCTTTCCTTATCGGCATCAATGTGTATTCATAATGTATTCCATGTATCATTGATTAAAAAGTATGTACCTAATGTTAATCATGTCATTGATTGGAATGTGATTCAGGTGAAGAAAGAGGGAGACATTCAAGTGAATCTGGTCTAAATATTGGACCAAAAAATAAAGCAACTCTAGAATCGAGCCGTAGGGATAGTAAAGATCCAATGGACCTAGTACGGTTCTGAATATGTACCTTGGGAGAACGAGGATGTTATGTGGGCACAATACCCACATCCTTTTGAAGACTTTTGAAATTTTGGTTGTATATGTGTATATAACTACAATGAGGACAATGCATAAATAAGGGGGAGGGGAATGTAATACCCCTAGGACAAACCCCAATTGTACATATAAGATGGTGAGATGATGATACAAGGTCTTTAGTTTGATTTTGAGCACATTGAGTCAGTGTGTGGGAATCTCATACCAAAAAAAGTGTGCACATTTTATAATGTATTATGCACCTGTGTAAGTGTGCGAGGATTGTGCACTAAAGGAAGGGTGTGCACCATCCTAAGTCTACATCCAATGAAATAAGTGTGTAGTTTTAGGGCCAGAGTGCCTTTGTATATATGTATTTTGAGGCCAAAGTCCCTATGTGCTTATTAGGATAGAGAGCCATATGTTAAATGTCCAATGAGACATCATTGTAATATGTGATCACATGAAAATATTAATGAAAACACATCATTGCTTCATACCAACCATGTAAAAGAGTATGGGGGGGTAAACTCCACTAGATATGGGAAGGGGACTAAGCTAGGGGGCTTAATCCCAAGTGAATCCTATATTAATATTCCTTAAAGTATAAAGTATGGATAATTATTTTATCCTAAGTTCTAAGAATGGGGACAAGTGGGCCCAAGGTAGTTCTCAACATGAAAAGTGTCAAGTTGGGAACATGCATACATATAGTTTGGAATTAGTTCATTTTCCTATCACATATCATCATTCCTTCACTCACTCAGTTATCACTCGTACCATGTTGTTAATGTACCTGTACCCTAGTTAGATTTGGATTTGGACAGAAGAAGGAGGTTTTCATGCCTATAGGATATTGAAGAGACGAGTTTTCAGGCCCGTGATCATTCTCTGGAGGTGAGAGAATTGTTGGGAATTAATTTTGAAAGGTTCCAAACTGCAACTACAGGGATTTAAGACTTCTTGTCCATCCTGTTGATGAAGCCCAGAAAAGGAAGTGGGAAACTGAGGGACTATTGAGTAGAGAAGGGGCACACTTCCTTAGGTGGGACAGACATGTGGAGAATGAGGGACTATAGGGTGTTAGTTAAAGTTAGCACATGTGCCTAAGTTTCCTACTATCTCAGATACCTTAGCCTAGTTAGGAATCTCTTATTGAGGTGGATTTTAGTAACAGATCGGGGGTGATCCACTACTGAGAGTTATGTGTAGTGCGGTCTAAGGCTAGGAGGAATGTGAAAGGTCTGTACATATTTGGTGTTCTTTTAATCAAAGATAAGTGTCAATTTTGTGTTAATTCATGTGTTGTGTTAATATTTATGAATTGTTTTTCATGGTTTTTTCCTTTGTATGTTGTATGCGTCTTTCTGTTATTATTTTGTATGAATCAATGCAATTGTAGAGTATTTTTATGATTTAGATTAGCATCAGAGTTTGAAATTTTAAGTGGCATAGCCCATTTGGTGACTAGGGATGTTACACTACTAGGGGTCGTTGATACGTCAACTTCCCTAGGGAGTAACTTTTACATACTATATTTGTTTGTGGCACTTGATACCTCATCGAAAAGGTATATCCAAGGAGTAAACATTTTGAATGGGAAAATATGGGCCTTTGACATCTATTAGGCACTACCACATCAAAAAAATCGTCATTTAGGACCTCAAAATGACTTGTTGATGGGGCAGAATTCACCCTACAAAAGTAAGGCGTACTCCCCATACCAACTAGACTATACATCAGTTGGTTTAGGATACCCATATGGGATTTGGACCAACTAACATTGTTGGTTATGAGGGTGAAAATGGGTGATTGTGTAATGCAAATAAAAAAATGAAGAATATGTATAGAAAGAAATATAATCTATTGTTAATCTATCATATCATATCCTAACTAGGAGTGAACTATAGTAACCAAATGAGTTGTAAATGAAACCAAAATCTTCCAGAAACCCCATACAGATAGATGAAATGAAGGTGCATAGTTAGAAACATGAGAATACATACATATAACCAGAAAAATCCAAATTATATTTCTGCATACATTAACAACTCATCAGCTCGGGACTTGAAAATATAAGAAAGAATAACAATAAAGTAACATAACATTGTTGAAATCAAATTATTCTATCAACAAACATTGTTCTTATATTCCACGTGATCAACATACATTCTACTTGAAGAAATTCACAGCAAAATCAACTACACACACAAGTTCTTCTCTCTTTTGAAAAATAGCCCTGAGGTATTATTAATATTAATCAACACCATGTATGTCCTTGAATTAGTTCTTTAGTTTATACAATTCTTGAAGATCCCTTTCTAAATGGGTATCTTCTTCTATTTATACCATCATTTTTTCTAATTGTCTTGTGACTCTTTGTATTCCCTTAAATAGGTTGTTACAAAACAATTCATCTCCCTTATTCCTGATGACAAGTATACAAAGAAAATAAAAAAATGGGAGTAGTTCAGAAAACAGAAAATAGGGAGCAGGTAATGGAAATTTTGAATTTGTTATTTTCTCCTTTTATGAATTCTTGACTCAGAGGTATGCTACCAACATTTTCCAGTTGATCATGTAGGGATACAAGTCTATGGAATTCCATCTCTTCTACGGTAGCCATGTTTAAATTTATGTTGTCATCGAGGGTCTACATATCCTTTGATAATGTATCCATGAATGCCTAAACCATAGTATAAACCTCTGTTAGCTAGATGAAGCGTTGTTCTATTAGGTCTGTTTTTACTATGGTGGCTACCTCAGTGACTCTTTGTTAGTGGCTCATGTTGTCTTGTAATTTGTTGACCATTTCCTCCATTATAATAGTGTTTCCAAGCTCCTATATGATGCACGAACATCCTGCCTCCAAAAACAACCTTGTTTGGCTAGACCTAAGGGGGTCTTGAATTATTTGTATTTTCTTATGTTATTTTTTAATTCTAGAAGAATTCCATAGGATAGGGTTGTTGGGTTGAAAGTATTGAATGTAATTAAATATTAATTATTAATAATATCTCAATAGAATTGTGAGAGTTAGAGATATCATAGGAGGGTTTTGTGGATCTTAGAAGATCCTAGAGATTAATTTAGGAATGATTGTTTTGGTCTGAACAGATTCTGGTTCAGAATTATTTGTGTTAAATATTGTAATCCTTCAAGCATGAGAGGTGTTGCCAAATAAATGTAGAATAGGCCAAGGAGGAGACCATTAAGTGAGAAAATCAAGCCATTGAGAGTTGGCCATCTAGAGAAGAAACCAGGCCAGAGAATGACATAAGGCCTTATGTAAATCTAATGTACAATATGTGTACAATTGAGTAATATAATCACTCTATTTTGAGTGTTAAGTGATGTGTTAGAACTTTGTTGAGTGTATGTGTTTGAATGGTGAAATTCTAGTTCGGACTTTGTATATGGTATGTGTTTGCATGTTTTACAAGAAGAGTGTGCTTGACATTTATGGCAAGAACAACAATGAAACCAAACCTTGTGTAAGAATTTTTTGCAAGGAGTGCACGGATCCACAATTCGGCTAAGTGTCGAAGTAACTCTTTAAGAAGCCGTGAGAGTAGAAGATGAGAAATTTCAGAAGAGATAGCAGTTCCCATAAGTGTAGATGAGGTCCAAGAGATGGACTCATAGGAGGAGAAAAGGACGAGACCCTTAAACACTTAGAAAACCTTCTAATTCAGAGATATCAGAAGCTCCGGAGGAAGAGCGATAGTGGTCGTTGGATCACTGATCCAGAGGACCCACAACCGTCCGATCAAATCAAGATGCACGAGTCTTAGCGCTTTGCACATGCAAGTGAGGGATATTGCCAAATTTCTGAAGTCCCAAAGTAATTTGAGACTGTTCATCACCAGGAGGAGAATCTGGTTCCTTGATCATCGGGAGATACGTGTTAGCAGACCGTGAATTCAGGAGGGAGAAAATTTTGAGATTTGAAATCCCTGAAGTCTGGAGAGCCAGAGAGTCAGATTAAATTTAAACCATCATATCCAGAGGGATACATAGCGACGGATTGTGAGCTTTGGAGAAATCGCTTCAAGAGTTTCAGTTTGAGATTTGAAATTCTCGAAGCCCAGAGAGCCAGAGAGATGAAATTTTGAAGTTGTGTCACATCAGGAGACCATGTCACCATACAATGTCAGCAAGGACATGTTGCAGACCATGTCAGCAAGGAAAAGTGGTATACCACGTCGGCAAGGACATGTGCTAGATCACATCATTGAGTGACACGCAAAAAACCACTCGACTCGTGCCAAGTCAACAGGTGACATGTTTAATGTTATGTCACTCCGGAAGATTTACTTCAGAAGTTTCACCACCAACATGAAAAAAGATTCTAAGTCCCAAAGGCCAAAATTGTGAATGGGCCAAAGAGCCAAAGTAGTAAAGGACAGAGTCCCGAAGTCCCAAATGCCAAAGTCCCGAAGTGGACACGAGTCGTTCGATCTGAAGATCACTTCGGGTGTATTCTCAACCATTGATCATATTACAGGGGAAGTGAAAGTTGATACTTGAGATATCTTATGTTCGGAGACCCGAAGGAGATATCAACCATTGATCGAGAAAGGGTCCGTAGAACTGTTGATCTGGTTGAAAGGTCAAATTCCCGAAGTAGAGGTAGAGTCGTCGATTGAGAAGGACAGGTGTTCATAGATCATCGACTCTGGAATATTGGCATATGGAGGAAAGAAGGGTTTGATATTTGAAACTCCCAAAGCCTGGATCATGAAATAAACCTCAATCGTTGATTTAGTAAGGTTAGATCTAATCTGCATAACTTGAAAGGACATATCTGAACTGTCAGTTCAGGAGCACCATCAAGATCATGAGATCGACGGTCCCATCACATTTCAGGGATTGAATGTGCGCAAACGTTAATAAGTTGAGGGCAGGCCACAATCGAAACCATAGTTTTGGAGAAAGGACACATGGAGGATCGAGGTAAATTGCATGGTGAAACGTAGTTTGATCCAAACCACCTTTGGATGCACATGCAATCGTGTGGTCACATGAGATCATCACCCAAGGTCATATCAAAAAATAAAGCTATCGCTTGCTAGACCAAGATCACAAAGCATC